>CM040422.1:148327650-148738137 GCA_022702705.1 Papilionanthe hookeriana x Papilionanthe teres | reverse complement strand
GACGTGTAGAATGATGCAGTTATTTATAATTAAATTTAAATGTGGTGGCCTTATTATGAATGATTTGGGAGATGACCATGTAATGCAACCCATTTTAAAGCTAGCTCGAATGTCATAAAAAAATTAAAGACAGAAATAAAATAATCATTTTAAAATACAACAATTTTAATCCTAAATTTTGATTAATCTTAAATTTTTTATTATTAAGATTTTTGAAAAGAAATTCTTAGGCCCTTAAAGAGCCTAGATTGTATTTTCGTAGGATTCTTAGACAGACCACAAATGTAAGAAAGAGAAAATCCAGCACACTTTGCAATGTAAACAAGTCAAAGTAAACAATTGCTAACAGGTCGAGTGCAACTGGGTCGATAACTTACCTTAAAAAGTAGGAAAAGAGGATGAATAATGCATATTCATGTATGGTCCTAATGTTATACACAAAAGAGATATAATTAAGGCACATGGCGTAAGAAAAACTATTTCTGGTCATTGTCACGTGGTTCCGTCTGCTAGGCGTCTTAGAACCGTACCCGCATCTTATTTATAATACAAACTCGGGCATAGGGGACTCTAAAAGTACAAGATAAAGTCCATAAAAGACTCGACCTGAATAAAAATTAGGTTTACGTCAAAGATACCAACATGCGATGTGTTGAACCATGCCTAGTGGAAGGAGAGCTTACAACACATGTAGAAAAGGCGTTACCATGAATCATTACATCTCCTCCTTTTTGGACATGGCTCCATACAATAAAACCACAACTAATATACTAGTGCGCATATCTCACACCCAATAAACTCACAAAGCGGCAAGTAAAGGATGTCTGGTCATAGCACAAACCAAAGAAACAATAGTCGGGACATAAAAAATGCTAGCTAAGCACCCTAATCCCATCTTAACAAAATCATCTACCACATGGTGTTCTAGTCACAACATCTAAATATGTGTACATGGTGCAGAGTAATGTCTAGGTGCATGAGTTTGACAGTTCACCAACATCGGCCTCGTCCTAAAGACTCAAGAGATCTAAAGTATGATCCGCCAAAAGAATTTTAAAAGAATTAGCCTCACATATGGCCTATTTTTGCTAATTGCATAGTTTTTTTTAATATAAAAACAATGAACTATTAAATGTGAGTCCATAAGAAGCAAGGTGGAATACGTTAAAAGTCCTAGAACCTTAACATAATCATATATGTGTTGAGACCCGATACAATAGCCCACATTGCTCACCGAGATTTACTCGATAAGTAATGGTCGTTAAAACATTGCGAACTATAATGGGTCACTCACACATCAAGTCCAATTTGTTATCAATGCACATGCAAATATGCAATAGGATCCAACATATCGCGATCACTCGATCGAGGCATGAACGATCACGACAGATGTCTAAATGCGACTTAAACATCATGCAAAATGCAAATGATAAACTTGTGACAAATGCAAAGTGACATAATCAAATGCATACATGTTTTTTTATGTATGGATTGAGTGGTTTTAAAGCATGTCCCAAATTGAATACAAAATATGAAATGCTTGTTGCATTCATGTGTGATGTCATAAGTGATGAGGCAAATTATTCTCTGTTTAGGAGACTTACACCACAGTAGGCTAGCCTTGCTAGCCACCACTCACCCAAGATACACAAGTAAAAAGCCACACATATATGGTGGCATATGTATGTGGTGATACCACAAGTGTTGGTGCTTGAGGTGAGACCATATGCAAGCAAATGACCAAAGGCAGAGTTTGATTTTTTTCATACAATAGTATATAACATATCGCATAACACTTGAAATTTTTTTGCGTGCACACAAGCATGAATTCAAGCAATTAATAACATCATACAAGAGATGTGAATGCAAGTGCAAGAAATACGCCATGCAAATGAGATTGACCAATTGATTCATTGGATCGACCGAGAGAAGTCGATCAGGTATTATGACCAACAAGGTTCGCTCGAGCCAGGGTAACCAACCAGACCAAATTTGGACAAAATTGTTGGTCAAGGTTGGGTGACCGACCGAACGAATGTGACCTATCCTACTAAGTTGGCCGATCAATCCTTGGTTGAGCTAGTTTAGGGTTTTGACCTAGCAAAAGACCTAAATTGACCCCCATGGGCAAGACATGTCATGGGTCACCCAAATAAACCCAATCCCTAGAAGCCTTCCTATAGTCCCTAGGGACAACTTTGATCATGAAATTCACATTGGGAGAGGGGCCTACCTAAATTGATCATTAGCCTCACCAAAGGCCTCCCTAACCCCACCAAACACTAAAAAACAACCTTAAACCCTAGCACACCCTTTTAACCCCAAATTTTTGTGACACATTGAGATGGTCAAAACCAATTGGGCCTAGCCCAATTTTGGCAAAATCTTGGCAAATAGATCACTTTCCCATTCAATTGAACCTCAACCAACATGGTCTTGACATCACACCATGTGGTGAACTCGATTGGCACCATGAAGTCGACCCCCATGATTTACTGAAATAATTAATTAATTAATTAATCAGGAGGATTATTATATTCCATTAAGGACTAAGTTTTAGGTTAGATCCAACTCATTAGCCTAACCCCAAAACCCTAAAATCTAACCCAAAGCACATGACCCATGAAACCCATAACCCATTCTTAATGGGTTACTTATAACCCAAGGCCAACCCAGCATGACATGTGAGTCACACTACAAAACAACCTAAGTCAAGTCCAAGCACTAGAGTTCAAAACCACACACTTCACCATGGGGGAAGTCGCATGACATATTGGTCATGGACTCTTTGATCCATCTTTGAAGAGGCCAAACCAGCCCTTAAGGTGCTAAGAGCAGATTAAAGCTAGTCTTAGCCACCCCCAAAAGGCTCCCCAATCAAACCAAGCCCTCCTCCATGCCTCCCTCTCCACCATTGGCATCATCATGGCCAAGATATCAAAACCTCTAAAAGCCTTCCCTCCATTGCCAAAAGCCTCCTAAAATCTCTTAAAATCGTCCGAGGAGCCGCTCAAGCATCCCCATGCCATGTCAAGCTCTCCCACTCTCCCATGGCTCTTAAAATGAGGGAGCTCAAGAGCCTTAAGAGAACACCAAGCTCTCTACTCAACATCCTAAACCTCTCACTTCCAACAACAAAAACACTCCACTTAACCTAAGCAGTTGATCCACACTATTTTCAGGCCACCCACACCACTAGCAAACCCTAATTTCTCCACCCAAATCCAGGACATTTGTTGGCCCCAAACAAAATTTTTCAAAACTCAAAATTAATCTCTCCAAAAGCTTCCCCAAGACTAAAGACAACTTCCAAAATCGAGGCTTCTTGAGCCCTCAAACCCATCTCAAGACCAAATCGTAAGGCCACTGGGTCTAGCTCATAGCTAGGGCCAATTTCGAGCTAAATTGAGATAAGCAGGAGCTTCGTGGTGTCAAGATGATCCCCTCTGTCAAATCCCAATCAAGGCCATGCCTCTTGGAACAAGGTCCCCAAAATTTAACCTCGGATTTGATCTTTTATGAAAAAAATGAATAATGCATGTTCACCTAACAGTATAGATAGCTTCGTCTCGACTAGATGAATGTGTTGAAACAAATCTTGTGTGATTTTATTCAGAATTGAGGGAGATCTTAGGGTTTAATCACATACAACTCTCAGTTCTTATCCCGTAGGGACGATGAACCGATGTTGTTCGTTTTCGTGTATTAGAAACGGATGATAGTGATTAAATCAGATCACCAGACTGCGGAGAGGGGAGCACCGGTTCGCGGGACAGCGCAGCAACCATGTGGAAAGCGCACCCAACCACAAAACACCACGTAGACATTCAACGATTTCAAGGATATAATCACCGCCGCGTGGTTTTGTATTATATGTATTTATATATTTAGCATCTAAATTTTAAATTTTACATATATTTCACTTAAATTGTATGAAAATGTAATTTTTATTTTATAAGAACTAAAATGATTATGCCTTTTTATATGATACGAAAAATTTGAATGGTGTACTAATAAAACCAAAGTTTATTTATTAGATATGTAAAAATATATATGTAAATACATAGCACGCATAAAAATCCATTCCTTTTTGCCCCTTGGCCCGCCAGCCCATATCCCAGCTTTTTTCTACGAGCCTTCTTCAACCTAAACCCTCTAAAAAAACCCTAGGTCGCCAGCGAACATTTTGTAGCTATCGCCGGGATTTGACGAGCTTTGTTGTACTTCTCCCTCTTCTACTTTATATTGCCCGTCTCTTTCAGGACTGCTGCTCTGTTCCTCTCAATCAATCGTCTTCATCACCTATTATTCACCCATCGATTGACTGTAGGACAGAGATGTCAAACGAGGAAACGGCTAAGATATTCCGTGTTTGGAAGACGGCATTGGAGATGCTTAGGGACCGCGGTTTCCTCGTCCTTGATTCGGAGATCAAAATGAGCAGGCTCGAATTCCTTGACAAGTTCGGCGAGAATTTCAAGCGGGAGGACCTTCACATGATGAAGACGAAGGAAGATGACCCAAATGATCGGGTATTTCTCCCTTGTTCACTCTCTCGTTCTCTCTCTTATTTTTTTGTTTTTGGAAAGTTGGGCGTTATGAGAAAAGCAGATGATAGCATTGCTGCATCATAATTTTTATAATTTATTTATTTGTTAAGACTAGCATTCATCTGTGCCATTTAGGAATAGAAAATAATTCTTTAAGGGATCTTGGATATGATCCTGTGATTTTGTATTGGATATCGAAAGCAGAAGCTTTGCGCAACTTCATCGATAAATAATCTCCGAGGCGAGTACTTGATCAACAATTTTCTAAATTAGGAAAAATAGAATAGTTAGGGAATGACGAGGGATGGAGGGAAAAAAATTGGGTACGTAAATCATATGCATCAATGCATACGGTAGCCAATCGAAACATGCCACATCGGACAATGGGTCCCACCTCATTAAAAAACAAGTTTATTTAACGCGCGTCGTACCAAGCCCGACCCGATATCAGTAACATAAACGTAACCATTTCATAACAATTTTGTACCACTTCCCATTGTTTAACATTTGTAACCCGTTTGTATCTTTTTGTAACTTAAACGTAACCCGTCAGTAACCTAAATGTAACCAAATATTAAACATTTAAATCGGGACCGCGAACGACTCGATATCGTAACCTCGAATGTAACCTCGTTCATGACTTATTTTATACATTTTATTTCTTCGTACTCATTTTGTACCCAATTTATGTAAATTTTATAACCTAGCAGTAAATATTTTTTAGTTAGGTTAAAATTTAAGAGCACGGTAATTTTTTAAAAAGAATCGCGCCGCGCCCGTATCGCTCCTTCTTCGCCGGCTCTGGGTTTTTCGGCTCTCTCCTTCTTCGAGACCGAAGCACTAGTGTCGGTTTCGGCTCTCTCATTCTTCCGACATCGGTACTAAGGTTCTTTTCGGCTCACCCTTCTTCTACGACCCGATATCGCGGCTGGTAGTGTTTCGGCTCGCTTCTTCTCCTTCGACCGGCACTAGGGATTCAAGTTTTTCCGCTCTCCTCGGCACCGGCACTACGGTTGCTAGAGTTGCGGTTATCTCCTTCTTCGACACGTTGCTAGTGTTTTGACTATCACATTCGACATTAGAGTTTCGGCTAACATGGAAGAGAATATTCGAAGTGCGAGGAAAAGCGGCTTCGGAGTTGCAAGAGACGGATAGTTCAAAAGCAGCGAGCAAAGAAAAACGAAGAAAATGCGGAAGAGTGCTCCTAAGAAACCCGAAACCGAATCGAGGTAAAAGTTTTGTTTTTTTATGTCATTTGATTCATATTTTACGTTTAACCGAATCGAAAGAAAAAGAAAATTAGTTGTGGCCCTAATTTTCCGTTTAATTCCATTTGATTCATATTCATCGTAATATTTTGTGATTGTATCATCGCTTGCTTTATATTGTCTCATTAATCTTATGCATTTTTATTTTCATTCTGGTCCTGTGAAAGGTTACATCATTCCAGGATGTTCAATTATTTTTCAGAGCTACTATTTTTTTATTTGGTTAATGTGTTAGTTGAAAGTCGGTAAAATAGATTTCATTTGCTCTTTTTAAAAATAATTTCTCCTGTATTATGTTAGTTTTCTTATTTGATAGTCTTTAAACTATGATGAATTAATAGTTTAATCATTATTCAAAGCTTATGGATTCCATGTCCAGACATTTTTATGAAGCCTATATAGTACTCTTTTTTTTATCCTTGTAAGAGCTGATCAAACAACATATTTGACCTTTTAAAAGGTAGATGATAATTGTTTGTTTGTTTCTCTTTTTATTTAGTGTTATTAAAGACTAGAGTGTTGTCCGACACCGAGACTTCATATTAGAGAAGGGGTAGAGTGCTAGTAATTATGTGGGTGAGAGCAAGAAATACAACTTTTTTAGGTTGTTATAGATTGTTTTGGGGATTATCATTTATGGACATTTTGGTTTATTGTTGGGGAGTGGAGGAGAAAAGTGTATAAAATTAATAGAAAAGTAGTGTAGTATTATGAAATGCTTGATTTAACACTTGTTTATCTTCATCGATTGAGTTTTATAAATATGAATTTTTATGAAGTTCATGTGCCAAAATATTTGACTGTGGTGAGCTTGCAAAAAAATTTATATTTCATCATTGGGATTCAATCATGGTTTCATTAAATTAGATATAGCATATCGATGTTTCGATCTATTTTGTTTGTTGTCTACTACGTTAAAGTTAGTGGTTTTCCTCATGCTAGTGCTCTCTTGAATGGCTCCTATGATTTGTGCTTGGTATTGATAATGCTAAGTTCTAGAGTTATACCTTCACATTAAGATAATGCATCATAATCTCATTTTAATTGGATAATTGCTTTAACGAAATATAAATTGAGTTTTTGATGCAAGACATCATAGGGTTTAGTGAACACATGGTTAAGTGAACACTAAATTAATAATTATTCACTTTTCTGTGATGAAAGAAAAAATACATAGAAGCTCATTTTTAATGACGATTTAATGATCGTTAAGTTGGAAAATTATAAAAACACCACACTTTCATCACAACACAATAAAAATGCAAGCTATTGTTAACTCAGCTAAAAATAATTATAAATTATATAGAATAAAAAATAACATGGACATACTTTCTAAAGAAAAATAACGAAAATCTTCTTAACGTGAAATTGTTCGTCTCAACAAATTGAACATGATATCGAACGAGTAAATCATCGTTTAGTTGTTGCATTTTTGCAATCTAATCCATGAATTATCGCATACATTTTCTTCAAACCATTTTATAAGATATCTCTTGATTCTCACATTAAAAATGAATATGATTTTATCATCCACGGTGCTTTTAGAAACAAGATACATAAACTGTTTAGAAAGCATTGGATTTGAATTCACATAGAGATTGAAGAGATAAGAAGCTATAATATTGGCGATAAGTTCACGAAGTTAAATTACAAGTAGCTACATCGAACATCGTGCTAAGATTAGCTTGAAAGTTACAATTTATAAACATTTATTCTAATTCATTGCGTGAGTTAAAACGATTCAACTTGTCTTGTGTTTAATTTTTTTAATATTATGCAGGAAAACCTAAGATTTCACATACCTTTTATTTACATTAGTAATGAAATTATAATTCTCATAATCAGTAGACAATATCCTACAATTATTATCCTGCATGCTATGACTATCTTGTATAAGTGGTTGTGCACATTCACTAGATCTGGTTGAAAATGATGTTCCAATAAATGTCTACTTTTTAAGTATTGCAAATAGACGTCATCTTTTTACATATTTGGAAAGCAACTCTCATGAAGAGTTTTATGTAGTATGATTGTAATTACATTATTTCCATTACGAGATGCTTTTTAACCTCGTTGTTTGTTGCTTAATGTAGGTTCTATGACTCAACATCGATCGAATTGCAGATGTCGTCCATCCGCCGTTGTAGAAGTACTCGAAAACGTCAAACCTTCGATAGACGGGGCGACATGAAACCAAATCGAAGGGATGAACTTGGTTCACTTTTTCGAGCTCCCTACGTACCCCCAAAATCATACGATGACAATGCAATTAATCAAATGTTGGGATCTTGATCGGAGGACATTCATCTACGATGAAAAGAAGCTGAAATTTGATTCGGACGAAGTTGCACTATTAATTGACATGCCAAATAGGGGCTTACTCGCAATCCGTGAAAATGCACCGCCCGTAACATGATCTGCGAGAGAAATAAAGACATGCATTAGAGAACATCTCGAAATGGAGTCTTCTCATCATCTTTCGCAATCGTTAATTAAGTTTTTAATGTCAAATTTACTTTTTCCGTCACATAATTTCGTAGTTTCAAAAAAATGTTGTCTATTCGTGATAAAGTAGAAACTTTTAGCTCGTATAATCGACCGCATACGATATGCCGATTCTTGACGATTTGGACGCATTCCATAATGAATTTTATAAGAAAGAAATATAGAGTATATACATTCGATTGAATAGTACACACAAATAAATACAAATTCAATCACTTTACTCGATGAATGAATCGAATTTTCGACTCTTTTTATCTAGTACAGGTTTGTACTATTGTATTCTATTAGTTGCGTACCAATTCTATCGTTATATGTCATACTCTATTTCTTTCTGATTAATTATGACTCTTTTCACATCTAGGATTTCGTCAAGAATCGACATATTGTATTTGACCAATTATACGAGCTAAAAGTTTCTACTTTATCACCAATAGACAACATCTTTTTTGAAACTCTGAAATTATGTGACGGAAAAGTAAATTTGACATTAGAAACTTAATTAACAATTGCAAAAGATTATGAGAAGACTCCAATTTTCGAGATGTTCTCTAACGTCGTCTTTATTTCTCTCGCAATCATAGTTACCGGCGTGCATTTTCCCGATTATGTGTAAGCCCTATTTGGCATGTCAATTAATAAGTGCAATTTCGTTCGAATCAAATTTCAACTTTTTTCCCGCCAAGATGAATGCCCTCCGATCAAGATCCCAACATTTGATTAATCGCATTGTCATCGTATGATTTTGGGGGTACGCAGGGAGCTCAAAAAAGTGAACCAAATTCATCCATTCAATTTGGTTCCATGTCGCCTCGTCTATTGAAGGTTTGACATTTTTGAGTACTTCTACAACGGCGGATAGACGATATCTGCAATTCATTGATGTTCGTAGCCACAACAATAAACAACAAGAGTTAAAATGCATACCGTAATTGAAATAATGTAATTACAATCATCCTAGATAAAACTCGTCATGAGAGTTGCTTTCAAAATATGTAAAAAGATTGACGTCTATTTGCAATACTTAAAAAGTAGACATTTATCGGAACATCATTTTCAACCGGATCTAGTGAATGTGCACAACCACTTATACAAGATAATCATAAGCATGCAGGATAATAATTGTAGGATATCGTCTATCGATTATGAGAATTATAATTTCATTACTAATGTAAATAGAAGGAATGTGAAATCTTAGTTTTCTCGCATAATATTTAAAAAATTAAACACAAGACAAGTTGAATCGTTTTAACTCACACAATGAATTAGAATAAATGTTTATAAATTGTAACTTTCAAGCTAATACTAAGCACAATGTTCAATGTAGCTACCGTAATTTAACTTCGTGAACTTACCGCCAATATCATGCCTTCTTATCTCTTCAATCTCTATGTGAATTCAAATCTAATGCTTTGCCAATCAATTTATGTATCTTGTTTTTAAAATCACTGTGGATGATAAAATCATATTCATTGTTAATGTGAGAATCAAGAGATATCTTATAAAATGATTTGAAGAAAATGTATGCGATAATTCATGGATTAGATTGCAAAAATGCAACAACTAAACAATGATTTACCTGTTCAATATCATGTTCAATTTGTTGAGCCGAACAATTTCACGTTAAGAAGATTTTCGTTATTTTTCTTTAGAAAGTATGTCCATGTTATTTTTTATTCTATATAATTTATAATTATTTTTAGCCAAGTTAACAATAGCTAGCATTTTTATTGTGTTGTGATGAAAGTGTGATGTTTTTATAATTTTTCAACTTAACGATCATTAAATCGTCATTAAAAATGAGTTTCTATGTATTTTTACTTTCATCACAGGAAAGTGAATAATTTTTAAATTAGTGTTCACTTAACCATGTGTTCACTAAACCCTATGATGTCTTGCATCAAAAACTCAATTTGTATTTCGTTAAAGTAATTATCGAATTAAAATAGGATTATGATGCATTATCTTAATGCAAGTTATAGCTCTAGAACTTAAGTATTATCAATACTAAACACAAATTATAGAGCCATTCAAGAGCATACACATAGTAGGAAAACCACTAACTTTAACGTAGTGAGACAACAAGCAAAATAGATCGAAACATCGATATGCTATATCTAATTTAACGAAACCATGATTGAATCCCAATGATGAAATATAAATTCTTTTGTAAGCTCACCACAGTAAAATATTTTGGCACATGAACTTCATAAAAATTCATAAAACTCAATTGATGAAGATAAATAAGGCTAAATCAAGCATTTCATAATACTACACTACTTTTCTATTAATTTTATACACTTTTCTCCTCCACTCCCCCAACAATAAACCAAAAGGTCCACAAATGATAATCCCCAAAACAATCTATAACAACCTAAAAAAAGTTTTATTCCTTGCTCTCACCCACATAATTACTAGCACTCTACCCCTTCTCTAATTTGATGTTCGGTGCGGACAACACTCTAGTCTTTAATAACACCAAATAAAAAAAGTGAAACAAACAAACAACTATCACCTACCTTTTAAAAGGTCAAATACGTTGTTTGTTCAACTCTTACAAGGACAAAACAAAAAAAAGAGTACTATATAGGCTTCATAAAAATGCCTGGACATGGAATCCATAAGCTTGGAATAATGATTAAACCATTAATTCATCATAGTTTAAAAACCTATCAAATAAGAAAACTAACATAATATAGGAGAATTTTTTTTCAAAAAAGGCAAATGAAATCCATTTTACTGACTTTCAACTAACACATTAACCAAATAAAAAAATAGTAGCTCTGAAAAAATAATTGAACATCCTGGAATGATGTAACATTTTACAGGACCAGAATGAAAATAAAAATGCATAATATTAATGAGACAATATAAAGCAGCAGTATACAATCACAAAATATTACAAGGAATATGAATCAAATGGAATTAAACGAAAATTAGGGTCACAACTAATTTTCTTTTTCTTTCGATTCGAGTTAAACATAAAATATGAATCAAATGACATAAAAACAAAACTTTTACCTCGATTCCGCTCGGTTTCTAGAGAGCACTCTTCCGCATTTTCTTCTGCTTTTTCTTTTGCTCACTGCTTTTTGGACTATCCGCCTCTTGCAACTCCGACGCCGGCTTTTCCTGCACTTCTGGAATATCCTCTTCCATGTTAACCGAAACCCTAGTGCCGAATGTGATAGTCAAAACACTAGCAACGTGCCGAAGAAGGAGATAGCCGCAACACTAAGCAACCCGTGCGTAGCCGAAGAGAGCCGAAAACTTGAATCCCTAGTGCCTGCCGAAGGAGGAGCGAGCCGAAATACTACCAACCGCAAGTGCTGTGCCGAAGAAGGGGTGAGCCGAAAAGATCCTTAGCATCGGTGCCAGAAGGAGAGAGCCTAAACCAACCTAAGGCTTGCCGAAGAAGGAGAGAGCCGAAAAACCCTAGAGCCGAGAAGGAGCGATACGGCGAGCACGATTCTTTTAAAAAATTATCGTGCTTTAAATTTTAACCTAACTAAAAATATTTACCAGTTTAAAATTTACATAAATTTGGTTACAAAAGGAGTACAAAAGAATTAAAACGTACAAAATAAGTTACTAAACCAAGCTATATCTGCAAGTCATAATATCGGGTCATTTGCGGTCTCCATTTAAATCTTTAATATTTAGTTACATTTAGGTTACAACGGGTTATATTTAGGTTACAAAAAGGGCACAAACGGGTTACAAAGGCTAAACAACGGGAATTGTACAGAATGATTACAAAATAGTTACATTTAGGTTACAATATCGGGCCGGGCTTCGGGCCACGCGCGTTAAATAGCTTGTTTTTTAATGAGGCGGGACCCATTATCCGATGTGGCATGTTTTGATTGGCTACCGTATGCATTGATGCATACGGTTTACGTACCCAATTTTTTTTCGGGATGGAGTGGGCTTCCTTGGGGCAGGGAGGATGCGAAGAATAATTCCTCTACAAAGGTACAAGTAACTAATTAATGTTGCATGAAACTGTTTATTACGGGTGCTTAACATTGCTGCGTCGTACTAGGTTTACTTGTGCGCTTTGAAATGTGTCTATAGATAATCTTGCATTGTTTTTAGTCAAGCTCAACAATTGAGTTGTAGCTATTTAGTGACAGTGGGTTTGTGGATCCTATTTGGGACCAAAATATTCTGTATAAAGATGGAAAGATCTTATGTAATTATGATTCTAAATAGTCGAGCTTTGAAATTTTGATAATATTGTCTATTCATTTTTTTTTATTGAGTTTGACCCTTAATCGATCTTACTTAACTAGGTGAAATGCTAATTATTTAAACTAATAACCTTATTAATTATTATTGAACATATATTTATTTATATATTTTTATCAATATTGCCATGGTTTACTCAGTATTAATTCTGCGTCTCTGAAATACTGTTTTTTATAAAAAATAATAATAAATCTTTTTTCAAATCTTCTTACTATTTACTAAATAAACTGCCATCATGCCTATACCATGGACTTTGCTACTCACGTAAATGTAGAATATGAATTTGAACTGGCCTGTCCCATTGAGGTGGTTTTGGAGTACTTTGTTGTGTCGAAGAGCGAGTATCGACTTGGGTTTATTCTTAATCTTTTTTTATGCATTCTTCAAGTGGAGTTGTTTAGCTAGTCATGTTATGTTATATTCAGAAATTTTTTGCTTTATCTTTTAGCTGAACAGGCCTTAAGAAACATAGGACCTTCGTATTATTTTCAGTTGGCAGCACTTTGCTTGCTTTGTATGAGGCATCATGTTAGAAAAGAATCGAAAATGTGTCGTGCCATTTCAATTTTGAAGTACAATTGATCATTTACAACCAGCTTGATATGGACATAAAATTTGAATTTTTATTTTATGATGAGTATTGGAGCTATTTTGTGTTTTTTAGATATCATTTTAGTAGTATTGTTCTATCCAATATTTTTAAAGATAATG
Source organism: Papilionanthe hookeriana x Papilionanthe teres (assembly GCA_022702705.1). NCBI lineage: Eukaryota > Viridiplantae > Streptophyta > Magnoliopsida > Asparagales > Orchidaceae > Papilionanthe > Papilionanthe hookeriana x Papilionanthe teres. Next base: position 148,724,855 of record CM040422.1, on the reverse strand, counting down.
TTGTTAAAATTAATAGAGTTGGAGATAAAATTATAACACTTAAGATTATTATTGATATACTAAGAGTTTTAATATTATAAGTGCTTATGTTCCTTAAGTTGGTTTAGATATAGGCTCTAAAGATAAATTCTGGAATGATTTAGAAGACTTAATACATTTGATACCTTTTGAAGAAAAAAATTTTATTGGAGAATATTTAAATGGACATGTCGGTAGAGTGGTAGAAGATTTCAGAAATATTCATGGTGACTACGGTTATGAAGCGATCAATGAAGAAGGTAGAGTCATTTTAGATTTTGCTTTAACGTATGTTCTGATTATTACTAATACTTTATTCAAGAAAATAGATGAACATCTTTATTACTTATAAGAATGAATATAATAAAACACAAATTCATTATTTTCTTATGAGAAGAACAAATCGTCGAGATTGTAAGGATTGTAAGGTCATTCCAAGTAAGAAATTAAGTACCCAACATTGATTATTAGTTCTAGATTTTAAGATAAGAGTTGTAAAATAAAGAATACTAGGATTCAACATCGTAGAATTAGATGAGGGTACCTAAAAGACACAAATAAAATTATTTTTATGAGTAAAATTCAAGATTTAAACATTTGAGATGTCTATGATTACGCAAATATTATGTGAAAAAAATTAACTAATACTATTAAATAAGTGTCTAAAGATGTACTTGGAGAATCAAAAGAAAAAATTTCTATAAATAAAAATAGTTGGTGGTGGAATAATAATGTGCAAGAAAAAATAAAATACAAAAAGTTATGTTATGAAAATTTGTTTGAATGTAAAAGCACAGAGAACTGAGAAAAATATAAAACGGCCCGCAGAGAGTCTAAAAGAATAATCTGTGACGCTAAAAATTCTATTTTTAGCGATCTTTATAACATGTTAGATACTAAAGAGGGTGAAAAATATATGTATAAACTAGCCAAACAAAGAGAAAAGAAAAGTAAAGATTTAACTCAAGTAAAGTGTATTAAAGATGAAAATCAAAAGTGATTTTCTCAGAAAAGACATTCAACATAGGTGAGTGTGTTATTCTGATAAACTTTTTAATGAAGATGCTGAAAATACGATCGATCTTAAAGATCTTAATATCGTTAATAATAATAAAACTTTTCATTTTTACCGTCGCATTAGTAGAAAAGAAATTGAGGAGGCTTTAAAGAAAATCAAGGGTGGAAAGTCTGTAGGACCTGATGATATCCCAATTGAAGTGTGAAAATGTTTAGGTGATTTGGGGGTTTCTTGGCTTACTAAACTTTTTAAAATTATTTTAAAAACTAAAAGATGCCTAAGGAGTGGAGGAAGAGTATTTTGCTCCCATTTTTAAGAATAAAGGAGATGCACAAGAGTGTGCAAATTATAGAGGAATTAAATTTATGTGTCATACTTCAAAATTATGAGAGAGTGTAATCGAACATAGGTTAAGACGTATTACCAATGTTTCTCATAATCAATTTGGATTTATGTCAGGGTAGTCTACTATGGAAGCTTATATATTTATCGAGAGGTTCGATGGAGAAGTACAGAGATAATAAGGATGGATCTACATTCGATTTTTATCGATTTAGAAAAAGCTTACGATAAGGTTCTTAGAGATGTTCTTTGGAGAGTCCTCGAGAAGAAAGGTGTCGATACGACTTATATTCAAGTCATTAAAGTTATGTATACTGTAGTCGCTACATCTGTTCTAATCGAAGGAGGATCGACCAAATATCTTACTATTTCATGGTTTACATCGTGACTGCTAAGCCCATATCTTTTTGCTTTATTTATGGATTGTCGACCCACTTTTCGATATTTATACTTACAAAAATATGTTATCGATATCGACAACGACATCAAAAACTCGATCCCACACCAAATATATGTATTTACACCGATGATTCTTTATGAAAATTATGATTTATAATGTGATACTACGCAAGTATACGTATCGTTATCAAGTAATAAAGTGGCTCTAATGATGTCCAAAATATCGATCCCACAAGTAAGTTAGAGAATTTCAAAGACAAATTAAAATAGACTTATTTACTAAGCTAAGTATACGTAAATTAAGAACACTTATACTAAAACTATTGCTCAAAAGCGTTTAAATGTAAGATTCTAATTTGAAAAACATCTTTCTCTTCGTTGAGAGAATTAAGTGAATGATGTAATTAAAGTAGTTTAGAGCTCAGATTGTGCAAATAGGAGCATTCCTATTCTTTACCCTTTGGTCTGAGTGCAAAGAACATTGACTAGTCTTATGCTTGACATCGAATCTGCGGCTAGAGTGGGAGGATACCTGCCGCCACTTGTAGCTCCCACGTTCCCTCGCCCGAGGGCTAACATCTACACTTCGACTCTCAAACAATATGACCGACCGAATATTTTAGTCCGTCACACTAAAATGTCCAATTCTACGCCCGATAGCTAATATTTCCCTATTTATTTCGCACCCTCCTTCCAAGCGCTTGACTTCTCGAATTTCGGATGTAATTTTCACTATAACTGATAATTCAACATACGTTAACAAATCAATTCGCCAAATTGAAAGAAATTAAGTTTTTAAGTAAAAGATTATCACAATTTTTATTTAATAATTTTAGATACGCTACTTTCGATTCGTCACTTCACATAATCTCAACAATGATGAAAAAGACTACGGAAACTACTCGTGAAAGCATGAGAAAATAACACAAAGCATGTAATTTCGTTAAAGCTTAACAACCAATAACAAATATACTTATCTCAATTCTTATCCCCAGCTGTACTCTACGAAGTTCCTTTAACTATTCCTTCCAAGTACACTTAATTAAACTCACTAGACTCTCTGATTTACACTCTAACACAAAGGAACACTAATTGACTTTAAAACGATACCAAAAGACACCAAAAATGACACCAAAAGACACCAATAATGACACCAAAAGACACAAAAAATGACACAAAAAATGACACACTAAAGAGACAAAAATCGTTTCTATTTATAGGAGTCAAATCTTCAAAGGTTGCTTAAGCACATCTTCAAAAACGTCCAGTGTTCATCAGTATCCGCTCTTTCAACCGTCTCGCCGTCGGCGGCTCAGATCTCGTCGTCGGCGGCTTCTGAAGGTGGGCTAACCGCGCCGATCTCGTTGTCGGCCGGCTCGATCTCGCGTCGGCGGCTCGATCTCGCCGTGAGCGAGCTCTTTATAATATATTCAAAACTTCTCCGGAAAATCTCGTCCGCTCGATCTGCGCTGGTCTTGATCTCGCCGTTGCGTGGATAGTTCATTTTTCATCAAATTGAGTCCTTTTGCTCCAAATTCGCTTTTTTGTGCTGTTTTCAACGATTTATAATTCTTCATTCTTGTAATAAAACAAAGAAAATACATTTCTTTAAAGTCGCAATTTCATATAAAATTGGTATGAAATTCTTAATACATTTTCTAATGATCAAATTTCCCCAAACTTAAGCATTATCTGTCCTCAAGTAATTTTTATACTTAATAAAAGTAAATGATTATTTGTAATAATAATTTTAATTCGAAAAACTATGAATTAAATTTTAATAAATATTATAAGAAAGTTTAATAGAAATATTTTTAGATAATTAAATTAACTCTATGTACATAAGACTATCTAACTATCATGTTTAAGCATTTCTAATCTTCTATTTATTTCAAGAATAACTATATTCGTAATATTAAATTACTTAAGATATTCAATTGATAGGAATTCATGAAAACACTACTCGCAAAATACTAATCCATAAATATAGCTTTAAAATATAATCGAGTTTACCTTTAGCGTTGATTCGAATGAGCCAATTTTTGATAAGGCATCTCCTCGCCTTCTCCTCACTTATATTTATTATTTTATTTTTTCTTTTCGTGATTGATTTTCAATCCTTCTTTTTCTTTTCCAAGTGATGATTATCGTATCCGGATAAACATCGTTAACGATTTTCAACTTCATTTTCCTCTTTCCTAAATTCAAACTCGAAATATTTCCTTACCTTATATTTATTTTATAGTTTTTACTTCATAGTGGTTTTAATCTCTTCTTTCTCAATTAAATACTTAAGAATTTCATATTTTAAAATATAGTTTTTCTTACTTTAAATAATTGATTATATCCTTATTCTTTTATACAAAATATCTTAATCTACAAAATTAATTTAATTACTAGAAATATTTTATTCAACTTTCTTATAATAATTAAATAAATTAATTCTAGTTTATCGAACTAAAGTTACTACATAAAATCATTTTTATAATAAATTTTTTTTCGAATATATAAAATGAGAACAATTTAATAATTAAATTTGTGTTTTTCCTCCCCCAAACTTAAGTTTTTCATCTAATCATATAGAGTGAAAATGAAATAAACCGTAACATTTAAATCATACCTTCGAGCTTTTAGCATTTCTCTTTCGAAATTTGCAGTTTTCTTCATTACTTAACTCGTACTCGTTAGTATCTTTTTACACATATAATATTTAAGAAAAATTACTTGTAAAGAAATTTTTCAAATAAGTACAAAATACTAACACAACTTATATTTAATCTCATCGCTAAACATACAATTGCTATTCTATTTAGAAATTACAATAACAGTTTGAAATATTAAAATAAACTAATTAATTTCAACAACAAAATTCCACAATTTAATATTACATCACAATCAGTTCATAAACTAAATATCTATTTTAAAGTTCCACAGAAATCACATAAACAATCATTCAACATAACAGTTAAAGTTCATAATTAAAATAACTTAAACAAATAAAAATAAACATCAAATCTAAAATATAATCTCCTAAATCAAAATCCCAAGCCACGTCATCGCCTCCTCGATCCGCAGTGGAGTAGGTCGATATCGAATGTATCGAGGGCACTCGTGGAATACAACATCGAGTTCTCCTCTCCCGTAGCCGACTCTCGCATCGTAATAAGCTTTCTAATAATCGAGTGTCTCTGGAGATACTCACCGTCATAATCATGTCGCCTTTTCGAACCTCCAATCCCGTGATCAATATGCTCCAATTTCACTTCTATCTTCTCAAAACTCTTTCTCTGCGAGGTCATCTCATTCATCGCATCATGAAGGGTAGGGGAACTGTAAGTAGGAGGGTCATAACTCGTAGAGGGAATATCTCTACTCGAAGTAGGTACATAACTCATCGTTCTGGATCTCCATCATTCGTGCGGATTCATAGAGTTTTAATATTAGCCGAGTAATGCGGTTTCATGTGCTCCACCCATTCCTCATCATCTCTCGCTCTACTCCCGGATAATCTGGCGAGCTGCATAAATCGACTGCGGTGTCTCTAGTCCTCCTTCGCTCTCACTTCTAAGCAGTGACTAATATATTCTCGTAAATTACATTTCCCACATTAATACTCTTCGATTCCGAATACGTAAATTCGGAATCGCTTTATCCTCGTTACCTCACTATGGTGATACGTGGGTAATAAAGTAGAATGGATAAAATAATGTCGAGCTTTAGACAACGCATTCAACATGAGAGAGGAAAATTTACCCTTTCGTCGGCTCGATCTTCCAAACTCCTTTCCCGTCAGTGAGAAAGTTCATCACTTCTTCCAGATGGTCCTTCCATAGTACCAAAAGTATCATACTCACCTGTGTGCAAGTCTCGTACTTCATAAAACGAATTGATTCTAAAGAAGACCGAAATCAACCAAAAATCCTCTCATCTTGATTGGTGCATCTTCTATCACTGTCAGATTGATATAGAATTCTTTAACTACTTCCACTGCAGCTCTATTTGTAGTGTAACAGAAGTTCTCCCATCATCTTTCCTTAATTATTCGTTCCACTCCTCCTCCTTGTTTTTTAAAAACTCGATCTTGAATGCATTTTCTGGCTTGAATGTTGTGATAATATCTTGACAGTGCCCTTGCATTCACAAATCGGTTTTGTCGTAATCCAATCGTCTTCTTTGTCGCGGAGCCATTTTTTTTCGATCTATGAAATTCACAAAAATCTTAACTAATCTCTAAAATATTACTAAAATGACTTCCTAATGTTATTTAAATCAATCTAAATCAAATTCCATGAATTTCTTCCATGTCTTTTCTTCACATTTCAAAATTTTCCCAAAATTCTCAATGTAGAAGAAATTCTTGGTGAAAATAAAAAATTTTTACATGGGAGTGAAGCTCTTGCCAATGGAAGATAAAATCCGGCGTTAAAATGTCTTGAAATCGCTCCAAATTCCAGATCTATCAAGCCCTAGGTCGGTTTTTCGAAGTTTTGAGGAAGAGGATGATGAATAGTGTCGGTTGACCGATCAAAATATAAGATATTTCGCGATCTCACTGTCTGGCGAGAAATTTCTTGCCGTCGACGAGCTAAGTTAATTCACCAAGGACAAAGTTTCGGAAAATCTCGCCGTCAGCAGGGTCGATCTCGGCCGTCGATGGATTTCCAAATTTTTTAAAAAATTTATGTTTTCAATTATGTTCAATTTAATTAAGCTTCGTTCTAATTTTCGATCACTTAATTCGATATATTTTTCTAAGATTAGATATTCTAATGACTCATATAAGCGTTTACACAACACAAACATTATAACTTTTATAAATGAAATCCATGAACTTACAAACTTCAAATACCACAAAACTAATAATTGACTTAAACAAATTAACCAAAACACATCTAACTCAAAGATTGCAATCCATACCACGAGACTTCTAAATGCCGAAACTAAACAAACAACATACAATCTCATATAAATGAGATTAACTTCGTAAAATCCAAATTATATTAAAAACTAAGTTCAAATCAACACACATAAATAAAATAAGGATAAATCTCTGCTACTCATTGGAATCTGAACTAATTTCTTCCCTGATATTCCCAATAGATCGTAGGTGCACAAATAGATTGTATAAAGACTACGAAGCGAATTCTTCTGTAGAATCTTCTTCAATCCATCCCTTCTATCTCAACAATCGTATGAAACTTGCCTCCAGATGTCCTGAATGATCGAAATGCTCCTTCATTCTCCAAACTATGTGATCGAATAAATCGTAGATATTATCAATGGAATTCATTACATTCTGTAATTCTTTCTCCAATCCTTTAATTTTTCGTAGAATCAAGTTAGTTCTATCACCAAAGGCTCGATTAAAGGATTGTTTCGAGATGTTTCGATCGTAGATAATTGTTATATCATCATTGTTATCCAAAGTAGGAAACATATCTATCTGATCTAATGGTTTCCGTGGAATAACACTTTTTCCTAAGCTTCGTAGGAAACTCGATGACCGACTACATAAAGCAAAAATTATCGATGGTGTCCGAGTCCATGAATCGATCCATTCACAATTAATCATAATGCGTACTTCACAATGATAGATCCAACATCGATAGATAATCCGCATCGAATACGAGAATTTAAAATCGCGCATTCCTTCGAGACTTTGTTTACCCTCATAATGGATAATAACTCGACGAAATAAAGAAATGCCAATGCTTTCGAGACGGGTTAAGAAGTGATGCGTAAAAACTTACATACCCGTCTTCTCGTATTTCACAGTCATCGTGTTCGTTCGATCGTATATCGATATATCTCGTTCAAGTTGTATCTTGTCGAACAAAATTTGAATAGTGGCAAACAGGGGTATTTTCAATCGAGTATAATTCATCGATTCGAGAAGTGAAAGTTACCCATCCGCCTCTTACGTAAACACTTCCATTATGGATCGCATGCGATTAGAGTAGAATCCTCGACTACTGGAATGACAACAACAGATGTTGTGTAAGATAATACCTCCCATCGTCGTTGAACAATCATTTCTTCAATCGTTGTCGTTGAATTCTCCGCTCCTCCGTTTACGAATCTTCTTCTTTAATCGCCGCTTCTTCATCAAAACTTTGTTTAATAGTCGCTAAGCCTCAGAACTGACAAACTTTCGTCTGTTAAACACTCCGGATTTCGTGGTTTCTAATGGGTTGGGGGCCATTATGGATTGTTTTGGAGGGGCTCTATTCGTTTCTAGTGAAGGAATTGTGTAAATAATGAGTTCTAAACGTTTTGTAGTGAATATTATAGGTTAGAACCGCCCAAAACCGCAAAATAACTCTTAAAAACCACTTTTTTAACTATCTCGCCGTCGACGGTAACGATCTCGCTGTCGGCGGTAACGATCTCGCCGTCGGCGAACTAGTTAATACTTTAAACTGAATTTGCGCGCGTCTAGCCGGATCGATCGCCGTTGGTGAGATTAGGTAAATTGCCCAATTTTCGCTCCGGTCTGAATATTTTCTGATTTCTTCGTATAGATTCAAATTTGTGTTGATTTTAAAAAGTAAAATGAGTAGTAGAATTTATTCTATATTTTAATTTTCAATAACATTAGTAAAATATATCATAATTAATAACTACTATGAAGTTGCTCCCATAAAGTCACTGTTTAGTCATTGTCGCACCGACCTAATTTGAGCTAGTAATCGAGCTGATCGAGCATTAAAATCTCTTTAAAATTTGGTCTTCTCCCTTCAAAATAAAGTTTTAATCCGTGTCTGTTTACTTTAAATCTATGCCTAGTTTTTGGATCTTCAATTTCTATAATTCCGTATGAAAACATTTGAGTTATAGTGAAAGGCCCTAACTATCAAGATTTCAATTTCCCAGAAAATAATTTCAATCTTGTATTATAAAGAAACTTCGTCCCGACTCAAAATTCTTCGTTAATCTTCGATCATGCCATAATTTCATTTTTCTTTATAAATTCTATCATTATTATAAGATTCATTTCTTAATTCTTCTAATTTATTCATTTCATAATCTCTTTTCACGACCTTCTTTCGTATCAGTAATTAAATTCTTTAATCGTCCAATAAGTTTTGATGTTCTAATTCAACCTAGAAGTGACAAATCTTTCCATAAATAAGTTCTGTAAGGAGTCATTCCAATCGGAGTTTTATAAGTTACCTCGTATGCCTATAATGCAGTTGTCTAGTCTTATAGACCAATCCAATCTATTAGTGGTTATAGCCTTTTCTAAAATACGTTTAATTTTTCGATTAGAAACTTCAGCCTAATCCACTGGTTTCGTGGATGATAAGCAGTTGATATCTTACGAATAATGTTAAATTTTTCTACTAGTTTGTGAATATATTTATTTATAAAGTGAGATCCTCCGTCAGCTGATAATCACTCTCGCATTTCGAATCTAAGTAAAAATATTTTTCATTAAACTTCAAACACTCTGTAGATCACATCGATGTAAAGCCATAGCTTCAATCCATTTAAACATAATCAACAACAACTAATATATATGAGTTTCCAAACGAATGAACAAATGGTCCCATAAAATCTAATCCTCAAACATCAAAAATCTCAACTTTTAATATAAAATTTAGAGACATTTCATTTCTTTTAGATATATTACCTACTCGTTGGCATTTGTCGCAAGTTCTGATATATCTATAAACATCACTAAAAAGAGTAGACCAATAATCACTAAAAAGTAGCAGATAAATCGTAAAATTTTATAAGCATTTTTATCTCGTTCCAAAACGTCCTCCAAAATCGAATCATGACATTTCGAACGATTTACTATGCTTCTTCATAAGCACACGCATCTTCTAATTATAAGATCCTTACATCGCTTATATAAATATAGTTTCATCCCAAAAATATGTTTTAAGCATCATGAATGAATTTTTTCTGTTGTTGCAAAGCTTAATATATGTAGTAAAATATCACTTACAATATAATTTATTATATCAAGATATCTATGATATTTTCCACTCATTTATATTATATAGTTCGTCAGGAAAATCGTCGGTAATTTCATTATCGGTGTTAGATAATTCATTATATTCTAAACTTCGATAAATGATCCGTAATTTGATTATCAGTTCACTTTTCGTTAACGATTTCAAAATCAAATTTCGCATTAATAATATTCATCTAATTAATCTTGTTTAAATCTTTCTTTTGCATTAGATATTTAATAATGAGTGATCAAGATGCACAATACATTTAGCTTCAATTAAATAAGACCTAAATTTATCGAAAGCATAAACAATCGCTAATAGTCATTTTTCAAGTAACTTGTATAATTCATTTCAACATTATTAAGTAGCTTTACTAAAGATAAGATATAACTTCGAAAATTTTATCATATCTTCGCCTAAGATCGCTCCTATAAAGATAATCACTAAGATCACACATAAGTTCAAATGGTTTCTCCAAATCAAGTGAAACTATTATAAGTGCATGCGATTAATTTATCTTTTAATAATTCAAAAGCATTTAGGCATTCAACTTATGAATTCAAATTTCTTATCTTTTTCTAAAAGTTGGCATAGATGCTTAGTAATTTTGAAAAATCTTTTATGTAGTGTCCGTAGAATCCATAGATGTCCAAAAAACTTCGTACCCTTTTATCAGTAATGGAGGTGGTAATTTAGCTATAACTCGAATTTTTGCAGAGTCTACTTCCATGTCGTTTTCCGAAATTTTATGTCTTAATATAATTCTTCCCGCAACCATAAATCGACATTTCTCCCAATTTAACTAAGTTAGCTTTTCTCGCATAACTCTAATACTTTTTCAAGATGATTCAAGCATGCGTCAAATGACGTTCCAAAAACAGAGAAATCATCCATAAATACTTCTATTCCTTCATCATTTAATTTACTAAATATAGACACATACATCTCTGGAATGTTGCAGGTGCATTACATAATTCAAAAGACATTCTTCGAAAAGTAAATGTTCCATACGACTAAGTAAATGTAGCTTTCTCGATCCTCGAGAGTAATAGGTATCCGACGATAACCTGTGATATCCATCTAAAAAACAAAAATATTTATGTCCGCATTAATCTATCCAACATTCTAGTCTAAAACGATAATGTGAAGTGATCTTTCCCGCTAGCTACATTTAATTTTCGATAGTCAATACATATACGCCATCCAAGTAATTCGTCTTATAGGTATTAAATCATTATTTTTATTAGCTTTAACTAGTCACTCCTCCTTTCTTAGAACACAGCTGAATCGAGCTTACCCAAGATCGTCCGAAATAGTGATATATCATATCATTATCTAACCATTTTAATATTTCTTTCTTGACTACTTTCATTATTGGTTTAATCTCCTTTGGGGATCTACTCTTGGCTTATGTTCATTGTCTAAAATAATTCTGTGCATACAGATTGCAGGATTAATTCCTTTAATATCTGCTAAAGTTCAACCAAAAGTCTTCTTATATTTTTTTAACGTGTCTAATAGTTTTTTTTTCTTATGATTCATTCAATTCAGCTGATATTATAACTGGTAGGGTTGAATAGTTACCTAAGTAAGCATATTTTAAATGATCAGTAAAAATTTTTAATTCGAGTTCAGTAGGTTTAATAATCGACTTGAACTATATTTTTTTCAGCGTTTTCAGTATTATCCAACATTTCAAATTTTTCCTGTATATAATTCAGTTTTTCATTATCCGCTTCTTCAATTAATTCAATATTTTCTTTTTTCTAACTTTGCTTCATAATATTCTTTGAAATGTTCATTTTGCAAATGTTCAAATATTTCAATTCGAAAACATTCATCATTTTTTTCTAAAGCAGGATATTTCATTGATTTTGTTATGTTAAAAGTTACTTTTTGATCGTTTACTCTCATACTAATTCTCCTTTCGAACATCAATCATAGCTTTTCCAGCTGGCTAAAAAGCGTTTTCCTAATATTATGAGAGTTTCTTTATCTTCTTTCATATCTGAACAATAAAATCTACCTGAAGATAAATTTATCCACTTTTACTAACACATCTTCAATAACTCCCTTATGATAAATCACAGTAACGATCAATTAATCGAAGAGTTATCAAGTAGTTGAAATTTCTCCTAATTTTAATCTTTTAAAAATTGATAGAGACATTAGATTGATCGTTGCTTCTAAGTCACACAAAGCTTTTCCATAAAATTTTTCTCCAATAAGCATGAGTATAGTGAAACTACTGTGATCTTTTAATTTTTCAGGTAGTTTTTTCTGAATAATTTCACTACACTCTTCGCTAAGTCGCAATCAGCTTTCATTATCTCATGAATTTTCTTTTTTTATTTAAAATATCTTTCATAAATTTTAAATAATTAGGCATTTGTTCTAACGCTTCTACAAAGTGTAATATTTACCGTTAATTTTTTTAAAATTTCGATGAATTTAAGAAATTGCTTATCTTTTTTATGTTGCTTTAGTCGTTGAGAAATGCTGGTATGGTTTTTCATAGATATTTTCATAGTGATCAATGAATATTCTAAGTTTTGATCTCGTCGATCCTTTTCTTTTTCTATTTCCACTTCCTCATTTTTACATTCTGCTTTTTTCGAATTTTAGTTTTTAACTCTTTTCCACTTCGTTAATCAGTATCGTTTTAATTTGTTCTTTTCCTTATTTTTATGATTTATTTTCATATTACTGTGAAAAGCTCTATGAATTTATCGTTAAGTCGCGGTAATGATATGTCCGAGTTGAGTTTCAATATTTTTAATTCATTGTTCATCGATTTCAGTAATCGATTTCTGAATTTGTAATCGATTTCTGAATTTGTAATCGATTTCGATTTTGCAAGTGTTGACCCATACTTAATATTAATTCTTCTATGCATAACTTCTTATCTTTAAATCGAGTGTTATTAAATCCGAGCTGGATAAGAATGTTTATAATTCGTATTTCCTGATTAGTGGATTTCCTATAGAGTTGTTTCATCCATTGTTGATAATTGTATTGTTATTCCAATTAAAATTTGGATGATTCTTCCAACTGTGATTATAATAATTCGCATAAGGATTATTGGGTCTATTATTAATAACGATTTGTAGTTTCATAGCGAGATTGAAAATCTATAATTTGTCTGCATTGAGTTTTCTTCTAATATAAGTAGGAGAATAATTCATTCCAAAATGATCTAATTTTTTCGATATAGCAGCAATTCGAGTAAGCTTAACATGATATTGCATCATTTACATGAACACTCGATTATCTTTTTAGTGGTTTATCCTTTCAAGCAGACTATCGAAAATTATTAAGTAATATTTCTTCGATTAACGCATGCGCTTCATCAAATGGTTTTGACATTAATGAACCTCCAACATCAACATCAATGATTGATCTAAGAGATCCTACTAATCCATCGTAAAAAGTTTGTATAATTAACTAATCCGATAACGCATGATGTGAACATTTTCTAAGAAGTTCTTTAAATCTCTCACAAGCTTCATATATGAATTCTCCATCAAATCGACTAAAAGATGTTATATCATTTCTAAGTTTTGCAGCTTTTCGAAGTAGAAAATATTTGGATAGAAATTTTTGTGATAATTCTCCCAAGCTTTTAATAGATCCAGGCTTAATGAATTTAACCGCATCTTAAACTTTATTCTTTAAAGAAAAGGAAAAAGCCCAAGTCTAATAAAGATCATTAGATACTCATTCATATTTGAAATTAGACATAGCTCCAAAAACTAACAAGATGTGAATTAGATCTTCATTGTGTAAACCACTAAATCGATTATTCTATATCATTTGGATAATCGTGCGTTTAAGTTCGAATGAGCTAAGTAACTACATCAGTGTTTTGAATAACAGGTGAATTTCATCTAATGTAGGTTGACATAATCTCTTAATTGTCTTTGTTGGTTTATATTTTTAATTTCTAGATTATTTGCCATTTGTGTTAAATTTAAAATTTCTTTTTTTTTTGTTTTCCGATTTTTTTAATCGTGCGCTCTAATTTCGAATCGTAAGCGTATTAAATTTTCGTTTCTACATTTCGCACATACAATTTTTAAGTAAAATTTAAAATAATCCGTTACTCTAAGTAATTACTTCTAATAATTATATTAATTACCTTAATAATTACTTTACTCCTCAGCAATCTACGCCTAAAAACTCGACCCACTTTTCGATATTTATACTTACAAAAATATGTTATCGATATTGACAACGACACCAAAAACTCGATCCCACACCAAATATACGTATTTACACCGACGATTCTTTTATGAAAATTATGATTTATAATGCGGATCACTACGAAGATACGTATCGTTATCAAATAATAAAGCGCTCTAATGGAATCTAAAATATCGATCCCACAAGTGAAGTTAGAGAATTTCAAAGACAAATTAAAGTAGACTTACTTACTAAGCTATTATACGAAAATTAAGAACACTTATACTAAAACTATTGCTAAAAAATGTTTAAATGTAAGATTCTAATTTAGAAAAACATCTTTCTCCTTGTTGAGAGAATTACGTGAATGATGAATTAATGTAGCTTAGAGTTAGTATTGTGCTAAATAGAAGCATTCATATACTTTTACCCTTTAGTCCAGTGCTGAAAGAACATCGACTACTCATATGTTTGATCATCGAATCATGGCTAGGCTGGAGGATACCGTACGCCACTTCGTAGCTCCCACGTTCTCCTCGCACTGAGGGCTAACATCTACACTTCACTTCTCAAACATATGATCGAATCGAATATTTTAATCATCACACTAAAACGTCCAATTCTACGCCCGATAGTTAATATTTCCCTATTTATTCGCACTTTCCTTCCAAGCGTTTGATTTTTGAATTTCGGATGTAATCTTTACTATAATTGATAATTCAACATACGTTAACAAATCGATCTGCCAAATCGAAAGTAAATTAAGTTTTAAGTAAAAGATTATCACAATTTTTATTTAATAATTTTAGGCACGATTACTTTGATTCGTCACTTCACATAATCTCAACAATGAGTAAAAAAACTAAGTAAACTACTCGTAAAGCATTTGAAAAATAACACAAAGCATGAATTTCGTTAAAGTTAACAACCAATAACAAATATACTTATCTCAATTCCTCTCCCTGCCAGTACTCCTCAAGCTTCTTCGACTCTTCCTTCCAAGATAAACACACTTAATTAAACTCACTAAGACTCTCTGATTTACACTCCAACACAAATGAACACTAATTAGCTTTAAAACGACACCAAAAGACACCAAAAATGACACACTAAAGAGACAGAAATCGTCTCTATTTATGAAAAGAGTCAAATCATCAAAGGTTGCTTAAGCACCTCTTCAAAAGCTGTCAGTGCTCATCAGATCTCGGCTCTTTTCGACTCGTCTCGCCGTCTGGCGGGCTTCTAGAAGGTGAGCTACATCGATCAGTCTGATCTCGCCGTCTGCGGCTCTTTATAATATATTCAAAAATCTTCTGAAAATCTCGCTGTCGGCGGCTTTGATCTCGCTGTCGGCGGGATAGTTCATTTTTCATCAAATCGAGTCATTTTTGCTCCAAATTCGCTTCTTTTGTCTTTGCTTTCAAGATTTATAATTCTTCATTCCTGTAATAAAACAAAGAAAATACCTTTCTTTAAAGTGCAATTTCATATAAAATTGGTATGAAATTCTTAATACATTTTCTAGTGATCAATGGTCTTACTGGGCATTTACAAGAGGATGTACTTTGGTGTATGCTTTTTGCTGATGATATCCTCCTCGTGGATAAGACGAGAGAAAAAGCCTAGGAAAAACTTGAATTATGGAGGTCTACATTGGAGTCTAAAGGTGCTTCGTTTGAGTAGAACTAAACGAATACATTAAATGTAATTTTATAATAGACTGTAAGTGTAAATTTGGGTGATCAAATTATTAAAAGGTGTGAACGATTTAGATATCTCGGGTCCATTGTTCAAAGCGATGGTGATATAGATGGGGATGTTAATAGTAGAATTCAGGTTGGTTGGTTGAAGTGGAGGAATGCGTCCGGTCTATTGTGTGATAGAAAAGTACCGCTTAGACTTAAAGGAAAATTTTATAAGATGGTGGTGAGACCTGCAATGCTCTATGGTGCTGAATGTTGGTCTTTAAAAGAGAAGCATAATGCTAAGTTAAGTGTTGCCGAGATTAGAATGATTAGGTGGATGAGTGGCTTTACACTTAGAGAGAAAATGTGAAATAAATATATCTGTAATAGGGTTGGTGTTGCACCAGTGACGGATAAAATTAGAGAGTCGCCTTAGATGGTTTGGTCACATTAAACGTCGATCACCTGATGATCCGATTAGGAGAGGAGATGTTTTAGATACAACCTATGTTAAGAAAGGCAGAGGTAGACCTCGAAAAACTATCTTATTGCATAAAAAATTATCTTAATTTATTAGAATTAAACGAGAATTTGACACTAAATACGACGCAGTGGAGAAAAAAGATTCATGTAGCCGACCTCACTTAGTGGGATTAAGGCTTTGTTGTTGTTGTTGTTGTTTGTTAGAAATTTGTAAGCTTGTTAAAATTTGACAGTTTGTTAGGTTTGTTTGTAATTTGTTAATAATTTCTAATTTCTCATATTTATAAATATAGGATTTCTTAGTCAAGTATGATAGTTCAAGGCCTTGCTAAAATTTCTGTTGTGGTTGTCCCATGTGGAACTCTTATTCAACTATTTTAGGATTTGCGTCTTTGATTTAGTATGAAACTCGAAGAAGTTAGGGGGAGGTTATCCCCTTGTAAAAACATGAGGCTTGCTTATCTCTTTAATTATTACTTTTTCTTGTATTCTTTATATATATATATATATATATATATATATATATATATATATATATATATATATATATATAGTTTATTTTGAAGTTCATCAAATTGGGGTGTTATAATTTAGAATCAATTTATATGCATGGTTACCATGAAAGCAGCTTCCATAGGTATTTTTCATTGTTTTTCCAGATCCATCTGTTTCATCCCTTTAACAGTGAATTTCCATACATCTGATAGTTTACCATTCACGGGATATTAATCCATTTTAATCCCTTATTTTTTCCCCTTAGTTAGCTTTCTTCTCTTTTTTCTATCAACTCTTCATAAAATTGACCAATTCTCCATGTAAATTGCCTGATTCAAATTCAATTTGAATTTGAATATGCACCGGAACCAAAATCAACAAATAATGACAAATAAGTGGGAAAACTCGACTCATTGCTAAATTTATTGATTTCCATGCAAACCAACAAGATACAAGATTGATCTACAATTTGAGAGGTTAAATGTTTCTCCACAATGACGCCGCCAGAAACCATACTACAAAGGTAAGAACTATCGGGAAACATAACATAACACCACCCCTAGAAAATTAACCTTAATAAATACCCTCCAAGATACATTCAAACTTTCCCCCCAAAACCTCTCTTACTTTACTCTCCTTGCGTACGAGTTGGGGGTGGAGGTGGGGGGGGGGGGGGGTGGAGGTGTTGGTGTTGGACTTCTTTTAGGTGGAATTTCTGGTTCTGCATCTCTTAGAAGTGCTGGCTCGTCTACCTGCTGTACCCGCTAGTTTGGCTGGGAGGGCCAAATCGGTCTAGGAAGGTCTGCTACAAAATAATACAAGTCCGTCTGATATTAAATGATACAAGTCAGTCTCCACACTCATGTTGATCACTTCCGTCTGACTATCTGTCTGGGTATGATATATTGTGCCCCTTTTAGGATTGTCCCTTGTAATCCAAACAATTCTTTTAAAAATGGTTGAGGAATACCTTACCCCTGTCTGATACAATAGATTCAAGAATACCATACAAATGCACCACTTCTTGGATAAACACCGTGGCGACTGTGACAACAGTGAAGGGTGTTGGAATGGAATTATATGTGCATACTTGCTCAGACAATTCACTTCCACCAATATCACTGTAAACCCCTTCGATCGTGATAATTCCTTTATAGGATCCATTGTTACTTTCTCATAAACACTCAGGTAAAGCTAGGAGCTGCAGTAACTCTCCATGTGTCACAGTCAAATATTTGTGTAGTTGGCACGCGTCGGATCCCGCCACCATGTCCTCTACATCTTTAGGCATCCCCACCCTGTATAGCTTTGTTGATAATCGATTGTATATCTTCTATATCCATGAGTGCTCCCTAATCACGCTTTCGTGAAACTCCTGCAAATGTTTGAGGATGATGTCCTCGTTAACACGAATCGTCCTTGGTAGAGTAGTTGTTGTCCACTCTATGCGTATTCTGGATGACCATTCGGATCCTGTAGGAACTGTCCTGATCTTTCTCAGCCCTTCATGCTCACCCTTATGCCTCAAGGCTCCTCAATTTAAGACTAGGGGTATTAATTATTGTGAAGCATGGACACAGGCATGGGGACACGACACGATACGATCGGGGACACACCCTTGAGAGAAGAAAATATGACACTACACATCATAGACATGTTTTTATATTTAATTAGTTATAAATATGAAATATATATTTTTTTCATTATTCTTAATTAAAAATATCACAACACAAAATTATGCAAGAATAAAATTTAATTGCATAAATTTAATTTATATTATAAAAACTCTTATTTATAAATATTAATTTTTAAAATTATATATAATATGTTTCACAAAAATTCATCCAACTTATCTGCTACAAATTAAAAAATTCTATGATTACTAAGAGGGAATTACTAATACTCGACTTTGATAGATATTGGATGCATCTTTGATGCTCGACAAATGTTAGGAGCTTCAACATGACGAGAGATAGGATAGTTTCGACTATAAGGTATAGTTAAGGCTATACATGTATTTATAATTTTCTAATTTTTTTGTGTCCTATTTTCTCAAAATCATCTTAAGTTTACATCCGATGTGGTGTTGAGGTGTGTTCAGGACGCGTCCAGGCCTGAAATATTTCAGACATATATTTTGTAGTGTTGGAGAACTGTCGAAAAAGTGTTGGGATGTGTCAGATGAGTGTTGGTGTCCGATGCGTGTTTAACACGGGTACGCCACATTTTTAGAAATATCGGTGCTATATAAATTAATAATGTTATTGACTGAGGCTCCTCCATCTTCCTTGACAGTGCACCTGCGACTTATGCTCTAATTCTAGGCGGTAATTGATCTCAAAATTATATCCACCTTTGATGCTCCTCAGTCATCATCCTCAACTCTAACATATACTTGAATCACCTTTGATCTATCATGGATATAAAGTGTCTCCCCAACAGATAGGGATGTCCCTTCTGAATGACCAAGACAATAGCCATCAAGTTTTGCTCGTACATTGACTTGAACCACGCCATGGTCGTGAGCACTTGACTAAAATAGGTAATACTGCTGGTTGTGTATGAGCACCATCCTCAATCCATACCCTGACACATTTGCCTCTACCACAAATGCTTACTAAAGTCTGGAAGTGCTTATACCAGAACTTTGGTCATGGCTCCCTTCAGCTGTTTGAAGGCACGTGTTGCTGATTCTCCTTTTAGAAATTATCTATCTTCAGTTGTTCCGTGAGTGGTCGTGCTATCGTGTCATGCACATGTATTTTTTGTAGTACATATTGAGGCCTAAGAACCCTCTCTACTCCTTCAAACATTTTGGCAAAGGCCAGGCCAAAATAGCTTCGATCTTTTACTACTAAACCTGTCTCGGTCATCACATGCCCTAGGTACTCTACATGTGACTGTGCATTTTGAAAGCGTGCAATTGGTGCTCACTCAACGTCTTTAATATTGTCCTTACATTTCCCATATGATCTGTCTTTGTACTAGTGTAGATCAGGATGTCATACAAAATATCCAGACGAACATCTTGAGGTAATGCTTAAAAATTCTTTTCATGAGAGATTGAAATGTGACAGGAGCATTGGTAAGGCCGAACAATATCACCAAAAACTCATAATTTTCATCATAATTTATGAAAGTTGTCTTCTGCAAATCGGCTTGATCATCCTGGTTTGATGGTATCCTGATATAGATCGGTTTTCGAGAAGACATTCCTCCATAAAGTTCATTCAACAGCTCACTAAATACTAAAAAATGAAAATTGTCCAATATTGTTTCCTTGTTCAAAGGCCTGTAGTCCACACAAAATCTCCAGCTACAATCCTTTATCTTAACCAATACAATTAGTCTTGAGAAAGGCCTCACACTGGGCTAGAGAATCCCTGCTTCAAGCATCTTTTGAATCAAATTTATATCTCATCCTTTTGAATCCGAGGATATTTGTATGGTCTAAAACTGATAAATGGAACTCTTTCCTTTAATGTAATGGGATGCTTGTGCTCCTTCAGTGGCGGCAGCCCGCTAGGCTGCTGAAAGATGTCAGAGAACTGTTGTAGAACTTGTTAACACACTCTGGAACTCCACTGAATCTGGCGTTCGAGTCTCCTCTATACTCTGCAGCTCCACCAAATAGCACCACCCTGCTCCCCGTATTGTCTTAGCAATGATTTTGAGTGAGCCCATGGTTCCACACAGACTAGTGTCTCCTCTCAGCACCACCTTCCTCTCCTTTGCCTAAATCTCCATAGTCAAGAATTTCCAATTCACATTCGTCTCTCAAATCTTTTGTAGCCGCTTTATTCTTAGAATTAAATCAGTGCTTCCCATGTCCAATGAAAGAAAGTCATCCGACACCTGTAGGCCTTGTAGTATCAACACTGTTCTCTTTGCCAATTCTCCGACTTTTCTCCACCTTTCATGTACCCATCATGCCCCAAAGCTACCCTTATCTACTTGCCTCAACCCCTGCTAGTCCACGACCGAATTTGAGATGAATTTGTGCCTTCTCTTCTTGAACCTCTACATTCGTGAGGTGCTTAAAATCGATTGCGGGATGGGCCTCCACTGTCCTTTCCCTCGGTGCTTGTTTTTGAAATGACACCATTTGGGTCCTCGACATCATGGTCTTCGAGGTATCCTTATGGAGTCATCTCATGGCACTGCTTTTCCTAGCCTTCTTCATCTTTTTCTTGTCTTCCATCATCTGGGCGAGCTCCACCGTCTACCTCAATTTCCGTGATCTTAATGGTCGAAGTGCTGCTTGTATGTCAGGCTTTAGACCCTTCATGAAGATCCCCTCCAATCCTGTTTAAGAAATTTCCCTCAATCACTCTGACAATAGATTGAATCTCTCCCTCTATATAATTCCCTCTGGAGTCAAAGTATATTATTGCTCGTATAGATCTCCTTTTCGAATGGCTTAGAAATGTTCCATTAAGCAATTCTTAAATTTCTCCCATGAAAAGATCAGGTATCTTGCCTCCCTCCACTCTAAACATGCGGGGGCTTTATCCTCCAAACATAACCCTGCCATCGTGAGCTTCTCCTCCTCATTTAGCCCATTAACTTGGAAGTAATGTTCTACCTGATACACTCATCCACATGCATCTTCCCCTTCGAAGATTGACTTATTCGATTTTCTAAGCCTAGCATCACCACCCATTTTTCTCTCCCTCTGAGTTTCCTCCATATATCTAGAGCGAAACTCCCTCCTTCGATCGTATCCTTTCCCCTTTTCGGTTTCTCTTATTCCTTCCAATGCCTCTGCCTAATCCCTCCATGTTTCGACCCAAACACTTCAATCGAAAATCTCTAATCCCCTTAACCCCTCCATGTTTCGACCCAAACCCTTCATTCTGAAATCTCTAATCCCCCATCTGGGTTCTTGTTGTTAGATGCTTTCCTCCTCATATTCCTCTTGTTTGATTTCTTTCTCTTTCTACTTTGTCAATGATTCTCTGGTCAACTATTGGTTAGAGTTTGTAAATGGACCCGGCGACAGGGTTTTGGATTGCATCTTGATAAGCCTTATCAGCATGCCCTCATATCGGTCCTCAGATCTGAAAAAATCTTCCTTCTATGGTTGAGAACCTTTCCTCTATACCGAATTTCAGTTGCCCCACTTCTTCTTCAATCTCTCATTCAAAGCAACTTTTCTTTGCTACCATCTCTCCAAGATCTTGCTTTTGTATCAATTTGATACAAACCGAAACCAAAATCAGCTAACAAATGCACTAAATAAGCAGAGAAATACAAATAGGGCTAATTTTACTAATTTCCAAACAAAACAATAAGACACAAGGTTGGTCTTAGTTCATGAGGTTGATCATATCTCCACAAACTTTAGATGTCGCTAGGAAAAAGTCTCCAAAGGAAAAAATTGCAGGAAACATAACATAACACGATTAAATACTTCTCAAAATAAATTGAGACTTCCTCCGAAAACCTCCTTTACTTTACTTTCCTTCTGTACGTGATTAGTGATTTTGCAGGCTCACACAGGGGCTGAACTTTTTTCTGGAGGGAATCACTGTTTCCGCCTCTCTTAGAAGGGCCGGCCCGCCTACCTGCTCTGCCCATTGGTTTTGACTGGGCCAGCCAGGGCCAGACTGGTCTAGGGAGGACCAGCCTATAATAATACCTAATAAATCTTCATCTTATCTCCTAAAACTCTTGCTTGATTTATTTCGACAAATTTGCAACATTATTTCAAACTTTATTTGTATTCTAATCTTATTTTAGCCAACCTTGTCTAGCATTTCCCTTGCACCAAAAAAAAAAAAAATTACTGATAACTTGAGGCCACACCAGGGAAAAGAGAGAATAAAATTCTTAATCTAGATTTCACAAATCTACCCTGACTCTCTGGTTAAGCAATCAACCTTGTTTTACAATGCATCCGTTTTCTTATGCTCGATGGATTTGAATCTTCTTCTTTAAAGGCATCAACAAAGCCACAATTCAATAGTAAGTCATGCAGTGATTCGTACATTATTAATTTTAATTGAACTTACTTGCTGCTCTTTCACGATCATATTGTCCTCTAGTCCAGTGGAAGTGCCACCCATTGTTTGGTGATCCATAACCAATGGAAAGTGCTCTGTACTCCAGATGTATTAGCACTTATAACTCTCCAAAGTACAGAGTATTTTGTAATGGTGGAATTGATGTCTTCATTTACTTTGAACTTTAATTATTCATGGATTGAGATTATTCTATATTTATAGATTTCATTATCTAATTAGTATTGTTATAGGCAGTGTTGTTGAGTTTGTTAGCAACATGTAGTTTTTATTAGTTTGGTCTTTCTCATGTCTCTAAATATGGGAATTCTAAATATTATATAACACTTTATGGCATGGATAATATTCTTGTTATGGATGTGGGGACTCTTCAATTATTTTGAGATTTTGATAACTAATCGAATGTGAAATTTGAGTGTCATAGAGAGGTCATTCACGTGCAGGTCTGATTGGCTGACAGCTCCATGAAATGCCATGTTTACTGG
The DNA here is from genome assembly GCA_022702705.1 of Papilionanthe hookeriana x Papilionanthe teres. Lineage (NCBI taxonomy): Eukaryota > Viridiplantae > Streptophyta > Magnoliopsida > Asparagales > Orchidaceae > Papilionanthe > Papilionanthe hookeriana x Papilionanthe teres. The sequence continues at coordinate 148,701,761 of CM040422.1, read as the reverse complement.
ATGAATGATGTAGACAAATGTAGTCTATAGAACTCTCTTATCATTATTTTTTTTTCTGTTAAGACTACATTTAAGTAAGACTTCTATTATTGTTGTCTTAAAAAATCTAAATATTAAATATTTTTTATGTTTCTAAAATTTATTTAGTTGGAGTTTATTATATCTATTTTAAATTGTAATGAAACTAAAAACTGATGAGATTGAAATCAAAACAAGTTTTATGGCTTGGGAGTTAAAGAGGATGATTTAGCTATTGATTCCACGGCATTTAATTGGCTGTCTTACTTCCAGCTTTATTTTACACATTTATATATTGTGTCAAAAAATTTAATTCTGTTTGTTAATTCAAACTTGACTTTATAGCATGAGCAAAAGGAACAAAAGCTGTATCTATTTTTCTGAATAAGCAAGTTTGAAAGTATTTTTGTTGATTCAATTCAGGGTTGCCTTAACATTCGTTTGTTTGTTTTTTTTTTTCCTCTTCCTAATAATTTCTTGTTTGATGAGGTAAACAAATTGTTAGGCTTGCTTTCATTGTGACCCAATAGGCATGGTCTGAATTTAACTATTCTGCATTAATGTTGCATACATTAGTCCCTCCCTAAAACTCAAATTGGCGGGGGGCCTCATGCAATGGATGCAAACTTTTCTAAGGATTGTTTGAAGGTCATTATTTATTTAATTTAAATGATTAAATATTAAAAAAATGCTACATATTTTTTGGAACCAAACTCAAACCACTTGAAGATTTCTGATTTATTGACTTGTACTTCCTGAAACTGGTGTATTGTCAGAACACTTTTAAGTATAATTTAGTGTGATCGCAAAAAAAAAAAAAAAAGTCTCATATTAGGAACTAACTTTCAACAGGATTTCCTTATATTTTTCTCTAGTCATTTTGTCAACTCTGCCTTTTTCATGTATATAGTAGTTATTCCTGCTTGCAGATATTTGTATTCTTTCCGAATGAACCGAAGTTGAATGTCAATGTAACAAGAAAATATGCTGAACGGATGAGAACAGAGAAAATATATAGAGGAATAATCGTTGTCCAAGAGGTTCCTACTCCCCATGCAAAACATGCAATTGAAGATCTATCTCAGAAATACTATCTTGAGGTTTTTTTGGTGAGTTTTTCTTTTTATTTGGGTCCCTCGCGCATTTTTCTCTTCTTGCCCGAGTCCACTCTTTGAAAGCATTAACCATATTTTGAACACTTATAATAAATTTCCAAACTGCTTGCAGGATGCAGAGTTGCTGGTCAATGTTAACAACCATATGCTTGTTCCAAAGCACGAGGTACTTAGCAATGAGGAAAAGAAGGAACTGTTGAAGCGTTATACTGTCAAAGAAACGCAGGTATGTTCTTTGGTGATATGGATGGACCTTTTGCCGATCGGTTGAGATTTTCTCTTCTCTCTGCTGCCTATGTTTAAGTGCACTAACATATATGAACCTTGCTTGCGTCTCCATTTTAGTGCTCACCATTGAAAAAAATGTCCATGCTTATAAGTTTTTGTGTGGGTAGGACTTGACTAGATTTGGATTCAGTAAAATTTTTCTTGCTTTCTAATATAGCATACAATTGATTTTTTCACATGATGCATGTTTCTTCATCTTTCATTGCCTGCTTATAAATAGATACTTGCGTTATATTCTTAACATTTCTGTTTGTTAGGGAACTTATCTAGCCATTATATCCTGTTCCTAATTAATATAACTTCCTAGGAATGTGTCACTCTCCTTTCAAACATATTGGAAAGCGCTGGATTCTAACTATGGTTTGATGTTTGATTTGCAGCTTCCAAAAATGATGTCCAATGATCCAATTGCAAAATATCTTGGCATAAGGCGTGGACAGGTTGTAAAGATCACCAGAAACAGTGAGACTGCCGGCATATATATCACCTATAGAATTGTTATTTAATATATATATAGCCGGCAGTAGGCTTAGTATTATTATCGATGTATTTTACTGCTCATTTCATGTATCAACTTTATCATGTAAGGTTTGCCTTGGCCTCCAATATAAGTGCTTGAAGGTGTATATTGGAAAAGAAAACTTTTCTAGCAGTTTAAAATCATTATTGATTTAAAGGCATTTGACCATATATATATATATATATATATATATATATATATATATATATATATATATGATATATAATTAATTAATTAAATGAGTGAACATGAGAATTTTAGCTCACTCTTACCCCGCCTCTATCAAATTGAAACATTTATGGCTGGTGACGTGGAACAGAAAAGTTTGGCTGTATCAATTATTAGAGAGGCTTAAATGTGAAATACTTCTATCAAATACGAATTTTATTTGAGGCAGAAGAGGTGTTCTGTGGTCTGAATTTAACACACATCTATAGCGGCAGCAAAGGTTTTATGTATTTACTTATTTATCATTTAATATATATTTTAAATATTTCTAAAACTTAGATTTTCTTTATCTTATAAAAAATGTCACTTTCATTATATAAAAAAAATTAAATAAATCTTTTCATATATTGTTATTTATTTTATATTTTCTTATGCTTTATAATAAATTCAACTTGATCACTAAGGGTTTGTTTTTGGGGTAACTTGCATTTCAGGATAAGCAGCTTATCTTAAAATGCGGCGTGCGGGTCGACGTGAGGTTCGCCCTGTGGCCTGCGTGTAGTGTAAAAAATCCAGTTGCGGTAGACAGTGTTTTAAAAAATATGCGAATTAAACGGTTAAATGGCTTTTTCAAAAATATCGCCGCATTTATAAACTACCTCAAACGGGCACTAAGGCAATCCGCAGCTAGTCGGTAAGAGGAAAGAGAGGGGAGGGATACTCTCTCCTATTGGCTAATCAGAGGTGAGAGATACACGCTTAATATTTCGTTCTGTCGTGGAAGGAAATTTATGATGCGTCGCATTTTATAATTCACATCCAATTAAAAAAGAAAAAAAATAGAAAATCAAGCAGAAAATTGTAAACGAACTTGATTTTCTAATTTAAGTAAAATTCATATCTAGTTTAGGATCATTTAATCAACTTCAATAAATTGTAGGATCATTTTGACACTTTCTTAAAGCTATTAATGATTTGATTTGGAGCTGAGCTGGGTCAGCTTGAATCAGCTCTAAAAAGTTATATCCAAAAGTTTAATTCGTAGCTCAACTCATTTATTTCGATCTGAACCAAAATTGAATCAATTTTCGAGCAATTAATAATTTTCAAGCTAAATTCACTAACTTCATATAATTAACATTACTAGGGTTGTTAGCAACCTAATTTCAAGCCGAGTTGAGATTAGCTCCAAAAAAAAAATTGATCCAAATATTTGAATCGTAACTCGGCTCATTTATTCCATTCCGAGCCAAAATTCAAATCAATTTTCAAATACTTAAGGAACTTCGAGATAAATTCATAGCCTCATGCTTTCTTCTTTAAAGATTGTATTGCCCGCCTACTTCAAAAGATGAGGATTTTTATGTTTAACACACGAACTTCTTTAATCTAATATAACAAGAAGTTCAACTAACTTAGTCAGTGGATCTTATCAAGCTCTCAACAAGAACTTCAATTAGGATTAGGAATGTATCATCTAATATCATCAAGAGCTTAACTAGAATTAGAAAGAAAAAAAAAAAAAAAAAAAAACTAGAAATTTGATGAGGCGGATTATGCCTTGTAAAAAGGTTAATTTTGTTTATAAAGATATCCATTTAGGATAAGAAAAAAAGAATTAGTGTCGACTTGAAATCAAATGAGAGAAACTAAAATTTAGAGGAAGAGGCATCCGAGAGATTATTAAGTTATTGATTTCATCTCCTTAAAATTTATAAAACTCTAACAAATTTGATTGCTATATTAAAAAAATAATAATAATTAATTATTATTATTATCATTTAAGTTTAAAATTGATAAAATTTTTATGTATTATATTTAATAAAAATTTAGGAGTGAATTTTTAATTTTATTTTAATATTTTGAGTGTGATATGCGCATAGGGTTGGCAAAAAAGCTCGTTGTTCATGAACAGTTTATGTTCGGCTCGTTAAAGAGCTCGTGTTCGATTCGTTCGATAAGTAAACGAGACGAACACGAACAATTTTTTTTCTGTTCGGTTTCTAAACGAACCAAACACGAACAGTCATGTGTTTGATATTGTTCGAATCGTTATTGTTTGAAATATAAAATAATATAAAATAATTATATATAAAAAATTTATCATATTTTAAAAATAATTATATACTCTAAAAATTTATCATATTTTAAAAATAATTATATACTCTAAAAATTTATCATATTTTAAAAAAATAAATCATATAGAGTCTATCTAAAAAATTATTATCGTTTTAACAATTCAAATAATTAAAACAATACAAACAAATATGAAAAATTCTGAACAATTCAAACAATCCAAATAATTCGAATAATTCGAAGAATTCAAACATTTTAAACATTTTAAACTAATTTCAAACAAATCAAACTAAACATGAACAGTAGCTGCACGAACAATTTCAAACACGAGTTTATTTCAAACATATTTAATTTCAAACGAACGGAACATAAACACAAGTTCTGTTCGTTCGTATTTGATTCGTTTACACCCTTATATGCGCACATGCGTATTGTAAAATGTAGATATTAAATATCTAAATCTTAATTTTTTAGGTGATCTGTAAATAAAAAAAAAAAAAAAAAAAAAAAGGAAGTCGTGATGAAGGCAAAACCCACAATCTAGCTTAACCCCATGCTTCTACGAGCTGTGGTGCGGCGGACGCCGGTGCAATCTCCGGCGATCTACGCTGCCCTTCTACGGTGGCTACCGCAGCAACAGCAAGTTCGATGGGCAAGTGCGGGCTTTCCGCGCGGCCGGCCTCGGCCTACCAAAGCTGGCTTCGCCGGAGGTGAGGGCAGGTCAGAGTGGTGGGTAGTTGACGGCGAAATGCACGAGATCGGAGATCACGTTCCCCACCGAGAGCGCTTCGTTATCCCTAGAGATAACCTTCCCAATCGCCGCCGCAAGCAGATGCGCGAGCAGTTCATGCGTCGCACACGCCTCGTCCTTAAAGAATCGGTTTGTCGCTTCTTCCTCCTGCTAACCCTAAACTTCCTATCCAAAACCCTTGGTTGGAAATGGAACGCTGATCAGTGAGCATATGTGCGATTAGTTTTGAAGCAAAATCAGGGAAATGTTTACAATCGAATTTGGTCGTCTGTAGTTGAATTTTTGTAGTACGAAGACAACATCAAAGCATAGTGTTTGTCGACCGATATAGATTTAGCCATTTATGGTTTTCATGCCTCTATAAAAAATAGTGACATCAAGGAACAGTGATAGGGCAAAAAGGGATCCTAGGGTTTCATTGTAGAGCTTATCAAAGGAGCGATTCTTCTTGCATGAAGTCAACAAATTTTTAACATATTCTCTCATTTGACATGATATATTCAAGACTGTGCGCTGTAAGAAAAGATAGAGGGAGACTTTTGCAAATTGTTTCTGTAGTGAATGCTTTTGTTATCATGCACATTTTTAGGCTAACGTTTTAGTTTATAAAGCATTTGAGAAGGCATGACTTGACTTATGCAAACCGTTTGTGTACTTCATCTGGTAGGTACTGAGGGAGGCTTCACTGTTCGTTTAGAAATGATTGTTGAACTTTATTAAAAATTGTGGGAAATACCATTGTTAAAAATCTATGTGATACTGTGCAAGTCATTTCATTTCATCGCCTTCCTATAGTAAATGCAAAACAAACTAGCCTCCTTAATGTGTGAGGTTAGTAAACTAATGGATTTTTGAAGCTATTTATTCTAAACCCTTCAATGGTGTCATCTAACATTTAGCACTAATGAGTTTGCATTGAAGAATTCATTATTTGCTAGGATTGTAGAAGTATTAGCTCGCACTTCATTTGTGCAGTTGTGCAATTAGCTATATAAAAGTGAAAGGTTTCAAAATAGTTCCCTGGCTCTTTGCAGGAGCTCATTTTAGTCCCAGAGTTTATAAAATTGCTCATTCAGACTTCATTATTTTCTAAAATGGGCTGAAATAATTTCTATTGAGGATTATTTCAGCCCTAATTTAAAGAGGTTGGGGACTAATTTATCACTTTTATAGATTCTGGGACTAAAATGACTTCATCTAAAAGGTCAGGGGTCTATTTTTACACTTTACACCTATATAAAATGACTGAATTCCTTTCATCCTAATTGTTACTCAAAGACTATGCTTTGGGTGATCTTTTGAGCCTTATATCTTGTTTATGGAAATCATTCTCCATGCCTGACCTGCTTGTTGATGAGAGGCACGTAAATATTAGTGGCTTCTCACTGCAACTTGACTAAATACCATGCAGGCTGGTGAGTGTCCCATAATTTATTTTTATCAAGGTTTACTAGTTTGGATCATGCATTTTTATTGTTTGTTGTTCGATGACAAAAGTTAGCTAAAACAATTCTTTTGATTTTCTTTCGTTGCAGGAGCATGAGCCTTGGTGTAAAAGGTACATGGAACTCTATAATGAGCTTAGAGAGAATTGGGAAAGGCTGTACTGGGATGAAGGTTACTCAAAAAAGGTTGCTGAAGATCATGCCAATTATGAATCTTCTGAGGACGATGACTCGGACTTTTCACCTTATAGGTATGCTTGAGATAAATATGAATTGTTTTATTAAATTCCTCAAACATGCTCTTTTAAAATGCCTATGTTGTATCTCAGCAAAGATGACTTGAGTCAATCGATCATAACTATTGTAATTTATAACTAATGAAGGGTTATAATTGTGACTTGAAAGGACCATCTAATACTAGAGGAGATCATTTCTTTAATTAATAGGCTGTAATGTTGCCTCCAATTATACAGTGATTAACTTTAGATTTGAAAAAAATATTTGTCGTGTTACTATCCCTTATTGATCAAAGTACACAGTTCAAATTTTTGGCCCATAGTGAGAAAGAAAATTAGTTGCGTTGTTGATATTTTACTTTTCATTGAACTTATAGTGAGGTAGGGATTGTTATGCATTTTTTCGTTTCAGTCAATAATTTTGAATATTTTTTTGTACATGGGTTAAAGTGCCCAAATTGGAGCTCTTTTAATGGAATGCAGTGTTTGGCTGGCAGTATTTTATTTTATTTTTTATTTGTTGTTTGGTTGGCAGTAGTTGAATGCACTTTGTTCTTCCTGAAAATTTTGTTCATGTAATATTGTACATTTACATGAAACTGACTACACATTCCAACATAAGTTAAGTAAATTCATGCACTAAACTTACGGCGTTGAACTTGATATACCCTGCATCTAGTTATGAATGCATGACATGTCACCAAAAATAGTTTACGTGATGGTTCATGATACTTGCTGTTCAATCCTATTGGCCACCTACATAGATTCTTGTCGCCTTTTTGTAATAATTTGTTGGCCATTGTTTTATATTTAAGTGATAACTTTTTTTTACTATCTATATATATCTATATATATATATTGTTGAGAATTCTTGATTTTATTGAAAGAAGAATGCGTACTTAAACCCAAATACCATAGACACAATAAAGGGAATAAATAAAACAAATAAACCAAATAGGAAAGAAATTAAACTGAATAAAATAAAAAGTAAATACATAATTAGGGAATAAAAGCTAATAGGAAAGAAATAATAAATAATGACAGCTAGGGATTTGATTTCCGTTAAATCTAACATGTTGTGAAAACGATGATAATAAAGTGAAAAATGGAACGAGAAAAATTACACGTAGAAAACAAACACCAGAGCGACACACAAATTTATGTGGTTCGGCAAATTTGCCTGTGTCCACGGAGCTGCAGAGAATTTTTTTACTTCGAGGAATTACACCGTCGAGCGCCTCGACGTTTACAAGAAAAATATCTATTTTTCTTCTCCCTTCCCCTCTCTCTCTTTCTCTCTTCCTCTATTAGAGGACTTGATTTGGCCCTGGCTTGGCTTCATCTTTAAGCCAAAAGAGGCTATTTATAAAAACCAGGAGAGAGGTAAGTGGGCGGTAGATGAGAAGGTAGGTGAGCGGTAGATGGGAAGATAAATGAGCGGTAGTTGAGATTCTTAATTAGGAAGCTAATTAACAACATTTATTAAATTGCGATAGACCGAGTCTCCACATTACCCAACAATTCTTCGACTTGGAGACCGAGACACTTACTGCACCACCTATAGGCTGTATCATCTGCTGGCTGTACCGACCTTTTCCTCAAATATGATATCCTCCACCTCTGCAACTCAAAACTCCTGTCTTCATGCTAGAAGACCAGCTGAAGTCGAGCACAACTTTAGCTTCTCACGAGTAACAACCTTAGTTGACATATCACCGTCAATGTAAGCTTGTGCCACCAAGCTCTTTTCAGGTTACTCTACGTATCTTGCTGCGAGTCCACTGCATGAGCATTATCGTGCCCCTGCTCGATGCCCTTCGAAGTCCGACCTTGTTTTTCTTATCGCCACAGTGCGATCTTCACCCTGACACCACTTGTTGCTGCAACGCCTTCTTCCTGGTCGAAGTTCGTCGGCTCTCAGTCCGATTCCACGATGGGAATCCGTCTTCTCCTTCTTGGTCAGCTTCCACTTGCTCGAATTTTCGTCTTGCAAAATTTCTTCATAGCTCTGTGGTCTCCACCATTTGTTTGTACAAAGCCCGGTTTTCCTGCCTTTGACGCTCTGCCAACTTTTCAAGAAATTAACATTTTTCTGTTTTTCCATAATGCACCTATGACTCATGTGTCCAAGTCTGCAATGCAGCAGATCTCTCGTGCTCTCTGCAACTGTAGTAGTAACAGTGTTGATTAAACCAGTAGTCATATATAATATGTCAGTTTTCTTACCCGAGCTAGTATTAATGCTCCTTTGGTAACTTTTCAGGTGCTATCTGAGAACACTACCGAATGACCACCCCCATTAAGCTGCCCAACAGAGATGAGATTTTTCTTAAACTCAGGAACGTGTCTGACCTTTTGCAAAGTTCATTTGCTATTGTTAGCAAGTGTAATATCAGCGTCTCACATCCCCACCACGTCCAGGGCTTTTCCATCAGCCAGATGTACCTTCCCAAAGTCGCCTGCAACATAATTTCACATCAACTCCCGGTGAGAAGATGTATGGAAGGAAGCCCCTGAATCCAGCATCCAATTATCAACAGAATTGTGAACTGCCAGCAATAACGCATCATGTATTTCTTCAGTTACAACATTAGCGCTATCATTCTCATTTTCTTAGGATTCCTGCAGTTCATTTTCATGGGGTCAACCTTGCCATAATTCCAACAGGTTGCATGCTGATCAGAATTTGATTTTAATCTTCCTCTGTTTGAGTTCCTGACATGCGATCTCCCTCCGGAATCAACAATTAGAGCCGAACTCGAACCCGAGGTCTCGCCAGAATCTTTCCTGCGCACCTCTTCATCCAAAATCAAATAACGAATATCATCATATTTTAGTTTAGATTTACTTGCAGAACTGCTAACTGTCATCCTCATGGCTTCCCAATTATTTGACAATGAAGCCAATAATATCAGCGCACGCATCTCATCATCAAAATTATTTTAACAGACGACAATTGATTTGTGATAGTGTTGAAATCATTCAGGTGTTGAGCAACAAACACACCTTCCACCATCTTCAAGTTGAATAACATTTTCATCAAGTGCACATTGTTATTCGCCGATGGCTTTTCATACACACTTAATAAAATCGCCATGAGATCTGCAGTAGTATTTTCCTTGATGATATTATGAGCAACTGACCTCGACAGTGTTAATCGTATAACCCCCAGAACCTGTTGATCTAACAGATTCCATTCCGCCCCATCTATCTTTTCCGGTCGTTTTCCCAGTAACGAAAGATGAAGTTTCTTCTCATATATGTAGTCCTCTATCTGCATCCTCCAATAACCAAAATTCATGCCATCAAACTTCTCGATCCTCGAAACATTCACTTCGTCTCCGGCCATCGTTCTTCCTCAGATCCGAACCGGGGCTCTAATACCAGTTGTTGTGAAAACGACAACAATAAAGTGAAAAATGGAACGAGAAAAATTACACGCAGAAAACAAACACCAGAGCGACACAGATTTACGTGGTTCGACAAATTTTCCTACGTCCACGGAGCTGCAAATGATTTTGCAGAGGGTTTTATTATTTTGAGGAATTACACCGTCGAGCGCTTCGACGTTTACAATAAAAATATCTAATTTTCTTTTCTTCATTTTTCTCTCTCTCTTCCTCTCTTTTTCTCTTAGAGGACTTGGTTTGACCCTAACTTGGCTTCGTCTTTAAGCCAAAAGTGGCTATTTATAGAAACCAAGAAAGCGTTAGGTGAGAGGTAGGTGAGCGATAGGTGGGAAGGCATGTTAGCGGTAGGCGGGAGACATGTAAGCGGTAGTTGAGATTCTTAATTAGGAAGCTAATTAACAACTGTTAATTAAATTGCAGTGGACCGAGTCTCCACATTACCCAATATAACACTCCTACTCAAGTTGAAGCATAGATGTCAATCATGTTCAACTTGGATTTGAAATCATCGAACAAAGGTCGAGGAAGATTCTTGGTGAGATATCTCTTAGTTGAACACTGAATGACACAAAAGGAATATAAATTTTCCGGACCCAATCTTTCTCTTAATGAAGTATCTGTTAATCTTCACATGTTTGGTATGATTACGCTGGACTAGATTGTGCGCAATGCATATGACGGCTTTATTATCACATAATAACTGCATTGGGACAGAGATTGACATACAAATTTCACGGAACATGATGCGTATCTAGAGGGCTTCACAGATCCCAAAGGACACGGACTAGAATTCAGCTTCACACTACTCCTGACAACCACCACAAACTGTTTTTTTTTACTTTTCCATGTGACCAGATTTTCCCATACAAATGAGCAATCTCCCCGAGGTGGAGCGTCGATCATGAATCAACATAACCCAATCATCATCTTTATAAATAACAATAGACCGAAAGGTGTGACGAGAGAAAAGCAAAACTTAGTACGGTGTACCTTTTTTAAATAGTGGAGAATCCAGTGGATAGCTTGTCATAGTGGTCATACATGAATTCATTCACTATACCAACTGCGTGACATATGTTAAGGCGAGTATGAGTGAGACAGATGAGTTTCCTCATAAAGCGCTGGTAGCGAGTCTTGTTGACAAACACAACAATGGAATATCAGATAATTTTTCTTTAGTATCCATAGCGACAACCATTGATTTGTACAAAAGAAGGTTGTTCTCTGTCAAGAGATCAACAACAAATGTGTCGAGATGATTGCGCCACTTTCATGCCTAAGAAGTACCAGAGAGATCCCAAATCCTTCATTTCAAAGGACTTGGCAAGTGTCATTCAAGGACTCCAATGCTGAGAGATCGTTATCTATAAGAATAATATCATCAACATAGACAATAAGGATAGCTACCTAGCTTTTGGAGGAACGCCGAAAGAAGAGAGTGCGATCTGATTGAGCCTGAATAAAATTGTGTCCCACGATAATCTTTGTGAACTTGCCGAATTAGACTCTTGGGGACTGCTTCAGCTTAGAGAGATTTTCGCAGCCTGCACACTTGCTCTTTATAGGCGGTAGAGTCAAAGCCATGAGGGAGAGACATAAAAAGATACAAATTTATTAGAAACATCAAAAGATATAAATTTTTTAAATAGTGAAAATTAGGATGACTTAAACGACCATACAACAACATAATAAGATATTCAATGACTCGAGATAAGTTGCAACTCCTGAAAGGTGTATCCGCACTTTCAGTGCTCTTTTCTTGGTCCGATTACCTCTTAGCAGTTTCAATCATCCTCCCCGAAAGACGATCTTAAAAAACACAACAATCAGAAGAGAAAATAGCAACACAATCAATATCATTCGTTAGCTTGCTAGTATATAAAATGTTATTGCAACTGGTGAACATGTAAACAGACTCCAGAGTTAGATCAGTTGTTAGTACAATCAACCATTTATCATCAATGAAACTACCATCGGAATTTCTGACCGTATCTTGTCCAGAGCAATGATAGTAAGTTGAGAAAGCTTGCGATGATCCAGTCATGTGATCTGTGGCTTCTGAATCGATAATCAACAGACTAAAGGAGGAATAAACTGTGAGAGTCATAGGAAGAGTACTTTATCAGATATGGGAGGTTGACGAACCTGTAGAGACTTGATTGGCTCCAAGAAGCTCGATCAATCACTTCATCTATGTTTCGACGATTCAGAGGATTTCGGGATGTTTCGGGTAGGAGTCAGTTGAGCCATGGTAGTTTTGGTCGTTGTCGTGAGGCCCTTGGTAGCAGAGGATTTGGCAGAAGGTTTGTAATCCTGTTTAATGTGAAGCTTCCAACACTTGTCCCGAGTGTGGTTGGATTTGTGATAGTAATCACTAGTTGAGTGACTAGTTCGATGTGGCATGAATGAGATCTAAGCACTATTTGAGATCAAGGCGGATGATTCGGCTGAAGGAGTAGAGGTTTCGAGCATGACGAGTCTCCGGCTTTCTTCTTGACGGATCTCAGTGAAAGTGGTGCGAGTGGAAGAAAGAGGACCCCGACCAAGAATACAGCCTCAGACTTCATCGAAGTCTTTGTTAACGCCAAGTAGGAATTGGAACATATGTTCCTTTTCTACAATCTTTTGGAAAAGGGATAGATCGGCCGGAGAATCTCAAGTGTAATCGTAGTGCAAGTTCCATTCCATTCTGCGCCTGCTGCTTCTTTTAGTAGACCCGACTCTTGTAGAAGCAGCGAAAACGACACTTGGAACAGACAGATGGCTATGCTTTCAGCAGGGGGAACCACCGGCTATTGGAATAGGTGGAAGACGTCGGCGGCTTGGTGGCGGCTATTGGAACAGGCAGAAGAGGCCGGCGGCTGCTGGATCTCGGGTTAGGCTTTGATACCATGTTGAGAATTGGAATATAGCAACATGATTTTATTGAAAGAAGGAGATGTATTTAAACCCAAATACAATAGACACAATAAAGAAAAGAAATAAAATAAAATAAACCAAATAGGAAAGGAATAAAATAGAATAAAGCAAAAGGGGAATACATAATGAGGGAATAAAAACTAATAGGAAAGAAATAATAATTAATAACATCTAGGGATATTATTGTTGTTAATTCTAATATATATAAGAATTTAAAATATCTTAAAAGATTAAAATCTATTTTCCGTAGCTGTGAAGTCTTTATGTCAGGTGTAAATCTTGAAGTGATACAAAGAATCACACATTACCGTTTTAATTTATTCACTTATATTTTCTATAATTCATTTTCTTATCATTTTATTCTTTTTACACCGTTTATGTTCTGACTTGGCATGCTTTTTTCTTGTATTAGTTTTGCCAGTTAGTTGGATTTGGATTGGTTCAATCTAAATCCCACTACAAATGCTCTTTGAATCAAAAATAGAAACTTGGTGGGATTAGAGTCATTTCGTTTTTTTTTTTATTTATGGTGCAGGTAGGCCTGGCTAACAAGAAAGCCCATAAATTTTGTTATGTTTGATAAGCAACAAAAGGGAGAGGATAGCTTCAATAGACATATAGCTACTTTCTTAGTTTTTTTGATGGAAAGAGAACGAGGTTGGCATGCAAATACATAAATGAGGGTGGGGAAGGAAATAGAGGCGACGGTAGTGGAGAACTTCTTAGACAATTTATCATGTTTATCTCAACCATTTAAATTCATAAAATAAGCTTATTTTGATCTAGACCATTTAGATATATAATTTTATTTTTCAACACATTGCTAAATGTTGCGTTGTTAGATGGAGGGAAAATGTGGTTGGCATGCTACTATGTAAGTGAGGGTAGGAAGGAGGATCGAGATGATGGGAGTGGCTTAAATAATTCACTTTTGCGATCTAGACCATGTTAACGTTGAGAACACACAGTACGTTTTAATAGATTAAAATTGAAATTAAATATATATATTTTATTTAGTAAAGATATAGTTCTTTCTGATTCTCTCTCTTTTGAATAAGTATTAGTCATGGCTTAGAATCTTCTTGATCTTCTCATATTACCTTTTCATCGATGCTAAACTCAAAATTTTAATCTCCATTGGCCTGCTCTCATACTTCTTTCTAATAGCGATTTGTCTATGCTCTATCATCTTTTCTCTATGCAAGTTTCATTATCTCTTGTCCTCCGTTAATGCTCCCCATCAATGCTCTCGTTGATACTATCTATCGACACTGTTGATTCCTTCATTCAATGATTTCATATGCACTTTCACAAAAGGTCTATATTACTTTTTTTCACAAATTGGTTGATGCTTTGTGAAACAAAACTTTTAACTACATTTCTAGTTAGTATGGTTTTCAAACTCAAGTCGACATCTTCTATGCAATTTTAAGTTTACAGGGAAGTGTTATCATTAATTATTACACTATCACATATATACTTGTTTTAAAAGACACTTTAATATAGATTAGATTTTTTTAACTCTTATAGATTTTTTTTTTTTAACTGCCACCCCCCCCCCCTATAGTTAAGTATTCATTAAAATAATCATTTCAAAAATTAAAATTACACAATGTGTCATATGTAAATTTAAAATGTATATTATGACGAGGTTGATGTGATATTTTAAGTTGTATTTGAATTCAAATTAAAAATTGTGCTGTGTGGTGGTCTTGTAGAAATATGTCAAAATTGAGAAACATGTCAAAACGGTTACTGAACTAATTGTTGTGTCTATTTTAATCCCAAACTATTTTATGTGTCAAATTTAGTCTCTGGACTACTCAAATCTGTTCCTAAATAGCTGCTTAACTTATCAAATTTGATTCAAAGTAGTTCAAAAGAGAGATTATTTTGGCATATGTTTGAGGTTTTAAGGAATAAAATTGAATACTTGTATAGTTTGGAATTAAAATGCCTACTTACAAATAGTTGAAGGACTATTTTGACCTTTTTCTTAGACGCCATATGATACACAAACTCTTTAAGTGTTTCCTCATGGATTGGGCTGATTTTGATTCACAGATTGGGTAAAATGTTAGGGTTCCAAGTTAGTAGTGGGGACATAGGAGCTAGGAGTTACAATTCAACAATAAGAACAACAATAACAACAATAACAAGGCTTTATCCCATTAAGTGGGGTTGGCTACATGAATCCTTTTTCTCCATTGTGCTTGATTGAGTGTCATATTTTTATTTGACTGATTGATTTACAATTCAAATCCACATAATTGATTTATCCAATGTTATTCTTGCAGGAGGAGGCGACCTTTTGCAGAACTGAATAAGGTACTATGTTTTTCAACCAAAGTAAACCTTGGATTCCTTTTCTGTGGATGATGTTGAATGTCATTTTTTTTTTTCAGTTGATCTTTTTTAGCACATAGTGTTTTTGCACTTCTTCCACGAAGTTGTCCATCTAGAGATGACTTAGGTGTTGTCTAAGGGAAATAGCAAATTTGTTGGTTTTGTTCAACATGAAATCTTCTTTAAGTTTGAAATTAGTAAATAAAGAAGCTTGAACAATTTTTTAAAACTCAAATCTTAAATGGACTAAACATGAAAATAGTCAAACTTGTTCGTTTATGTTCACGAACAAACTTGTTTGTTGTTCAACAAACAACTTGTTAAATACTCAGTATGAAATTCAAATATAACTCGTATCATATATGATTATTATTTAAATAAGCTTAGACATATTAGTTCGTATTTGCGAACGATATACCTTGTACATAATTTGCATAATTTTGTACTCTTTTAAGTAAATATTTATCTATTATAACGTTTGTATAGAATGAATACACTGCTGAGGTGCATAAGCTTACCTCAGTTTATGCCAGCTAATTTCTCTGTACATTTAGGGTCTGTTTGGAACAACTGCAGCCTATTGAATAACCTGCTGATAAGCTGATTAAAAATAATCTGTTGATAAGCTAGGTGCGATAGCTATTAGAAACTTTTATTGTTTTGCAAAGCGACTGACGAAGCTCCCTGCACCGATAGGTGCGATGTACGCTTTTCGCATTTTGAAATGCATAGCTGCAAAATGCGATTTACCCAAACAGGCTAGGTGCGTTTTCAAAACGCTACCGCACCAAACAAGCTGCCCCAAACAGACCCTTAGGCATTAAATTTTTATGGAATTAGACTCTGGTTTAAAATTTGTGGAATATGAACTTTCATGTCGTTTGTTTTGTTTCTCAACTAACTCGTTTCAGCAACTTTGCGAAGTTCATTCACACACATTTCATCATTAGTGGGAATCTCTTCGTGGACTCCATAAGATATATTATTGTTGATTTTTAAAGCTATAATGGGTTGCGTTAGAATACGTGATGAGGGTTTTTATCAAACTTTGAGTGAGATTTAATTGTTTGAATTTCTCTTTATGGCTTTTACTTGAAATAAAGCCTTAAGTGATCCATGGACGTTATTTACTTTTCTGTACTGACATCTTGTCTTTGGAGTGCATGGAGCATGAATCCTTCACTCTTCCATTAAATATTTGTGGTTTAAGATATGCCACGGAACCGCTTGAGTACACATTGAATTTTTTTATATTTATGTATTCCTCTATTAAGAGAATAGTGTCAAAATGGTTCTCCTACTCTTTGTTAGGGGTCATTTTAGTCCTAGTGTTTATAAAAGTATCAATTTTTCCCCAGACTCATTTAAAGGGGTTTCAAATAGTCTTTCTTGGGAACTATTTTTGCACATAATTTGAGTCTTGGTTGGCACTTTTATAGACTTTGGGACTAAAATGACTCCATATAAGTATTCAAGGGACTATTTTGGCACTTAAATCATTCTATTAATGTACAAATCCTCCAAATGTACTTTTGTATGGATACTTCGATATCTTGTTTCCCCTCAAAGCTCTCTCTTTGCTTCTAAGAATAGTACGTCCAGCACATCCACAATATATCAGTTAACCAGAATTAATTTTAATAGATATAAAATGCTTGAAAGATGAAACCATCACATGCTAGTATAATAGATAAAAATGTCTATGCATGTTAAACGGGTAATCTCAACTGTTGTTATAATGAAACTCAAACTATTTTACTTAACATCTGCTAGTTCAATGGTTACAATTAATATTTTTGGAATTATCTGCTTTTCAAATCCTACATGAAAACATGTTGGATTTCCTGTATTTCTCAATCTACTTGGTTTCTTCAAGTACTTCTAATTTGAGCTGGAGGAGCTATTGGAAATTCCTTCTATGGCAACGGATCATTACAACATTTTTTTGCACATTACTGGATAATCACTTTATATTTAGGTGTACTGCTGTGAATTTTCTTCAACTCTAATTGCTTTCTTTCCCACAAGTTTGGGGCCAGTGCATTTTCATTCTGTTTCTATTAACTTTGCATGTCTTAACGGCTTCCCTTTTAGCCAATTATTTTCAGGATATACATTTTTTGGTGCAGATATCTGAGATTTAACTCTCCGCATATTATACCATTTTGCAACCACTACTTTTTGATTGTCGTCATTGTGAATAGTTAAACCATAATTCCATGTGCTTTTTTGCGGATGCTGTAAGTATTTAAGTACCTGATTAGGCTAACTTTGAAGGGGCAAATCAACTTCAAATTTGCTGAGGACTTCAAAAAATTGGCATTACTGCTTAGCTCAGGCACATTTGAACTTGTTCTAGAAATTTTTGGATGAAAGGACTTATTTCTATTTGGTGCCATTGTGATAAATCACTCTATGACTAGTGCTTGCTTCTGTTTTACTAGCTATTCAAAGCTGTAACTTAAGTTTCTAAAGTTGTTGATAAACACCAGATGGAGGGAATAATATGCTTTTGACCTCCAATGACCAGGATTTTCACTTGTTCAAGAATTGGCATTACTGCTTTGCTCGGGCACATTTGCACTTGTTCTAGAATTTTCTGAATGAAAGGACTTGTTCATATTTGATCCCATTGTGATAAATCACTAGATGACTAGCGCTTACTTCTGTTTTACTAACTACTCAAAGCTGTAACTGATGATACTAATCTTATTTATAAACACCAGATGGATGGTATAATATGCTTTTGATCTTCAATGACTGGCTTATTTTTAATCAGCCATGTACCATTTTCTTAATTTTTTAAATTTTTTTTTTATTCTGTATTTTCTTAAGAAAAGGCCCTCCCCAATAAGATTGAGGAGGGGTAGAGTAGAACCAATTGTTCCTTTTCTTAGACGTTATAAAATTGCTGAATGTGTAATGTGTGATGGAAGGGTTTGTGTGAGGGGGATGCTGGTCTGCTACTTGCATCTATCTCCGTGCAGAACAAAGTTGAATATGATCACCAGTGGATCTAGATGTGTTGCCGTGCTTGTATAATTTCTGAAGAATGTGGGATGCAGATTTTGAAGTCAACCAAATTTAAAAATTTAACGTTCCTTGGAGGAAGAAGCTAGAGTTCTGCTCACTGTTGTTCTAAATAGCTTTTATAAACATCGTTATGAATCAGTAGTTGTGGAAGGAGATTGCCTTTGTATGCTTTCACAAGGCTTGGAAGAAGGTGGAAATCAATTTTTTTTAGTAAAAAGATAGAAGGTAAGCATAACTAGCTCTTCTGTTTGTGACTTTGGCTCATGCATGGTCCTGCACTACTTCAGTTTATCTAGCCTAAGATTTTGTGGCTTCATTTGATTGCATCGGAAAACTCCTGTCAAACATCATGTGAAAAGAAAAGGCAAGAAAAAGCCATTTGTTCATAACAAGATTAATTCTAAATTTTAATGCGTCTGAAGAAATATTATTTTTTTTACACATATTTATGAATCATAATCGGTGGAATATAAACTTCCTGAAATAAGTTAAACATGCCTTCCTTTGATAAATTCGTCTATACCTTTTATTTTCCTTGTAATTCATAAGATTTGTAAGCTTTATAATGGTATGCATTCCTTGATTTTTATGTTATTTGTGTTTGAAGTTAATGTTCACCTTTTGAGAGTTATATTCTCAACTTTGAAGCAGCAGTAAGGTCTTAATCCAGTCGTATTTTTCTTTTATGGTTTAGCTGCGTATTCAGAAATCACATGTTTTCTTTTCACAAAACCTACTATGAATTTATCATTTTTGTCTGTTAATGACTACAGGATCATAGTTTTGGTGGACCTAGATCTTCTGATACTTGGGAAAATATCAGGCAAATTCGTGACAAGTTTGAATATGACAGAGAGAGAAAAATGAGGGAGAAAGGTTAGCTCTATCTGTTCATTTTGCTGGTATGTTTTTATTTTGTATCATTTTGATGAAACCTTTATTGAAACTTTAAATCATAAATTCTAGTTAGGTACTCAACCCCTTGGGAACAAAAATGGAATTACATTTACCTTGTCCGCATTCCTTCAAATTTGGAAGCATTTCGTCAATCACTAGCTTCCACCCTTGTTTAATTATTGTCACCTTGTTCTTCTCACTTATGATTCAAATTATTGCTACATGATCATATCTCAAATGTGCATGATTTCTTTTATATATCTGTAATAAAGTGGGTTACTCATGTTAAACATAAAGTTCCACAGGGTGAGATTGAGATTTTAACCCAACTCGTAGAGAAGAAAATGACCGTATTTCGGCATATGATGTGAGGCAGTTGAGAAGCAAACAAATCCTTATGATCAGAATTCAGTGGAAGTGCATGTTAAAAAGGTAGGCCATATGGTAAAAGAGGCTAATATGAGAATTCTATTCAGGTTTGTTTGATAGTTAGCTAATTGTGAATGTTAAGGATGACATTTTTTTTAAAGAGAGAATAATTTAACTACTATTGTGAGTCGCTCACATGAAAGTCAAGATGGTGCTCGAAAACTATAAAAATTCTATACCATATCACAAATTACCCTACTATAAGTTTCCGCTAATCTTTCTTTTCATAATGTAAAAATAGAGGGGACATGTATTTCACATTTTGACCAACATAAGAAACAGGTAGAACCTCAAGTAACATGTAATAACAGTTAATAAAAGTAAGTACAGCCATAGATGCTGTTTATAATTCCAAAACAAAACAGTAAAATAAGTACTATTATAACCAATATCTATAATTCCAATCTTGCCCTTCAAGCTAGAGCACAAAATCATGTCATAAGCTTATTGCAAATGTAATTTGATTGAGGATTTATGAGAGATCAAGTGAAGATATATGCTAGATGATACTTTAAGTTGATAAAACAATAGCAAATGCACCTGGAAAGAAATTTTTCTATGCTGAAATGACAATCAATCTCCATGTTTGTATTTTTCTCATGAAGAACTTGGTTGGAGACTATATGCAACATCGCTTAGTTGCATAAATCAACTTCATATGATTTTCATAAATCAACTTTATTTGGCTTATTTCACCAAATTTTAATAATTGCAGCAAATTATTCAAACATATTAGCTCAAATGTAGCCATTGACATGGCTCAATAATTGACTTGAAAATATGTTTATTACTCTTCTATGACACCAAATTGAGAAAACAATATGTTATCATAGAAGCCTATTTAAAGGAAATCTTACCTGTTCTGCAACAATTTAGTCAATTTCTCGAGTATTTTTTTTCTCTCATATGGTAAGCCTTAGCATGCTGCTCTTTTAATATATCTGAAGATTCAACATGCAAAATCAAATGATTGTCATATGCTGACTGTAGAAATTGATTCCTTACACTTTACAAAAAAATGAAATATTCATATGAAGAATCCTTAGATACTTTAGTTTCTCACAAGTATGCTGTGTGGATATGATAAAGATTTACTTTGATCTGCAAAAATGTTTTCAATTCGGATCTATTAGAGCCTCAATAGGTCCAAAATCTGTCTTTAGCATATTTAGTGCATTCATTTTGAAATACTATCACCAATACTTCGATTTAAACCACCTCAATGCTTAGATAATTGTCGGCCGCATTTTTGCTTTTCTTTGAAAGATTTAAAATTTTGTGATTTAGTTTAATATAAAAGATATATAATTTTGGAAAGTAGTTTTGAAAGTAGTGTATTTTAATTTTGAAAAATGAGATCACTTTGGATCTCATTTGTCCAGATAATTTGTATAATCGTGTCGATGTCACAAATGATACACCTACTCGAAAAGTAATGTATCTTCGCGACGGTAGACCCAGTCATACTGAATCCAAGCGACTTACAGTGACATCCGTTTGATCCAGCGAACCTTTATGTGTGACCGAGACAGCTTCCTGCCTAATAGAAGGCTAGGTGAGGGTTTATTTTACCGCAGGTTCGAGTTCCTTATGTAGTGACACTTATGCGTTAATTACATCTCGAATGACTTGGTCGTCTGGCAGAAAACCTCGATAGTGACAATGGTTACGTCTTCGAGAATTCAGGGTTTAGGTTTTCGCGGTAGGACGTGGAAAAGCGAGTGGGAGTGGCTAAAATGGGAACAGTTATTTCAAGAGTCCAGACGGAAAGAAAAGGTAGGGGATGTCACGGATCCGAGAAGCGACCCGGTGACTCCCAACTATCCCGTGGTGTGGTTGCGTTGTGGAGACGACGTTAATTAAACGTTTAATCCTGTCGATTTTATTATTCAGGACTTACACTTACATAATACCCAATTATGCAAATAGCCCACAGAGATATGAGGATTTATGTCATACCGTACGACAACCTCGGAACCTAAAGCGAGTTAGGACTTACGCTGCACAACACGGTTGCACAGAAGCCTGAAGAGGGAATTGAGGGTTTTACGCAGCGCGGGGCGAACTACCTCGAAGTCATATATGTTGTTATTTAAACTAGGAATGAGTTTTGCTGTTGAAGATCCTCTTACTTCTCGATCCAAGCTCTCTCATTGTATGCTTTGCACAGAGTGTATCTCAAGCCTATTGTTGAAGTAGCGATCCTACAAGTCTAAGGTTCGAACTGGTTTGTCGAGTGTGTTCCAATGTTTCGGCGTTTTGTTGTTGTTTTCGAGTTTGCAGTACGAGTAAAGTAAATTAGTAAGTAAAATTCTTAGAAAGTAAAGCGCGGTCGAAGTAAACAAACGAAATCAGCAGATCTTAAAATGTAAAAGCAGTACGCAGGCATCCGCTATACAGTTGCATGATTAATATTGCGAGTTTCGTATGATTTGCGACGGATTCGAATGAACTCTGGAAAAGTGAACGAAGCGAGAAACCCGACACGAAAGTCGGAAAATAAAGAAACGAGTGTAGAAATCGCAAGTAAAACTCGCAGATAGCATATGGAAAACCGGAGCCAGGTATAAGACATCAAGTAAAGCAGCGGGGCTCGTAGGCCGGATCGTGTGCTTATCCGACTCATGGATAAGGCTTCGACCGACCCGACGATCTAAGGAGAGGTAGTCATAACCCAATCCAGTGATTAGCTGCGAACGCTTTATATATTTTATAAGCAAGAATTCTTTAATTTTACATGCAAAAGTTGTTGCTTAAGCTTTATATACGAGTTAACTTTTAATGAAGCAAAGAGATTTATTTTTTTATTTTGTAAAATATTTTGTAAAATAATAGAAGTCATGAAGCTAATCAACTTCTAATCGTCTTGGGACTACTTAACGACCCAAGATCATTTGGGAAAACAATCTAACGCAAAGAGTCGGCGAATAAGCATCATCGGTCCTTTCCTCTCCCTATGGAGGTCCTCCGAGTAGAAGAATACTATTCTAATTATCCTCGTATCCTCTCTTATAAGCACACATAAAGCATTATTATCATCGCTCTCGCCACCTAGACCTCGGACTCACACTGCGTCCGATGATCCATATGGCGCAGAGACGAATGTCCCCGATCGCGGGGAGGATCCGAGCGTAATGTTCGAACTCAAATCCGCGTGACGTGGGTTCAATATCGGCTAAGTCATTTAGGAATTCACATTTGATTTAACTAGGCAGGGTGAACCAAGCCTCGTCAGTCATTCTGCCGTGCAGTGTCTCGATCGAACTATGAATTAGGGTCGTGTCTAGGTTTCAATTGCGCATTTGAAGGTCAGGTGGATAGGCTCTCCACTGGGTGTGCTCCTAGCGTTTAGGAAGTCCGCAGATTAAGGCTAGGTGGGTGACTCACCTGAGGCGTGCACCTGAGGTTTAGGAAGTTTATCTTTGCGGGTTAGGTAAAGGAGGTTTCACCTGGCGTGTCGCACTAAGGTTTAGGAAGTTTATGTTGTGAGTTAGTTAAAGGAGGTTTTTAAGCGTGTTCTACACTCACTTAAGTCGTTCTAACTAAACCTCAAATATCCCCTAAGTGTTTCCAATTAAATCGGAAATTCCCGTTTTGTGACTTAACCGTTTTAAAAAAATAAAATAAAATAAAATAAAACGAGACCAGAAAGAGGCCAAAAGAGACCGACTCACTTCCAAAAAAAAATAGTAAAGCCAAAAAAAGACGGAAAAGCGAGTGAGTCGGCTAAAAGAAAATGTTCAAATGGTGCATCGAAGTATTGCCGGGCGAGCAAGCAATAAGCATCCCACATCACTCCTATGACCACTAGACGCTCCAAACGAGCAATTAATTGGCTTCCAAACAATCATATGACTCCAAACATTCCAAACAGCAATTGTATGGTTTTAAAACACTCCAAACAACAACTATAAGCACGGGACAAGCAATTATAAGACTCCGAACGAGTGATTGTGAGGCTCCAAACAGCAATTATGAAGTCCCCATCTCCAAGCAGCAATTATAAGGTCCAAGCAGCAATCTTACACTCCCAAACAACAATCTTACACTCCCAAACAGCATCCCACAACATTTAATGACATCCTACGGCTTCCTACAGACTCTCACAACACCAAATAGTAATTATTAAGCCCTACAAACAGCAACCTTACACTTCCAAACAGTAGTTTAATCCTCCAACAGCGAGCTTCAAACAGCAATTAAACCATTCCGGACAGCAAATATAAGGCTTCAAACAGGAATTATAAAGCCCCAAACGACTCCAAATAATGCACAAAAACAGCCCCTAAATTCTCATGTAAAAGACTCCAAAACAGTAATTTTAAAGCTCCAAAATCAGCATATGAATGGCTCCAAAACGCAGTAATAATATGTAGCCCAAAAATCAATGTACAAATCCTTAAGCATGCAAATACATCATTCTCGTTAAAAAAAATAGAGGTGCTTTCATTGTAAAACCAAAGTTTTGAGTGTTACATATGTAAATATGCAAAGAGTTGAGTGGTATATAAATGTCTCGAAAAGAGTTTAGCCACTACAAGAACACATAAGCTCATAATATTTAAACAAATTTCTGAAATTTTTGAAGAAAATAGCAACTTGCGAATTTCACTTGGATAAGAAATAAGCATTATAAATCTTAAACAATAATCATAAAAAGAAGAGCTAAGCTTTATCATGGATCCAAAATAAATCAAAGAGGCATTCAATCTTACATTAAATAATCCACACATGAGAAACAAATAAAGGTGAACTCACGCCATTATTTGCGATCAAAAATCGATTTAGAATTCACACGAAGCCATTTGGTAGAAGCCGGGACGAGGATCGAGCGAGTTTTGCAAGCGAACAAGGACCGCGGGAGAAGTAGAGAGGGCCGAATGAGCTGTTGAGTTGTGCGAGAGAAAAGGAGCGAGGCGGGAGTTACGGGGCGCGCGTGAGGAAGATCGAGGGGGTTTGCGAGCGTGGAAGAAGCTAGGCGGGGAGGATCGCGGCAGGTGGCGGGAGAAAGCAAGCGGGGCGAGCGGCTCGGTGCGGGGGAGAAGGTGAGCGGGATTCTGTCGCGCGGGAACGAGGGAGGCGAGCGGCTCGAGCGGGGCGTGAGAGAGAGAGCGAGGCGGAGGTGAGCGACTTAGTGCAGAGGAGAAGCCGAGCAGGCGAGCGGCTTTCGTGCGGGGGAGATGTTGGCGAGCGGGGATTTTTGCGTGAGCGAGAGACGAGTCGTGTGTAGGGTTTCTGTTCGCAGGGAGAGGTGTCGCAAAGAGGAGGAGCGAGGGGAGGCGAGGGCTTATATCGCGTATGAGAGGGAAGCTCGGGTAGGGATTTTGGTGGTCGCACGAGAGGAAGGAGCGGGGAGAATCTGTCGAGGACGAAGGGGCTGAACTTCTTCCTCCGTGAAGAAGCCGGCGTCCCCTCTCCAAAATGCATAGCGGAACTTTCAAAAATACCCGTTACGAGTGATTCGACGGGGAATTCATTACCTTCCATGCGCGGAGGAGAGTAGGCGGGGAATTAAAGAGCTGCCAAGTAAGGAGGAGTTTTAATTGGAAGATTAAAATCCTCCAATTAAACCTAATTAATATGATATTAAGTGGTTGATTTGAATTTTAAAATTTGAAATTTGAATGGCATTGGCTCGTGTTCAGCCTATGTCGGGCTCAAATTGAACCGGCCGAGATCCGAACCCGTGCTCCACTAATTAAAAAAAAAAAAAAAAATGTGCATCGATTTTCGTGTTCTTTGCACTGACATGGAACCATAACGATATAGGTGTTATTCCTAGCTAAAGTCGACGTCCCGGACGCATACGTGTAGTCTGTTTCGTCATCCGGGGTCGTTCGGACAGGATTCGCCGACGATCGGGCCGAAAAGGGTGTCGAATCGTGGTGTGTCGAGTGCTCGAGTCACGAAGGGTTCACTGCGGCGCGTACGCACTTATGAGAACTCGATTTTCGAGCTCTCTACGTGATATCGCTAGCTACTCGCAACAAAGAATCGAGTCTTGGGACTACTCATGCGAATGCCTTACGAAAATGGGTCTGAAGTAGTTCGAATGCTCCATGGGAGGTGGGCTCCATGACTAATCCGTAGGATGGTCGGTGAGTGATCCTAAAGCTAGATCTCAGGTCTAACGTGAAGAAAGCCCAAGACCTCACTAAAATGAGGTCAACAAAAGACCTGATAGGTGTGGTGTGTCGAACAAAGCACACCGCGCGTATGGTGTTGATCAAGCGATCAACGAAACTAAAAGAATCGTCCCGAAGCAACCATACTCGGAACGGACGAACGTCGAACCGGGTTCGATAATCGAATTTGAGTTGAGGAAGGAATGCTGTTGGGACTAACATCCAGCTACATGCGATGACGAAAAGATCGGGATGAGTAGGAAAGCCTTTGGGATCGATATCCAGCTTAAGAGCCGAAGGTGTCTGCTACATTGGGGAGGAATGCGCGGAGTAATATCCAACCCTACAAGTAGCGAAAATGTCCATCACGATAGGAAGGAATCTGTCGGACTAACATCCAAGCCTAAGAGCGATTGAGGAGGAATCGTATGGGAGCGATATCCAACTCGAAGTAGCGAAAATGTCATCACGATAGGAAGGAATGCACTTGGGACTAACATCCAACTCATGCGATGACGAAAAGATCGGGATGAGTAGGAAAGCACTGGACCAATATCCAACTCAAGAGCTGAAGGTGTACGCTACACTGGGGAGGAATGCGCTGGGACTAATATCCGACCCCGAAGTAAGCGAAAATGCTCATCACGATAGGAAGGAATGCTCTTGGAATAACTATCCAACCTATCTGATGACGAAAAGATCGGGATGAGTAGGAAAGCAACGGGACCGATATCCAACTCGAAAAAGCCGAAGGTGTCCGCTACATTGGGAGGAATGCTTGCTGGGACTAATATCCAGCCTCGGATAAGCGAAAATGTCTATCACGATGGAAGGAATGCACTGGGGCTAACATCCAGCCTATGCAGATGACGAAAAGATCGCGGATGAGTGAAAGCACTGAGGACCGATATCCGACTCGAAGACGAAGGTGTCCACTACATTAGGGAGGAATGCTGATGATGTGATATCCAACCACTGAAGTAAGCGAAAATATCTCATCACGTTAGGAATGAATGCATTTAGGACTAACATCCAACCTAAGCGGTGATAAAAAGATCGGGATGAGTAGAAAGCACCAGGATCGATATCCAACTCAAAAAGCGAAGGTGTCCAGCTACATTGAGGAGAATGCGACGGGACCGATATCCAACCCAGAAGTAGCGAAAATGTTCATCACGCTAGGAAGGAATGCTGCCTGGACTAACATCCAGCCTAAGCGATGGCAAAAAGATCGGGATGAGTAGGAAAGCATCGGGACCGATATCCGACTCGAAAAAAAAATTGTAGGGTTCATCGCCTATATCTTTTCTTTCGTTCTTCGAACTGATCGTGCGATGTCGGCTCGAAGCACTTTCCAACTTAGCCTCAATCGAGTTTCCTTTCGATAACTTTAAGGTCAGTTGGAAGTTTTTTATCAACATCATATTTTTCGTCGGAAGTACTGAAGTAGTTGTGTAGAAGTCATTTGAAACAGTGGCTCAATCGAAATCATATTGATGGAACACTTTTTCATGTTCTCTCAAATATTCTTTCGGGATAGTTATCCTCCCATTCTTAAAGTTCTTCTCAGCTAATTCTTTGAAGGCGATACGAGTTTTCTATAGTATGTACCGAAGCGATCGTAGTAGAGGCAGATAGTTGGGATGGTCTTTTTTGTCAACTTCCTCCGACTTCTTTGGCTCTCTTAATCCGAATTTAGGATTCTCGATTAAATCCATGAACATCTTTGCTTACTGCCTTCTTTTTAAAAGGATATACTTTGTTCAACTGCTTGCATAGATGGACCACTGTCTTCATCATCCATCCGGTCCGTCTCGTTGGAATGATTGTTGAGCAGTATTGCTTGAGAAGGTTGGAAATCCCGCCTCGACCGATTGTCTTTGTCAACTCCCGTCACTCGTATCGTATTGCTCTTGGAATGTCATCATCGACCTTGGACCATTATGGAGAGATGGTGGTGGTAACGTTGTGGCAACCTTATGTGACTCATCCTCTCCGTAGGTAGCAGTGACATCGGTGAAACCTACTCCCCCGAGTAGAGGTGAGGCCTCACGTAATCCTACCTCATCCGGTCGGAGGACGGTGTCGATAGTAGCCGGCTCGTGGCTTTCACCTTCTCGGCCTTCGAATCTTCCCCGTCGTGCCTCTTTTTATGTGTCTTAGTCGGTCGCACGGACTTCGAATTGGACCCAATCTCGAATACGAAGACGGTGGGGCAAAAGCATCGATCGACACTTCTTCATATAGAATCTCCTTCCCTTTATTTAGCGGAGCAACTAGTGCGATAGCGGTGAATCCGGTGGTAGAAGGAAAAACGGTCTCAGGAGCGATCCCGACATTTATAGCGAGCAGAGCTTTACAGAGCAATGGTAGGGTTCTTTTCCATCAACACCCTCTTTGGAGCGGGGAATTCTGCGATTCAGGTTGGTCAATTCCACAACGAGCTCGACGGACTATATCGTTTCGCATTTCCTTATTGCGACGGCGACATCCCCGAACTTGGCCCAATATCTTTGAATCCTCGTCCAACTTTATGATTGCCCAGTCGAGACTCCATCTTCGTTAATAACAAACTCGATTCCGTTGGCGAAAGAAAAGATCAACTTTGGTGAAGACATTCGCTCACGTCATTCGAAGAATTTCCAAAAGGTCGGTGATGTCCTATGTTTTTTTATTTCGTGTCACGAATCATCAGAACATACTTGTCTTATGAACTAGGTAGCTGCATGAATTTATTCACGTGAATTTTATCTCAAATTTTTTTGTGTTTTGGTTTGGAGCTTAAATGGAGGATTGTGAGAGAGAAATTTCAATTTAACTTGTTCACAACAATCGAACTCAAAGAGGAATGAAACGTAGGACCCGGTCCGAGATTGGAAGGAGTTTAACATCGCATCGAACTCGTTTCGATAAACCGCTCTAACCTACCACACGTATCGGGGGTCCACCCCACTAAACCTAAGGATTCTCGAAGCCACTCGTTTAATGGTGATTAAACGAGATGGCTCCGAGATCCAAAAGAGTCGACTATACCGGCTCAAGGAAGAAATGAGCACAGTATGTCAACGGAAGAACAACTGATCTCGACCCACGAGAGCGTGGCACGCATTCTTGATGTGATGAAGACAAAACCTCCACGATCAAAATGGAGAGAAGAAGCTAATCCCAAGTGAGTCGCTAGAATTTGTCAGCGCATTTTTGCTTTTCTTTGAAAGATTTAAAATTTTGTGATTTAGTTTAATATAAAAGATATATAATTTTGGAAAGTAGTTTTGAAAGTAGTGTATTTTAATTTTGAAAAATGAGACCGCCTGGATCTCATTTGTCCAGTAATTTGTATAATCGTGTCTGATGTCACAAATGATACACCTTCCGAAAAGTAATGTATCTTGCGACAGTAGACCCAATCATACGAATTAAAGGACTCATGACATCCGTTTGATCCGCGAACCTTTATGTGTGGCCAACGAGTTCCTCACCAATGAAAAGACTAGGCAGGATTTATTTACCTGCAGGTTCGAGTTCCCTATGGAGCAAGCTCCTATAGTTAATTACATCTCAAATGAGCGGGTGTCAGCTGAGAAAACTCTCGATAGTGACGGTGGTTCGTCTTCGGAATTCGAGGTTTAGGTTTCACGGTAGGACGTGAAAAGCGAGTGGGAGTGGTAAAATGGGAACGGTTATTTCCGGAGTCGAAAGGAAAGAAAGGTAGGGGATGTCATGGATCTGAGCGGTGCCTCGACGACTTCCCAACTATCCCGTGGTGTGGTTGCGTTTGGAGACGACGTTAATTAAATGTTTAATCCGCCTGATTTTATTATTTGGACTGCACACTTACATAATATCCAGATTATGCAGAAATGGCACGAGATATGAGGATTTATGTCATACCGTACGACAACCTCAGACACCAAAGCGAGTTAGAAC
Source organism: Papilionanthe hookeriana x Papilionanthe teres (assembly GCA_022702705.1). Classification (NCBI taxonomy): domain Eukaryota; kingdom Viridiplantae; phylum Streptophyta; class Magnoliopsida; order Asparagales; family Orchidaceae; genus Papilionanthe; species Papilionanthe hookeriana x Papilionanthe teres. The sequence goes on along the minus strand of CM040422.1, from coordinate 148,672,058 downwards.
TTCGTGACCTGACTACACAGCTGCACGAAGCACTCGAAGAGGGAATCGAGGGTTTTACGCCGCGCGGGCGCAGCTACTCGCAGTCGTATATGTTGTTATTTAAAGCTAGGAATGAGTTTTTCGTCGAAGATCCTCTTACTTCTCGATCCAAGCTCTCCGTCGTGTCTTGCCCACGTGTATGCTCCAAGCCTATCGTTAGATAGCGATCCTAAAGTCTGCAGGTTCAAACGGTTTGTCAAGTGTGTTCCAATGTTTCGAGTTTTGTTGTTGTTTTCGATTTTGCGTACGAGTAAAGTAAATTGCGAAGTAAAATTCTTCAGAAAGTAAAGCGCGATGAAGTAAACAAATGAAATTGCAGTACTTAAAATGTAAAAGCGTACCTAGGCATCTGCCACCGTTACATGATTAATATTGCGAGTTTCGTATGATTTGCGAACGGATTCGAATGAAGCTCACGGAAAAGTAAACGAAGCGAGAAACCCGACACGAAAGTCGAGAAAATAAAGAACGAGTGTAGAAATCACAAGTAAAACTTGCAGTCGCATATGGAAACAGGGCTCAGGTATAAGACATCGATAAAGGCGAGGGAGCTCAGACTGGATCATGTCTTTATCCGACCTCGGATAAGAAGTTACCGACCAGACGATCCGAGAGGAGTGATCATAACCCAATCCAAGTGATTAACAGTGAACCTTTATATATTTTATAAGAAGAATTCTTTAATTTTCGTACGAAAGTTGTTGTTTAAGTTTCATACTGAGTTCTTTTAACAAGCAAAAGAGATTTATTTTTTTATTTTGTAAAATATTTTGTAAAATAATAAGTCATCGATAGTCAATTACTCTAATCGTCGTTGGACTACTAACGACCTAAGATCATCTGGGAGAAACAATCTAGCCAAGAGTCGGCGAATAGTATCATCAGTCCTTTCCTCTCACTATGGAGGTCCTCGAGGTAGGAGATACTTATTATAATTATCCCTCGTATCACTCTTATAAGCACACATACAGCATTATTATCATCGCCTCGCACACCTGGACCTCGGACTACACGCAAGTCCAGATGATCCATATGTGCGAAAACAAATGTCCCCGATCGCGGGAGGATTCGAGCGTAATGTTCGAACTCAAATCCCGGTGCGTCGGGTTTCAATATTGGTTAAGTCGTTTTAGGGAATTCCACATTTGATTTAACTAAGGAAGGGTGAACCAGCCTCGGTCGATTCTCTGTCCAGTGTGTCGATCGACACATGAATTAGGGTCGAGTGTCTAGTTTCACTGTGCGTTTGAAGGTTAGGTGGATGGGGCTCACCTGTACAGGCGTGCTCACAGGTTTAGGAAGTCACGAGCTAGGGTTAGGTGGGTGACTCACCTAAGGCGTGCACCTAAGGTTTAGGAAGTTTATGCTGCGGGTTAGGTAAAGGAGGTTTCACCTAAGGTGTGCACCTAAGGTTTAGGAAGTTTATGTTGTGGGTTAGGTAAAGGAGGTTTTTAAGGTGTTCTACACTCACTTAAGTGTTTTCTAACTAAACCTCAAATATCCCCTAAGTGTTTCCCAATTAAATCGGAAATTCCCCGTTTTGTGACTTAACCGTTTTAAAAAAAATAAAATAAAATAAAATAAAACAAGAGACCGAAAGAGACCGAAAGAGACCGACCCACCTCCAACAAACTAGTAAAGCCAAAAAAAAAGACGGAAAAGCGAGTGAGTCGGGCTAAAAGAAAATGTTCAAATGGTGCATCGAAGTATTGCCGGGCAGCGACGATAAGCATCCCACATCACTCCTATGACCACTAGACGCTCCAAACAGCAATTAATTGGCTTCCAAACAATCATATGACTTCCAAACATTCCAAACAGCAATTGTATGGTTTTAAAACACTCCAAACAACAACTATAAGCACGGGACAGCAATTATAAGACTCCGAACAGTGATTGTGAGGCTCCAAACAGCAATTATGAAGTCCCCCATCTCCAAGCAGCAATTATAAGGTCCAAGCAGCAATCTTACACTCCCAAACAACAATCTTACACTCCCAAACAGCATCCCACAACATTTAATGACATCCTACGGCTTCCTACAGCTCTCACAACACCAAATAGTAATTATTAAGCCCACAAACAGCAACCTTACACTTCCAAACAGTAGTTTAATCCTCCAACAGCAGCTTCAAACAGCAATTAAACCATTCCGGACAGCAAATATAAGGCTTCAAACAGGAATTATAAAGCCCCAAACGACTCCAAATAATGCACAAAAACAGCCCCTAAATTCTCATGTAAAAGACTCCAAAACAGTAATTTTAAAGCTGCAAAATCAGCATATGAATGGCTCCCAAAACAGTAATAATATGTAGCCCAAAAATCAATGTACAAATCCTTAAGCATGCAAATACATCATTCTCGTTAAAAAAAATAGAGGTGCTTTCATTGTAAAACCAAAGTTTTGAGTGTTACATATGTAAATATGCAAAGAGTTGAGTGGTATATAAATGTCTCAAAAAGAGTTTAGCCACTACAAGAACACATAAGCTCATAATATTTAAACAAATTTACGAAATTTTTGAAGAAAATAGCCCTTGCAATTTCACTTGGATAAGAAATAAGCATTATAAATCTTAAACAATAATCATAAAAGAAGAGCTAAGCTTTATCATGGATCCAAAATAAATCAAAGAGGCATTCAATCTTACATTAAATAATCCACACATGAGAAACAAATAAAGGTGAACTCACGCCATTATTTGCGATCAAAAATCGGTTAGAATTCACCGAAGCCATTTGGTAGAAGCGGGACGAGATCGAGCGAGTTTTGCAAGCGAACAAGGACCGCGGGAGAAGTAGAGAGGGCCGAATGATCGTTGAGTTGTGCGAGAGAAAAGGAGCGAGCGGGAGTTCACGGGCGCGCGTGAGGAAGATCAAGGGGGTTTGCCGAGCGTGGAAGAAGCTAGGCGGGGAGGATCGCGAGCGGGTGGCGGGAGAAAGCAAGCGGGGCGAGCGGCTCAGTGCAAGGGAGAAGGTGAGCAGGATTCCTGTCGCGGGGAACAGGGAGGCGAGCGGCTTGAGCAGGCGTGAGGGAGAGAGCAGGCGGAGGTGAGCGACTTAGTGCGAGGGAGAAGCCGAGCGGGCGAGCGGCTTTCGTGCGGGGAGATGTTGGCGAGCGGGGATTTTTGCGTGAGCGAGAGACGAGTCGTGTGTAGGGTTTCACGTTCGCGAGGAGAGGTGTCGCAAAGAGGAGGAGCGAGGGGAGGCGAGGGCTTATATCGCGTATGAGAGGGAAGCTCGGGTAGGGATTTTGGTGGTCGCACGAGAGGAAGGAGCGGGGAGAATCTGCGTCGAGGACGAAGGGAGCTGAACTTCTTCCTCCGTGAAGAAGTCAGGCGTCCCCTCTCCAAAATGCATAGCAGACCTTTCAAAAATACCCGTTACAGGTGATTCGACGGGGAATTCATTACCTTCCATGCGCGGAGGAGAATAGGCGGGGAATTAAAGAGCTGCCAAGTAAGGAGGAGTTTTAATTGGAAGATTAAAATCCTCCAATTAAACCTAATTAATATGATATTAAGTGGTTGATTTGAATTTTAAAATTTGAAATTTGAAATGGCACTGGCTCGTGTTCAGCCTATGTCGGGCTCAAATTGAACCCGGGCTGAGTCCGAACCCGTGCCCCACTAATTAAAAAAAAAAAAAAAAAAATGTGCATCGATTTTCGTGTTGCTTGCCTGCACATGGAACCATAACAATATAGGTGTCCTTCCTAGCTAAAGTCGACGTCCCGGACGCATACGTGTGGTCTGTTTCGTCATCCGGGGTCGTCTGTACAAGTTCGCCGACGATCGGGCCAAAAAGGTGTCAAATTGTGGTGTGTCGAGTGCTCGAGTCATGAAGGGTTCACCTAAGGCCGTCTGCCCCTATGGGAACTCATTTTCGAGCCCTCTACATGTTAGTCCTCAGCCTTCGCAACAAAGAAGTCGAGTCTTGGGGACTACATCATGCGAGTGCCTTACAAAAGTGGGTCTAGAAGTGGTTCGAAGGCTACATGGGAGGTGGGCTCCATGACTAGTCCGTCAGGATGGTCAGAAGTGAATCTCAAAGCTAGATCACTAAGAGTCTAACGTGAAGAAAGCTAAGACCTCACTAAAATGAGGTCAACAATAATACTTAAGTTTGCAAAATTATTTTGTCCAGAAATGACAGAGAAATGATATATTAACAAATACCTTCAATATAAGCAACCAAATAGATTTGCCGATCATTTTGAATGTGAAGTTGTCAAAACCAAGTGTGTGAAGTTTGTTTAAGGCCACAAAGGTATCATCACAACCTGTTTACAATTTTCGACTACCCTCAGGCAGGAAAGCCAAGCCATTGCTTCATATAAACTTTGTTATGAGCTGTCAATATATAAACGCATGTTTAATTTCCATCTGATGAGTATGCTAATAATGCATGTCAACATATATAAGAAAAGTCAAACAAATTGCGAATACATCCCATAATACAAACCAAAAAGTTTTGAGTGTGGCCTCTGGCAACAAGGCGAGCCTTAAAATGACCAACCTTCGCGTTGTAAATCCAATGACAACCAACAAAAGATTAGTCTGGAGGCAGACGAACCAACTTCAACTACCATTTGATTGGAATGCATCCTTCTACTATCACATGGTTCCAACCCATATTAGAAAGGGCATCTTTGGTTATCTTTGGCTTGGAAGTAGAAGATAAATATAACACAAAGTCAATGTAAGGTGAATGCATATGATGATTTTTTTTTTAAAAAATGTATACAGGAGGAGCATTATTAGTAGAATCTGTACTTTCTTTGAAAGAAATAAGTGGCGAACCAACATGAGGTAGAGTCGTGGCATGTAAGGATGTTGAAGTATGAGGTTATTATCTATTACATCTTCATGGCCAACAGGTCATGGTGTAGAACGTGGATGATGGACTCAAAATGGATGAATAAAAGCAACCGCATGTTTTGGATTTAGGATTAGTGAGTGGTCTAAGGTCAGGAATGAAATGTATATTATAATGTGTTCAACATGAAATGAAAAGAAGAATATCAAATTTGAAAAGCAAGTGACAAATTGTGTTTGAATTTAGTTTAAATAATCCACGTTGTGGTAGCTAAATAATATGCACATTTAAAGTACAAAAATAAAAGTTTAAAGTGTACCCTTTCTTGCAATCAAATTATGAACAAAACATGTTCAACTAAAGACATAACAAAAGAGAATGCAAATATTGGTTAGGAAAGAGAATAGTACGGGGAATTTGATTAAGCAAAATTAAAGCTAGCATGCAATTGATTAAATAACAAGTATCACTTCCTAAAAAATAAGATGGAACACGACTATGAAGTCATGCAATCATAATAAAGTGAAAGTTTTTTGCATTCATGTTCTTCATTTTTTGCGTATGGGAATATGATAATTGATAAAGGATGCTTTCTAAAGCCGTGAATGTTTGGAAGTAGAAAATTATCCTATGCATTATCAATAGAGTGATCTCTGTATAAAATCTGAACATAAATGTCAAATTGCGTTTGAATTTCAACCCAAACTTTTCAAAAAATTGGAGAACAACTTTCTAAAAATTACCTTATCCAATGAGAACAACCAGTAATGATGATAATCGAGTAATTACATCAAGGTTGGTATCAACACAATTTGTTCTCCAAATGCTTAGCAGGTTTAAAAAATTCACACTTAATTCTTCTATGAGAGTGTGTTCTAGGCTAAAGTTTTAGGAGATATATTTGATATCAAGTGATACACTACTCGAAGATTTCCCTCATTTTGCTAGAATTTTATAATTTGGTGTGGGAATTCCTATAGGTAAAAGTTCCTATGATAAATTATCTTTTCTGATTACAAGAAGAAATTTCAATTAATACTATTTGAATGGCACTACATGCTTAGTTTATAGTACCATTGATTTGGATTTAGAATTGAAAAAAAAATACACTTGTTAGCTTACAATGGATAGTTGGGGAAATGATGATGAATTTGATCAAGATCTTATAATTTCATCTGCTTGTTACGAACCTTTGTCTATTTGGTTAGAGGTAATCAGCCCAGTCATACTTAATTATCTTTATTACTAACCATGAATTGCATCATGTAAGTGAAGTTCATAGACCGAGTTAATTTTTATTTATGTGGGGATAATTTCAAGTCCATCGTAGCTTATAAAGAGTTTCACTCTAGGGTTCACAACTCAAGGAAGGTAGAGCCATTGGAGAACTTTCGGGATTTAGTTGTGGTTGTAACTTGATAATTTATTTTTTATGGCAAACCAATTGATCATAAGGCCTTGGTCATAATCATAAATTATTAATATTATGACACCGAACCACGTTCTTACTGCATAAATTATTTGAGAGTAATCATAAATGTACACTTCTATTACATAAGCTCTTTTTAATTTTAATTTTTCTTAAATTTGGCTCCATCGATAAATTATTAGTGTTGATGGATGGATAGCTGCTTTATGACTGAAGCCATAGATTTTGCTTAAATGTTTTAGATTTTGTAATTTTTTTAATTATTTTAATTTTAATTTAGATTTAAGCCTGAAATAGTTTTCTTTGAGATTTGAAGGTATTGTGATAATAGATTCTCGTTCGATTGAGATTTTTTTTCATAGCAAATTTATCTTCTTAGGATGTGCAATGAACGTGTTCATTGCTAGAGTCCTGAATGCTTTAACTTGATTACTTTGAACATTGTACTCAGCTTCATTGTTTACATAAGATCTGTTTTATATGCTTATATGTTTACATATGATTTTATTTAAACATTCATTGTCAAATAGAACTTTTCAATTTTAACATGATACGTAGACGATTACATTTGTAATTTGCATATCTTCAAAGTTCATCGAAGTCTTTGTTGCATTACAAATCTGAAAAATGACTAAGTGTTTGCATTTTGAAATATATCTTCTTTATTAAAGAGTTTGAAATCTATATGCAAACATAAGGCAAAAATAATTTTGAGAGATTTGCGGTCGAGCATTTGATTCGATTATGTGATGTAGGGCTGTCAAAAGAGCTCGTCTTTCGCGAACCACTTGTGTTCGACTCTTTAAGTAGGCCGTGTTCGATTTGTTCTTTAAGCAAATGAGTTTTGCACGAATAATTTTTTTAGCTTATTTATAAACAAACCGAACACAAACACATTTTTGTTGGGCTCATTCTGGCTCGAAACAGTCCTTATGATGGGCTTACTTGCATGTTATACTGTTCATTTGAGGTATCGTTGTTGATAACCATGCAAGGCGATGAATTTGTGGTGAGAGTGAGAATGGATGGAGCCTTTGAATTTCTTTTTTCATTGACAATCCTAATACTTTTCATTCAACTTTATTTACTGAAATAGGATTATAAGATAATACTAATTTAATTTTAATTTAAATCTATATAACTTATAAAACTTTTATCTATCAACTAAAAATAAATATAATCCTGACACTAAAAACAAAAATTGTAGAAAAATCCAAAATAATTCTAAAGACTAAAATGTTATAGGAAGTCTAGAACTTTTTTTGTATGCATCGCTTATGCTTACGCATCAGCTTGCATAAACAATGATTGGAACTTCGAGATTTTATTGGGCTAATATGAATTATGAAGATTGTCTAAACTGCAAACTTTCCTTTTCAAAAATAAAGCATCCTAAAAAAATCTGAGCTGCACCAAACTTCTTGGTTGTTGATTGAAGCATCTCTATTTGGACAGTAATTAGTTAAATTCTATGGTTCCTCCTACAGCATATAGAAGCTGTTTTGTGATAATTACATGCATTGCACCTGAAACATTGCTATTTACAAATCTAACACCCAGGTGATATTTTTTATCCATCAAAACGATGCATTTACACATGCTACAATCAAACCATGGAGTCTCTAATAAAAATGGAACATATAGGTTGGGGTTTTATCACGATTTTTTGATATTTGAGTGAGAATCTGAAAAGTGGATGAAAGAGAGTGTTAGATTTTTAAATAGCAATGTTTGGGGTGCTATGTATGAAATCACCCCTTCAATTTTATAATACTCGCAATACCGTCAGTACAAATCATCAACAATTTTTTATTGATAATTATTCTCTGGAACATCTGTAAAATTTTCTACCTTACACGTGATTTCCTTCTTAAATGTTGCAGCATTTGCTCCCATGAATGCAGCAGACAATTTCAATCATCATGACTCTGCTCCCAGAAAGCAGCCTTTGGATGCCAGCAAATATTTCCCTCAAAATTCAAGGGATTGAATAGCCACAATTGTTCTGTTGAATACTAGTCCTTCCTTGCTTATAATAGTCTTTTGCATATTAGAAGAATGTTCTATCATACTATCCCACTATTAGGAATGAGGAATTATTCCAACATTTTTTTTGCACATTAAATGTTGCAATTAGTGGTAATCTTGATTACCTTTGTTGATGTATGAATGATAATAGTTTTAGCTGATACAATCATTGTAAATGGTAGAATTCTTTTGATTATTTGTTTGCTAATTTTGTAATCTGATGTTTGAATTTTGTTAGGCCATCAATCGGATTCCTTTCAAAAGTGTATCTGTTGATGTTCATATTTACATGCATTCTACTTAAATTTTTAACATTACATGAATAATGTCTATCACCATCATTATCGTTTTAAAAAGTGGATGTGTTAGTGCAGAATAATTATATGGTATCTTTCTAAAATTGTCAAAATTAAAAGGATATTTATTAAAAATAAAAGACTAATTTTTTTATGGGATGCCATTTAATATGGTTTCATGGTCATGATAATTTTCTCCTTTATATATATATATATTATGATTTCCACATTTTCTTTTGGAATCCTGAACATGAAAATAAGCACTGTTAGAAGCTGCTAGATGTTCAACTATGCATTATTTGGGGCTATTTGGCTGAATGAATTTACACTTTATAATACTATAACATCATTAATCTAAACTTCATTCAAATTTACCTTTGCCTTTGGGAAGTTTACATAAGTATGACAATTCTTTCATATTTATTATTATACAACATTTTAGTGTTTTAATCTATGCATAAAAGTAATTTCACTTTTAAATAAATAGGTGTAATAACTTTTGTGATATTAAAGATTTTGAGTGCTGTTTAAATTTGAAGCTCAAGGTATAAGATATGTCAAGTGCACAAGAACTGTGTGCTATGCATGGTAATGCCACTAAACTTTTAAAAGGAGATTGAGACATAGGAAACAGATATTATTTATTTGTATTATTTAACATTTAAATTTTAATATTTGCTTATATTATATTTAATTAGAGAGAACATATGCCTGAAATGTTATTTCATTGAAAAAAATAATATTAATGTTATTTTTTTGGTGCAATTCAAAGGCTTAGGTGTTATAAACAAATCTTAATATAAGTTAAATATGTACAGATATTAAAAAGATATCTATTGAAGCTAACTAAAATTCAAAAGTTTGGAAGCGATTAGATACATATAAGTAATACTTAGCTTACAATCTTGCATATAATCAGAGTCAACACTTCATCAACCATAAATTATATAACTACTTTAAAGAACTCACATTAAAAACGAAGTAAAATCATGCTCTATGAATTGAATTTTAGAAATTTTAAAAATGAATTGTAATGTAATAATTTTCTCAATTTTTTACATCTTTCCTTGCCAACAAGTTAACTCAGAACTGTATCCAGATGACTAACTTTATTGGATCAGTAGTATTCTAAACTTCTGAAAAACTTATTCTTTATCCTCACCTACCAACATGAGGTTATACCATGCATTAAAGATGAATGAAATAAATACAATTTGACCTGAAGTTTTAATATTAAAGAAAAAAAAAAAAGATAAAAAGGCTAGTGGAAAACAAAACTTAAATATCAATTCATAGCTTTCTGCCTCATCCATTTTGTTGCCGACCATTTCTCTCCTTTCAAAACTGGGCATCCTCCATGCAGGCTTTGGTGATCGGATTCCCCATTTAGATCCTGCAAACAAAATAACTTGCTCATCAGTAGCTCAGCCAGCAATTCTTTCATGGGACATTAACTTACATACCGCACAATTAAAGATTTGAGCAGTATGCATGTAAATATGAATGTTCAAAATATGTAAATACATAAGAATTGTGTGGCGTGTATGAATGCCCCTTTGTTTTTAATTTTTTTTACTGATCAACCAACAATGTGGCAAGCAAAATACATTCTCATCAGCAGCACATCCTAGATCTATATATATATATATATATATATATATATATATATATATATATATATATATATATATATGTTCCAAAGCTCTAGGGTCTGATTTATTGAAATAAAGCGGTTACAAAAAATTTGAGGATATGACCCAAAGATGAAGCCTTACCACTACAATACAAAACAAACAAGGATACAAAAGACAAAGGAAAAAATGCAAATAACAATGTCTAAGAACGGTATCGCAAGGCGATGCACTCGTTCGATTCTTGGCGTTCCAGAAGTAATCTCTTAAGTCGTCGCTCCATTGCGTGAGAGTAACCGATGTATCATCAATTAAGTCTCCAAGTATACCCCCAGACTTCTTCTGTCGAGAAGTGTAAACTTGCCAATTTTCTTCTTTTTCTTCTTCTGGTTCTTCTTCTTCTGAGAACTTATCCTTCTGATTTATGAAAGGAAAGATAGGTGCAACAATGGGTATAACTTGAAGATTTATTCTCTTTCGACTAATTTTTTAATATACCGGTTGGACTCCACAGTTTTAGTAGCCACAGAAACATCACGAGGAGAAACGGGAGGAGCCTCCTTTTCCACCTCCGAGGTTCTAGCCACAAGAGTAGTCTTAATTCGATCCACCTCTCCAGCAGGTGAATCAGAATAACGTGAAGGAGTAACAATAGGAACCAGTTCATTAACTCGCTAAGCACCAACTTCGAAAAATCCTGCTCTTCGAGGGGTACGGATGGGGGGCAATGTCGGCCCAAACCTTTGGCTTTCTGACCTACAGAATTCCCAACATTTCCTTTAGATCTCTTAGTTGGGGGATAAAGCCTATAACACCTATCCCTGGTGTGCCCAAACATTCTGCAGTGAAGACAGTAATAAGGCTTTTGCTCCATAACCACCTCCTGCCAAACAACGTCCTGATCAGAGCCCATCCAAATTCTATGAACATCTGGAAGAGTAATATCCCTCTCAATGAGAAGCCTAGCAACATCAGGTTTGGTCATGTTATAAGTTGTAGCATCCATTTGCAGTGGGGTACTAAGGGCTCTGCCAATTTGGAACAAAACATTCTGATTGAAATATCTGAATGGGAGTCCTGGAAACCTGAACGAAATAGGAACCACAGGAGGTACCTTAGAGAGATCAAAAATCTGGGGTCCACTTTACAATCTTCATTTCAATCCCTGCAATTAGAACTGACTGCTTGGCAAACAACCTAACATAGTCCTCCTCCATAGTGAAATGAAACAATAGATGTCTTCCATCCAACAGTCTCATCTTCCAAGCTCCAATGAAGTGGAGTGAATCAAAGAAATTCTTCACCAACTCCATTTTAGGATGTCCCAAGGCAAACTTACCGATAAGGGTAAACTTCACCTCCTCATTCAATGCATTTAATTCAGTCTCTGAAAAAATAATGGCAGGAGAGCCATCTTTCTCCCATATAGGGTGAATAAAAGGACATGAACCTCTTCCTGCCGTAACATCATGGAGAACCTGTGGAAACACTAAATATTCAGGGTCTTTGCGAGTATTCATACATTTTCCCACTACCCCAGCAAAGGTAGTAGGGCACGCCATGGAAAATGAGCAGTCCGAATCAAACATGAGTCGATCTAATCGGCAAGCAAGTTCAAGACGAGTTAAACAACAGCGGAATGGCGCAACAATGGCGCACAAGATCCAACAATAGCAGTCAAGAAGAACGGGACAACTACTGTAACAGGCGGTAAAGCACAGTGACGTCCTCCCCAAAGACAGCGACATAGCTGTCGAGTTTTGAACGAGCTCGCAGGGTCGCAGGATCAGCCTACTCCCACAAAAGAGACGCTGAAAAGCAAGACAGCGACACGCAGCAGACGCTCTGGCACAGCCGTCCAGAGAAAGACGCTGCGACCCGGGACGAGCGAGCACTGCGACGCCAAAAGGATCGCATCGTTCTGTCTGCCAGTGAAGAACGACGAAAGCGACGACGAAAGGGACGACGCCAGAGAAGACGCAAGCAGAGGAGAGGATCGATGCAATATACTGCAGTAACGGTCGCTAGGGTTCGCCATGAGGCGAAACCCTAGCAGAGCCGAGAGACGGCGACGACGACGCCATTATATATATATATATATATATATATATATATATATATATATATATATAAAAGAAGTCCTAAGGTCTATTTCATTGAAATAAAAGGGTTACAAAACTAGTATGAGAGGGCCCAAAAGATGGGGCTCTACTCATAAGAAACAAAGAGCAAAAAAGCTCAAACAAAAAGTACAAAAGATAGGACAAAAGAAAAACATGCAAATAAAACATTTTCTATGGACGAGGTCGCCAAGGCCTTCCTCTTCCACGGGTTCGTGTAGCGCATTCAATAATCAAACTCTGAAGTGATTCTCCATTACCAGGAGAGACCAAGGTATCATCCATTAAATTTCCAAGTGGCAAAGTACCCCCAGCCTTCTTCTTCCGCCGGGAGGAATACACTTGCCATTCTTCTTGGGAAGACTGGTCGGTCTGGACCATAGAAGAAAATGTAGGTGCAGCGTTAGGTTCCAGTGTCTGTGTAGTAGCAGTAATAAAGCTACTGTTTGAAACTTCGGTAGTAGTATGCACATTTTCTGTCATCTGAATGTGAGTATTCGCTTCTTACCTTTGTTCAATCACGTCAGGGAGGGAAGCCTGAGCACCCTCCACAGTAATTGCTACTCCAATGGAAGAAGACAAAGAAGAAAGGGCAGCAGCTGCATCCTGACACTCCAACAATTGATCCTTATCGACATGCTCTGAATCAGTATCAGTAGACTTTTGCACCGTGTCCGACGTGGGCGTGGCAGTGGGTATCACAGGCAGTGAGGAAGAGGGTATATCCGTCGCAGGAATGTGTGACCCAGTAGCATTTGTACGTGGAGGTTTGAGATTCAGATGCAGGTGGTAACACTGTTGGTAAGAGTGACCAAACATACGACGATGAGTGCGATGAAAGAGTGCACTGCGTTCAAGTTCTGCTGGTTGCCAAAATCTCTGGTGCTGTGTACCAATTCTTAGCTCTTTTGGGAGGTCTAGTTAGATGCTCTGTAGGTGGAGCAGTTTGGAGTGGTGTGCCATAGATCTCTGCGAAAGTAAATAGAAGTACTTGATCATAAAGATGAACCTGCAAATCTGGGAAGCGTAGCCACACCGGAATGATGGGAGGCTCAGTACGATGGTCAAAATCCACCGTCCATTTCATCACCTTCATCACCTGATTGTCTATACGAAATATTCTTCTAGCAAACGCTAGGGCGTAATCTCCATCATCCGTTAATTGGATGAGAACGTGCCGACCATCCATTCTGTCAATCTTCCAACTTCCATTCAACTTCATTTGCTCAAATTCCTTTCGGATCAGTTCAAGTTTAGGATTACCGTAGAAGAACTTACCCACTAGAAACGACTGGCGAGTGCGGTAGAGTGGAGATCTCTTCCTCTGTAAGAAAGATTGCAGGTTTCTCATCTTTACATAATGTTTTTTTGAGAAACCCGGTTTCGATGTTTTGCACGAATGCATCATGGAATATCTGCGGGAATATGTTAGAACGTGAAGGGGCGCGAGAGAGGTTATCGCCGGCGAGGGCGTCGGCCTAAGATAGATCCGCGGCCATTTCTACGGCTGCGCAAAACCCGCTGACAAGATGGAATCCCGTCGAGCTTGCAGCAGTCGCTGACGGAAGCTGTGGACCTGTAGGATCGCAGGGGTATAACACGCAGCCACAGTAGCGAACGAAGCAGAAGGAAGGAGACGCAGGGAATCGAATCAAGCGCAGCATCAGCTCGACCCGATCCTGTAGCAGACGAGCGGCTCGACAACGATGCGAGCTTCCACCTTAAGTCGACGAAGACGCCTAGTCTCGATGGCGAAGACGAAGCTGCGATGCGAGTAGTACCGTAGCAGATGCTAGGGTTCGCCATGAGGCGAAACCCTAGCAGAGCGGAGGAGAAGACGACACATTTCCGGTGATTCCTTCCCCGTGCATGACGACGTAGGTCGACTTTCATATATATATATATATATATATATATATATATATATATATATATGTATGTGTGTGTGTGTGCGTGTGTGTGTATGTGTGTGTTGTATGTATGCATGCATAATTTTTCTTAATAAATCAACAAGTGGTCAAAAGAAGGGAAATACATACCATGCTCCAAAATAGTACAGCATTCCCTTTTTTTGGCTTTACACAAAGCCCACCTACGATGCTTCCACCACAGCTACATTCTCCATCTCCGGCCTAAAATGAGAAACAGATTAGGGTAAAGAAATATAAGGATTTTTATAAATAAAGTCACCAAAGGAAAGGAAAATTGGGTTTTAAAACTCCATTAGAATATATATATATATATATATATATATATATATATATATATATATATATATATATATATATATATATATATATAGACTATAGACAAAAATGTTCGTGAGAAACGCATATGGGAAAAGTGTTGGATTCCAAAGTTAAATCAATCAATGGCAAGGCTTTACAGCTAGTACTGATGGAGTAATCTTTCTTCACCACATTGTTGATTTATTTTTGCAAAACTTATTTACCAATACATAAACACCGCACACCACAACCCAACATATTCACTTAATAATTACAATCCAATATGTGAAGAATATAAAGCATTAAACAAACAGAGTGCTAGACATGCCATGACTTACTCTGGAGTTCTGAGCACAACAAGTAACATAAATTTGCAAGAACACCATGAATTAAGCTATTTTTTAACTATAAATGTCCTAGTTTTCTTATAAAAATAAATAAATAAATAAATAAAACAAAAGACAAAATGAGTAATATTAGGACTAAAAAGATATGATCTCAATGCAGTTACTGATATAGATCGATGATAATCACATCCTCTAGACCTCAGCCTACATACTATGGACAGTGTCAATTGTGATCACCTTAATTGAAATGATTCTAGATAATTAAGGTCATTTCTCCGTATTTATGTATCTGGATCGATTTTGTCTTCTAGCATATTTTGCATTATTTTAAGAGTAATTAGACATGATATTTATTTTTTTGTATGCCCAAAGGGTAATTCCATATTAATGACAAATGCCTATTAGACATTCCACTGGTATTTACATGGTCCTTGGGGCTACTTAAAATTCTAAACTTATCAACAGCTCATCTCTTAATAATAAAGTTAGTGAATGGGACACGAGTGATGACTGAAATAAACAAGGTATAGATTATCTTCCCTCCCAGATTGAGACCAAGTTCTTCTCCCTACCTATTCTTCTTGTTCTAAAGTTTTCTATCTATAGTTTTTGGTTTTTCTTTTGCTATTTCTGCAGGCTCTTAGTTTCCTCACTATTGTCTGTCCTAAATTTTTTTCTTGTTCATTAGAACGGTCTTTTGTTTACATCCAGGTTTCCGTTGCTACTTGATTTACAGGCAAAAGCGTTACAAACCCTTCCCAGTTAGCGTAAACTCTATCTAAGCCCAGCCGGACGAAATCCTACAATGAATAGCCCACACACACCTAAGGGTGTAACTAAGCCAAGCCGACTCATGAGCCGGCTTAGACTCAACTCGTAAGTTGCTCGTGAGCTGAGCTTGATAAGCTAACAAGTCAAACTCAAGCTAACAAAACTCGACTAATAAGCACGTGAGCCGACTCGTTTTAAAAAATTACTAATATAAAATATACTTAAAATATATTAAATTTAAGTTTAAATTTTTAAATTGTTAAAATGTTTTAAAAATAGTACTTTATATTTTCTAGCAAGTGATTTCTTATAATTTATCTCCTAATTGCTCATATTATTATAGCACTAGTTTAAATTAATCTTATTTTCTCTCTTTCAGAATAAACAAGCCAGTTCATAGGTCAGCTCGAACTCATAGAATTAAGCTATAGCTCAAGCTCAAACTTGATTAATTAATCAAGCTCAAGTTAAGAGTGGCTCGAGCACAAGTCCACTCATTTACTCCCAGACATCCAACCTCCTCAATTCACCTGCAGCTGCTCTGACCATTTGATAAAAACGTTTTATTAATGTTATTAAAATTTTCAATTCCAGAAGAAGAAATTGCATCTGCAGCTGCTCTGACCATTTGATAATTGCAGAAATTTCACTATAGGGTATCACAGCACATTGCCAGTAGCTTCACTATCAATGCTGTAGAAGTCCATATTTAAAAAATGAGATAATACTATGTTGTAATTGTTGCCAGAGCAGGGACAGGGATTCGATCACACCCCATGATTGACATATTCAACTTTTATTGATGCCATGATTAGATTTCTATATTTGAGGAGTCCTGTGTCATGTATAAGTTCAAATTTTGGGAAACTCCACTATAATATAGCAATCTCTCTCTAAGCCTTAACATAAATCCTATTAAAAAATTTGGTAGCAGATAGTTCTATTCTAGAAAACTTCGTTTGATTAAGCTATTTCATATTTTCTATTATTATATGATTTATACACGACGAATTCTGGGAAATTTCTGATATTTACTTGTAATGAACTATGTGCTTGAGAATTGAAATTATCGTATGCAACTGAACTTTAGCATCAATAATTACTATAGCATAATGCAGAATCTATAGCTTTATCTTATTGGCTGAATTCAACTGTGGGCCACAAAATTTTATCTCAACTGGTTGAATCAAAAGTGCGGGCAAACAGCCCATGGTGTGATTTTGGAACATTAGACAAGTGATTATTAACAATAAAACAGTGAACATTTCTATGTTGACTTTAAGACAACTAATAGTTAACATAAAGATGACCTGAACGGCTTCGAATAGACTAATTGAAGACCTTTAAGAGTTAGTAATAACATTATACAGTGTCAACATTGTGCTCGTGCGTGTTTGGCTGTATATAGCAAAAATATTACTGCATGAGATTGATAATCATGGTTTTTTAAGAGGAAAAAGGTTGATGCATGCACATTCAATGGAAAGCATGACCCTAATGCTTTCTTGAGTTACAAGCCTTTTTCCAAAAGGCATAATATGTCCAATCATTAACAGATTTGATTGACAAAGGTGAATTTAAATGTGTTGGTTAAAAAATTGTGGTGATGTGTCAAAAGTGAAATTGATTGTTTATCCGGCTTGCGAATTACAACTTGGGCTCCAATAAGGCACCGGCTCAAGTTTAGACCATTTGAATTTATAATAACTAATGGCATTCTTGTTGACTTTAAAACATGACACTATTAATATCTAAGGAACTTAATCATTTGAGGATTTTATCACCCAATTTATTTTCGTAGAGTAACCAATAGTCATAATGAGAAATGCATGGATGATTTAAAACAAGAAATTAAAAGGAAAATGACCTTTAATAATACTAAAACCTTAAGAAAAAGCTCATCATCTAGCTTTAGAGATCAATAGGTGTCGCTAAAACCTTCTTGCACCCATTGACTAGCTTTCTTTCATGAAAAGCTCACAGCATTCCTTAAGCCACCTAAAGGTTTGTAAATCACTAAAAGAAGGAATTCTGACAACAAAATCCCAAATGATTTAATAAAAAATGCTATGTTAAAACTGATGCCCACAACACAACATAGCCCAAGAATGAGATCTCTGTGAAGTTGATATTGAAGATGAAAATTATAGAGAAGTAGTGTACGATGGCCTAATAATTTACAAAAATGAATTAAAGCTAAAAGAAAATTAGACGAGTGATTATTAACTCGTCTAATTTTGGAACATTAGACGAGTGATTAGTAACAGTAATACATTGAACATTTCTATGTTGACTTTAAGACAACTAATGGTTAACATAAAGACGACCTGAACAGCTTCGTATAGACTAATTGAAGACCTTTAAGAGTTAGTAATAACATTATACGGTGTCAATATTGTGCTCATGAGTGTGGCGCTGTATATAGCAAAAATATTAATGCATGAGGTTGATAATCATGGGTTGTAATCATGGGTTTTTAAGAGGAAGAAGGTTGATGCATGCACATTCAATGGTAAGCATGACCCTAATGCTTTCTTGAGTTACAAGCCTTTTTTCAAAAGGCATAATATGTCCAATCATTAATAGAATTGATTGACAAAGGTGGAGTTAAATGTGTTGGTTAAAAAACTGTGGTGATGTGTCAAAAGTGAAATTGATTGTTTATCCGGCTTGCGAATTATAACTTGGGCTCAAATGAGGCACCGGCTCAAGTTTATAGACCATTTGAATTTATAAATAACTAATGTAATTCTTGTTGACTTTAAAACATGACACTATTAATATCTAAGGACCTTAATCATTTGAGGATTTTATCACCCAATTTATTTTCGTAGAGTAACCAATAGTCATAATGAGAAATGCATGGATGATTTAAAACAAGAAATTAAAAGGAATATGACCTTTAATAATACTAAAACCTTAGAAAAAGCTCACATCTAGCTTTAGAGATCAATAGGTGTCGCTAAAACCTTATTGCACCCATTGACTAGCTTTCTTTCATGAAAAGCTCAAAGCATCCCTTAAGCCACCTAATGGTTTGTAAATCACTAAAAGAAGGAATTCTGACAACAAAATCCCAAATTATTTAATAAAAAGGACTATGTTAAAACTGATGCCCACAACACAACATAGCCCAAGAATGAGATCTCTGTGAAGTTGATATTGAAGATGAAAATTATGGAGAAGTAGTGTACGATGGCCTAATAATTTACAAAAAAGAATTAAAGCTATAAGAAAATAGCCTACAAATTAGTGTGATGCATTGTATTTCGGTAGCTCCAAAATTCAAATAAAATAAGTATCTTCTAAAGTTGTGTATATTCGGTCGTAATTTGACCTATTTGGTAGTCAAGTTGGATAATGTGAGAAGTCAATTAGATGAATAGTAATCAAGCAGATTGGCAACTATTCAAGGGCAACTTGATCAGTTCAAATAGCTGGGTGATCAAAGCTCAGTTGTCCAAATTAATTGAGTGGTCAAGTAGGCTAGGTTGCCACATGCCAATCAAGTATGTAGCAACCTTAGTTTAGTTGGATCCCTTAGATTGTCCAAATAAAATGTTTAGTGAGATCTCCACACTGCTTCAATAGTTCCAAGGTGAACGATCCTTAGATCTCAAATCTGAAGTATTGATAGGAAAAGTACCCTCACAAATGACTGTTGAATGCTGAGCTTTAACACTTAATTTTTAAGGCACTATTTGGGATCATTATTATTTTTTGTTTTCTATTTTTTATTTTTAATTTAATTTATGTTTTGATTTGAATTAAAATATATTTAGTTGTGGTAGTTTTTAAGAACACTTTAGACGTCATTTAGGTGTTTCAAGTGTTTTTGAAAATAAGGCGATTTATTTTTTGAGACAAAAATTAAAAATATATAAAAATTATACTAAACAAACATGTTTTCAAAAATAAAAGTGAAAATAAAAATAAAAACTGAAAATAAAGTGGTACCAAATGAGGCCTAAACTTCTCATGATGACAATTGCCTTCACTCTTAAAAGGCGAGTTTTTCTTGCCTTCAGCAAATTTCTGCAAATTAATCGTCATTGTACTGACACCTCATCCATGTTTAGTTCTAGATTTATTTCTTATTTTATGTAAGCAAACATTTGTATGTAGCATATTGTATATTTTTGGGAGCTACTAGAAATTGCACCTACATTTGAGCTAGGGATATTTAGACATTCTAATGTTGCAATGTAAGCCCTAAATGTCATCTCTTATAAATAGACCTCTTAAGGAAGGCAATAGACAATTTCTGAATATAAAAATGATATCTAACAAGTGAGTTGCTGCACATTCTTAATCCCATCTCGGTTGAGACTAATTCTTTTTCCCCTTGACTATTCTTTTCTCTTATCTGGCCCCCATCAATTATGCAAAAAACAGGCACGCATATTAGGTAAAGAAAGTGCACCTCGTTAAGCTGGACAAGCAACCATACAGCAATAGGTAGTAAACTTCTCGAATCATTGATTAGCAGTAATCTCACAACATGAGAGAAGAAAAGCGTCACAGAATATAAGTGATGCAGGCAACTCATTTCTTCTAATATATATTTATAAGTTATTCTTAATATTTGGAGAATTATATATTTTAATGATAAGCCAATTGATGTATCAATTAATGTAAATGTTCGTAGAGAAGTCTTACTTACATAATTTGTGTATTTGCTACTTTTCATAAGCAATGCATAAAATGGCCAGAACATGCTTGAATAAATGAAGAGTATTGCTAAAAAAATGGAATAAACTTGAAGCACTTTCTCTATAAATATTTGGAGTGGTCTTCAATTTCCTTCTCCATAAAGTTTCTAAGAATATTTGGGGCGGTATTCAAGTAGCTTGGAAAAATGTATTTGCTAATTTTCATGAGCATACATGAGGTAGCCAAAACTTAAATAAAAATGTGTAAGTACTGTTAAATAATTGGAGTAAACATTGAAGTAATTTCTCTTGAATATTTGGAGTGGTCTTGAAAAAGTCACTTAAATTCAACCGTCTTATGTGCTGAGAGAATGAAACATCAGTTTCAATTCATGAACCATAGAAGATCAAAGGACAAGAAGTCGAAGAATAAGAAACATGCATTTAAATTATCACTTATGTATTATATTAAGGCCCTTCCTTATCTCGTCAAATGCTATGCTTTGTACTTCCATAAATACCATAATGATTGAATGAAAGTTGACATTTGATTACTTTGTTGAAAATGTAATAGGTGAGGCTTTGTAGTCCTCACCTTATAAAGGACTTTGTAATCACTTTATTAATATTATATTTAGAATTCCCTCCTCTCGCTCTCTCCAACATTTTATGCAAAACCATCATCAAAAACTACTAATGATACTAAACTCCCCAAATATACAGAATAATTCACAGCACAGTTGAATATACAATTTCCTTTACCACCGAAGGTTGAAGAAACAAGAGATTCAAATAGATTGAGAGAAGCTGGAAACAAAGAAAACTATCTTTATAGAACCAGAGTGAGTAATATATTAAGCAAAACCAAAAGAATTTACTCACCAAAGGAAAATGTGTTTCACCCCCTTCAACGTCATCGTTTAGATACATCAGCATTGTAGCTACACGTTGCCCCCCGCGTTTTATGTTAAACTGTATTCAAGTGATATACTCAACAGCAACATTTAATAAATTAAGAGAAGGGAATTTAGAACTGGAGGTTATTAATGAACCTACAGCGTCAGAGAAGTAGTCATGATGTGGCCTGTATTGTTGACTGACTTCATATCTGTAATAAAGAAAAAAGTCCGACTACTCAAAAATGTACCGTGGAAAAAAGAACATGCTTATAATGTCTAAGAAAGAAGAAAAGTAGCCGGAATTTTTGCCTCAGAACTTGAATAAGCTCTCCATTTTCTACAGGTATTTGAGAGAAAACGGCGATCCGCCTTTCAATAGCCTAACCAAAAAGAATGTTTAAATTAAGATAACGAACCATCTTTTCTGTAACCTTCATAGCAATTATAACTAAGCAAATGAGAAATAACAGATACAGAAATAATAAATAAAAAGTAGATCCCTAAGGTTAGTGGTGTCTCGTTTATCAGTCCATAAAAGTCAAAGCTTTAACTTGTATGTCCCTAAAACAACTAAAGATCCATAAAAAAGCAAAACTGAATGCCGCAGATAAATATAACCTAAGTTTCTGGCAGCTTGCTTACATGTCCATCCCTTCAATTTAATCCCATGTGTCCCTATTAGCAGTATGATACTTGCACTCGGTTTCCAGCCACTAAAACCAAATTGATCCTGTTAGCTTCTTACCGAGAAATGGGCTCAAGTAAACGATAAAAAGATGTTTGAAAAAGTGGTAAGAAGCTAACGTTGGATGTGCCCGACACAAAAG
Source organism: Papilionanthe hookeriana x Papilionanthe teres (assembly GCA_022702705.1). Lineage (NCBI taxonomy): Eukaryota > Viridiplantae > Streptophyta > Magnoliopsida > Asparagales > Orchidaceae > Papilionanthe > Papilionanthe hookeriana x Papilionanthe teres. The sequence continues at coordinate 148,649,970 of CM040422.1, read as the reverse complement.
ACCTAACCATATTATTATAAATTGATTTTCCAGAATACCGCACATTTTGAAGGGAAGGTGGTGGAGATCCAGTTAAGAAATATCTGGAGCCAACAGAGAATTTTTTTCCAGCAAATCTTTTAGTTTATCAAAGACATTACTTTTGAGGCACGGTGATTTCCTTTTTAAGAATTGGACCACAGTAAAATAGCATATTGAGATGTGAATCTTCAAGTTCACAGGACCGTGTATGTATGGATTACTCATTGGCAGATACTATCCTCTGATTAAAGAACCACAAAGTAATGCAGCAGAGGATAAAGCTAATAAACATAAAACTTGAACAGCCTAGGCTTTAGATTCCACGAATATAATTATAGAATGGCTTTCCTAGATTTATATAATTTTAAATTTGATTACAGCTTGTATAATTTTACATGGCTAGCTTTACTACTTTCATGCACAAGAAAACTTACAGTACAATCAAGACAAAAAAAGAAAAACTTGAAACTAAAGATAACCTGAATAATGGGAAATTTTCTCTCCTCTGATCTCAAAAACATGCCAGAACTCGTACGTACTTCACTCTTAACTCCCTGAAGATGTCAAAACATTTACATTAAGACAATAAGTAATACATTTATAGTAATGGATATAGCAATATATATAAGAGATTTTAAGGACATAAGTTTTGTAGACAGGCATTTTACTGGCGGTTTCTATACAACAGTAGAAGAGAAGAGATCTTCAGCCAATGCACAGTGATATTAGCACTACCAAAACTTTATTCGAGCTACAAGCAGTAATAAAAATAGGAAGATTTAAGTACATACCACACAATTCCTATGTAATTACATATATAACACCTAAACTTTGATTTTTACATCTATTTACCTATGCATGAAAAAGTGTATTTCACTTTTTAAAAATTAGCAGTGGTATTTTTCATGTGATTTGAAAATTTCGGGTGTTATTAGATGTAAAAAGTAAAGTTTAGGTGTTAGATATGTAAATACATATGAATTATTTTTATGGATGCAAATGACCCAAAATAGGGATTATGTGGTATGTTATGTAAGTGACCTGAAACAGATGTTTCATGTACCTCAAAAAAGAAAGATATATCTTTATCTCGGGCTAACCTAGCGGTACAATTGAGCCTCAAACGACCACCAGTCATGCCTCAACTCTCGCCAAAATCCATTAAGTTCATGTACATCATCAATTTTACCTGGGTAAACCCAACTTAATAAATTGGACCTGGACTTTTAACCTTGGCCCACTGGCCCAAGCCAAATTGGTCCCATCCAGGCATATTTCAACCTATGGCTACGCCAAATTCCCCTCTGGGCCAATCCATGATGTTCAATTAAGACTTATGTGCTGATTGGACTGAGCTTAGCCATGCCGGTTTTCACAATCAGACTGTGGCCCAACCTACAACAGTTTCCCAAGCATATTTGGGTTAATTAAGTAATTTGGTTAAATTTGGCTAAGTTTAGGGAAAGATGGATGCAGAAAAATTAAAAAATCTGATTAAGAAGTGAAAAAAGACCTTCAAATCCCTACACCTGAGCGACCAGATGATGCATGCAAGATGGGTGAGCCCAACTACTACCATACCATGGAAGTGTCAACCACTTGATTGAAGATTGGTAAAACATTGAGGATTGGGAAAACAAATATCAGATAGAAGACAAAGGTTTCTCATAAATTCTTGATACATGCAAAGAAAGGGGCTATGAAATTCAGGATGGAAGCCTCAATTTACTAGGAGAATCATCAGCGTCAAGAAAAGGTGACTGGTGGGACTCTCACTGTTCCAAAAAACTAAAAAAGATGATTCGACAGCTAAAGGTTGCTCCCAATGTCAAGTAGAAGGATCCGATGATAACAAAATAACAATTAAGAGTCGCCAAAAAGAAGTTGCACTAACCCTAATTATCAAGATTGAAGATGATTCTCAATAGGTTGGTCAAAAGCCTAGAAAGTCCAAAAGCAAAGTAAGTGGTCATTACAGATAGATTAATAAATGTGGTGAGAGAGCGTCTATATGCAAGTTTCAATGTTGGTGGACTTCTTTTATCCAGAACATTTTACCCCCAACAAAAATAAACTTCCAAACAAAGCTTTTTATATGGCGTCCCATACAATAGGGCATGTTTACTCCAAGGATGAAATCAATCTTCCTTAAATACCAAAAAGAAAAAGAGCCCAAGCCTGTATGTGAAATGGGTACATTTTGCATTTTAAACAACACCCGCTACTATGAGGTCGCTATAGCATAACCAAGATACTTGGAGATAATTGACTAGAACTATCCAAATCATGTTTGAAGAACAATCAGTTTCAACCAAGACTCTAATTCACTGAATCCTTTGCAATTTAGAGGAAGATCTACGAACATGGATACAAAAGTCATAGCTAAAGATACAACAACAACAACAACAACAACAACAAAGCCCTTGTCCCACTACGTGGGGTCGGCTACATGAATCCTTTTTCTCCATTGCGTCCTATTTATTGTCATATTTTCATTTAGTTCTAATAAATTAAGATCATTTTTTATATAATAAGCCCAAGTCTTCCTTGGTCTACCTCTGCCTTTCTTAACATAAGTTGAATCTAAAACATCTACTCTCCTAATCGGATCGTCAAATGGTCTACGTTTAATGTGACCAAACCATCTAAGACGACTCTCTCTAATTTTGTCCGTCACAGGAGCTACACCAACCCTATCAAGGTATATTCATTTCACATCTTGTCTCTCAGTGTAAAGCCACTCATCAACCTAATCATTCTCATCTCAGCAATACTTAACTTAGGATTATGCTTCTCTTTTAAAGTCCAACATTTGGTGCTATAGAGCATTGCAGATCTCACCACGATCTTATAAAATTTTCCTTTCAGTCTAAGCAGCACTTTTCCATCACACAAAAGGCCCGAAGCATTCCTCCACTTCAACCAACCGGCTTGAATTCTACTATTAACATCCCCATCTAAATCACCATCACTTTGAACACAAGTAACAACTCTAGTATACATATCTTTAATGACTTGAATATAAGTCATATCAACACCTTTCATCTTGAGAACTCTCCAAAGGATATCTCTTAGAACCTTATCGTAAGCTTTTTCTAAATCAATAAAAATCAAATGTAGATCCTCTTTATTATCTTTGAACTTCTCCATCAAACCTCTCAATAAATTTATAGCTTCCATAGTAGACCTGCCCGGCATAAATCCAAATTGATTATGAGAAATCTTTGTAATACGTCTTAACCTATGTTTAATTACCCTCTCCCATAATTTTAAAGTATGATACATAAATTTAATACCTCTATAATTAGCACACACTTGTGCATCACCTTTATTCTTAAAAATGGGGACCAAAATACTCTTCCTCCACTTCTCAGGCATCATTTTAGTTTTTAAAATAATATTAAAGAGTTTAGTAAGCCAAGTAACTCCAAAATCTCCTAAATATTTCCACACTTCAATTGGGATAAAAGAAAAAAAAAAAGAATAGTTTCCCCACCTGAAAGCAAGTTACATTAACCGGGTAGATAAAGTTCTGCCCATTTGATAAGGTTTTCCTCACTCAATATCCATACTGCTCTAATGATGTCACCAAAATAGAGGGAGATACTCATAAAATCCCAATTCAACCTGGATATCTATAAGGCATACTTTGTGGAAGAAGTAAATAGCGAGACCCTCTACATGATGAATATCCTAGCGTGAACTTCACTAATGAAAGCCCACTCCTTTAGGCAATAGAGCATAATCACCAGATTTAAAGCCACAACCAGTGTGAATGGGCCAAATTTTAACAAGATCACAATAAAATCTTCAGACTTCGGCTAATATCATAAAAATTAAGAACAGAAAGAAATATACACTTAGTGGGTAGATCTAAAGTTCATATCAACTAATATTAAGCGGATTTAATAAAAAGATCAAAGAATTATAGATTAGTCAGCTCTCCTCTGCCAATTCGATGTCATCAGAACAAAGGCCGAGTTTCATATTATAGATGTCAACCCCTCAATCTGATTTCTTTGGAACAATCGCGGTTGCACAAGCACGAGATAATGCCATCTTCATCAGTGCATAAATTATATGCATGATCGCATTGAGCACTATACAACATGGATATAACAAGAGCTGGACATCTATAAAGATATGAAGCTCTGAATCGACAATGTACGGGCGGCGAAGAGGTTCACCACCCATTCTTGCACAAGCTACAAATATACCACTTATGAAAGGAAAATGATACAACACTCAATTAGAATATAAATCAAAGATATAATTTTTAAAACACAAAAATCAAATCAAAAGTCTATAAATATATATATATATATATATATATATATATATATATAAATAGTTCTTTCATAGAAAAATATAATTAGAAAAGAGGAATATGAATAAAATCAGTAAGGAAAGAAAAGAAAAGGCTAAATTTGAAGTCAGTGTCTCAAACACCCAACCGAATCCGCAGTTGCAAGTGTTATTGTGCTTCGCGGATACCTAGGATTTTGCGATCCTGTGGAAGAACGCCCCACATCATTCACCAAAGCTAAAAGAAGCTTACTTCATCTATGAAAGGACCTGGATCTCACTGTCGAATGTTTTTTTTCCCATAAAGCACTTAAAGAAAGTTCCAAAGTTGTGTTTCACCACTCCTGTATGACAATTTGTCAGTGAGTTCACTACTGAATTAAACCGAAAATTATCACACAGGTTATTCCCTAGTCTTCCAAAAATAACTCAGAAATTTCTTATCATTATCTGAAGTGATAACATGTTGGACCATCCTCAATAGTAACAACTTAGGAGGTAGAATGTACATCTAAAAATCCTAAAATTCTCTTAACAGGGATTACCTGTGCGTGATATCGGCTCCTCAAACTCATGGCCCTCTTGGATAACCAATGTCAATCCTACTGATGCATCTCTTAACACTTGCAAAAAAGTAGTTTGTGACTCCACATCCTCAAACTCTTGATTAACGTCCACTGCCTCAAACTCACTACCTTCTACGAATAATAATGTTAATCCTATTGGAGTCTCTCTCATGGGCTTATCTTGAATCACTAAAATCTCACGAATGAAGCTAGTACTCCTCTCCATTCTCCTTTAGAACTTCACTGTCTGCCTCTCCACTGTACCCTACTCAGTGAAAGATATTACCCTCTTGTTCAGGCAATCAGGAGCAATGTGCCCAAAATCATAGCATTTGAAGAAATTCTTGGCTAGGACGGATCTGAGAGTATTAGTTGTCTCCATTTTTCTCCACTCTGAACTAATTTTTCCTCGGGCTGGGTCGTCTGGAACGCTCTAATAGGTGTAAACTTGTTATCTAATCTGATAATTGAACTCTGTCTGAAAGGAGGTGTGGATCTGATATTATTGTGTTATCTCTCCAGCTTCAAGGATAGGATATGAACCACATTGCCAATGAGTGATCTCAATCTCCTCCAATATCGAGCTATGGTGTTCTCCTCGGGCTCCACTTGCTGACACCTTAACATAAGTTGCTCTAACTCAACGGTGTACTCCTCTATTGATAGATCTTGAACAAGAGAGTCTTTTTACTCTTCCATTCCGCTGTTGAAGATGCTTCAGTTTCTCCCACCACAAGAAAGCATTCTTTCTGAGCTTGACGGCAGTCAGTTTAAATATTTTATCCAAGGGAAATCTTTGTAGTAAAAAATTTGATCCATTATTTAGAGCCACCCGACAAACTCATCTGTATCGATGCAACTGTCAAAATCAAGTATATCTACCTTTACTCCAAAATCCCGATATCACATATGATATTCCTTGTTAAATCGTCGATGTATTGGTTCTTCATTACTGAAAACTGTTTGGTGAAAGAGATTCACTTCCTTCTCTCGATATGGTGAGTTACCATTGTGGTTATGGGTGACCTCTATGGGGTTTATCCTCTCAAAGGCAGCAAGATTTTGTTGCAGTTGAATAATTTTTTACTGTATATCCTCCATAGGAAGCTTCTGGACATCTCAACATAGATTTATCCTAGGGTATATTGTGTCTTGTTCTATCAATTAAGATTTCCATAATTGTAGGATTGTAGATACAAAATTGGTTGAAATTTAGGATTTTGATGGCGAGTGTCAAGGCAAATTCTTGGTGAAGGTAGGAGGTTGGATTTTGAAAATATAGGGTTCAGGTTAGGAATTGTGGTAGAAATGATTTAGGTATGATGAATATAAAAAAAATTGAGAGAGAAAAATTAGGGACTAGATGATACCGTTCTAGGGCGCCTAGAAGATGTTTAGGAAGTGCCTTTTGCTGAGAAGTGGTTGTGGAATGACAAGGGGAAGATAATAGGTGAGTTCGACGATGGTATTGGGAAGGCTGTAGGAAGCAAAATCTGTTATTGGACAACAGGTGGGGCAAGTGCGACAGCTGTCCAGACTGAAAACAATAGTCCAACAATGTATCAACAAGGTATGGGCGACTGGACAGCGAATCGGAAGAGATAAAATGGCGCTTTTCTACCGTGACTAGCAAAAGGAAGCGCGTTTAATGGCTGTCCCAACTGAAAATTGCAAACAATGCTCTGAATCAGTGATGTATTGGCAGTGAGGATGTTCACCACCTCTTCCTGCACAAGCTACATATATATTTCTTGCGAAAGCAAAATTCACAGCACTCCATCATGGTGAAAATCAAAGATAAAATCTCTAAAAAAATAAATCAAAACAAGTCTCTAAGAAAAGAAAATAATAATATATAAATAGTTCCCTCATAAAAAGACCTAATTAGAAAATAGATGAATAGGAATGAAATCAATAAGGAAAGAAAAAAAAGGCTAAATTGGAAGTAGGTGTTTGTCGCCTCCAGATGAACCCGAGATCACAAGCGTTATTGCGCTCCCCGGATACACAAGATCTCGTGATCCCTCGAAACAACGACCCACATCAAAACCTTTAAATGTAAATTTATTGCTCTCTTACTAATGACGCCTTATATGTGATCATAGCTGAAATGTTAAACCTATAGATCTTCGAGGAGATTAAGTCGGCGACACTGATCTTACACTATCACTTATAGGAAATGACCCCAATCATAGGCAATGTGGTGATAAAATTCAAAATGCTTTTCTTGAATGTACACAAATGACACAGAGAATGTGATACCTTAATGTGTAGGGTAAACCACTACTAAGGCTAGAAATAGTTCCCTTCAAAAGAATTGGGCACAAAAATAATGAAACGACACCAATTTACCAATACACCTTGGATAATGTTGAAGCAATATGGAACAAGAATGAATAAACCCTAAAAAGGTGGGACAAATGGGCGCAACCATTTGAATAAATGTGGTGCACATCATGTCCAAAAACTAAATAGTTGAATACATCAATGATAAACATCCATGGCAAACATGTATCATTTTATTATAAGGATTGTTGAATTGGCCAACACCTTCAAATAAGACAAACCAGGCACAAGCTTATTTACCAAGAGATTTAGAATGTTCCAAGAAAAAAAAGAATAGGATACCATCGATGAATTATAACTTAAAAAGATCAAATTGGGATCAAGGGAATATCCATCTTCTACCTTCATCAAAGTATTGCTTCCCAACAATGAGGCCAAGATATTAAAGAAGCCCTCAAATGGCATTACACAAACTCGCCAACATCCTAAGGAGGTTCATGTTAAGCAAACTTTACAAAGTATGAAATCAGAGATAGAACAAAATGCAATCACTGAAATGAAAATTTCATAAAGCCAAGCATTTACCTATCCATGCATAGCTTTTGGAATCTAAAAAAGGCATGCCTAACGGAGATTACATGTTGCCTATAACAGAGCTTATGATCAACAATGGGTCTATGCATGACATGTTATAATTAATAAACAAATCATCCAAATACACAACAAAACCTGATGGAGCAAAAAGATAATAAACAAAATACCTTTTAAGCACTCATCAATATTTCATGTTAGAAGACAATGCAATTCAACCTCCCAACAGGCTATGAACCACATCTTTGACGGCCTCACACAAGCCATTAGAGTGCTATATTGATGAAAGTAACTTTGTCAGTACTACATCAAAGACATTTAGATTACTTTCAAAGTTCCTCTACAAATTTAACTTAAGGATAAATCCTTCTAAATATTTGGCATACTAGGTCACCTCAAGAAAATTACTGAGCTATGTGATGTACCACTCAAAGATCAAGATTAGACCTTTGAAAATCAAGGCCTTCTTGAAAATGTCGCTTCAAAGACATCTAAAACTTTGTGTTCACTCCAAGGTAGACTAGCCTATGCTGAATGAATCATATTAAACTTATCGGGTAGGCGTCAGCTCTTCTTAAGATTGATAAAAAAGAAGCATGCTTAAAAAGAGCTTTAAATGTATGAAAATTTAGCAACATGTAGTGACATGACATTGCATTTCAAAATAAGTGTTCTGCTAGAATTAAGAGTGTAAACGAGTTTAGCTAAATTGGAGCCATCCCTAACTTAAGTTGGAGCCTCTTTAACTGAACAAGTTCAAGCTCAAACTTAAGCCCAATAACAACTCATTTATTATGAAAAAAAATAATAATTTTAATTTGAATAAATATTGTAATAAAATGATATAAACAAAATAATAAGAAATCACTTCATATAAGAAAGTGATAAATAATTTTTAAATACTTTTAACTTTGGACTTAAACTCTTGAATCCCAATTAATTAAGCATATCTTATATTCATAATTTTTAAACAACCAGCCCAGGACCTAAGAAGTCAAATTGGAGCTGGCACAAGCTTTATCCGTTAGCTCATTAAGCTTCATTCATCAGCCATTTGATGAGCCAAGTCCAAGCTAGCTTGATTCAATAACATTCCTACTTGGAACTACATTGACATAACAAAAGGATAGGTCTGTAAAAAAATAATTCTAAATATTCATTTTTGTTAATAGTAGAATTCAGGTTGGTTGGTTGAAGTGGAGGAATGCGTCCGGCCTATTGTGTGATAGAAAAGTACCGCTTAGACTGAAAGGAAAATTTTATAAGATGGTGGTGAGACCTTCAATGCTCTATGGTGCTGAATGTTGGCCTTTAAAAGAGAAGCATAATGTTAAGTTAAGTGTTGCCGAGATGAGAATGATTAGATGGATGAGTGGCTTTACACTTAGAGACAAAATGCGAAATGAATATATCCGTAATAGGGTTGGAGTTGCACCGGTGTCGGATAAAATTAGAGAGAGTCGCCTTAGATGGTTTGGTCACATTAAACGTCGACCACATCGATGATCCGATTAGGAGAGTAGATGTTTTAAATACAACTTATGTTAAGAAAGGCGAGATGCGACTCTAGGAAAACTTGGGCTTATTGCATAAAAAATGATCTTAATCTATTAGAATTAAACGAAAATTTGACACTAAATAGGACGCAATGGAGAAAAAGGATTCATGTAGCCGACCCCACTTAGTGGGATTAAGGCTTTGTTGTTGTTGTTGTTGTTGTATTCATTTTTATTAACTTTACATAGTTCTAGTTCATTGAAGGTTTAAAAAAAAAACTAAAAACAATCCTAAAAATTGCCTAAACATTGAATCATAATTTATTATGACTAAATTTTAGGTGGAATAATATCATTTAGGGTACACAATACCTTTTAAGCACTCATCAATATTTCATGTTAGAAGACAATGCAATTCGACCTCCCAACAGGCTATGAACCACATCTTTGACGGCCTCACACAAGCCATTAGAATGCTATATTGATGAAAGTAACCTTGTAAGTACCACATGTCGGCCGCTGAAATTTTATTTATTGGTTGGAATTTAAGATTTAATTTAATATATATATTAATTTTGAAAGTAAAATTTTTAAATTTAAAAAATGAGAATGAACGAATCTCATTTGTTTAGCAGTTTGAATGAACGAGCATCATATCGTAAGTAACGCATCGATCCCGAAGAATAGACACCCTACTTGACGATATCACTCGATCAGATAAACCACAAAATTTATGACATCCATTACTGGTCCACGAACCTTTATGCGGACTGAACAGCTTCACTTATTTAATACGAAAGAATTAAATAGGGTTTATATTAATCGTGGTCTTTAAAGCTCCACGTATAAATGCGCCTCATAGTCAATTAACTCTCGACGATCGTGACACTCGAGAGAACTCTCGATCTAGATCAGAGGTATCTATCTTCATGAATTAAAAGGGTAGAATTTTCAACGTAGTGTGGTGATAGGAATCCAATAGGTGAAAGGCGCAAAATTAGAACAGTTTTCATAGGAATCCAAAGGAAAGAGAGGTAGGACGCCACAGATCTCGAGGAGAACCTCGATGACTTCCCAGACTATCCTATTGTTGGGCTTTAAATTTTGGAAATGAATTTATTTAAATTTCAATCCTGTCAATTAATTATAGGAATTACATTTGCATAATACCCAGTTATGCAAAAGACCTGAAAGATGGGAGGATTTACGCCTTATCGGACGACGACCTCGAAATCACAGCGAGTTATAGCTATATGTCACGCAAGGCCATGCAAAATGCCTAAAAGCAATGTGAGGATTTATGTCGCGACTGAGCGAACTACCTCGAAATCCTATGGGTCGTTATTTAAACTAAGGGATGGTTTCTTGATGTAGACACAAGTTTTGCTGTTGAAGATGGCCGTGTTGCCCTCGAAATCGTGCTCCGTACTCCACGTCGTAGTAGTGTTGCAGTTTAGATTTAAAGTTTAAAATGGGCATGCAATTGTTGAATCGGTAATTCATTTTAATTTTTTTGTGTGTGCTTTATAGTAAATAAAGGTGACATGCTATAATAAAACATGAGCAGTAGTAGTAATTTGCAGTGTAAAACAAGTGATGACGATGTAGTCTAAGTAAAAGAAAGCGATAGCGAGGACATCTATGTAGTAAATAACATGAGACAAGTATCACAAGCAGGCTATGCTAAATAAGTGTGCTACAGTAAACATGTTACGCTAAGCAGGAGTATATGCTGCAGAAAGTAAAACATGCTATATTAACAGGTGTATGTAAAAAAGTAAAGCATGCAATGCGGTAAAGAAAAGAAGTAACGGTGCTACACGAGTACCGTATGCGCTGATTACTCGCAATGCATTGCTACCTATTATTATTATCATTTTATTGTTTCCTGCAGAAAATGCGTCAGCACCAAAAGAAAATAAGAGTAGACATAGTAAGAAAATACGACTAAGTAGAGTGCTATCATGTATGTGCGAAGAAACCGAGCGGGCGGAGCACCGCGTAAAGCTAAAAGCAAAGAACTGAAAAGAAGGAAGAAAAAGGAAAACAAATCTGTAGGGAAACCTTAGAAAATCCGTATAAAATCCGTATACAACCACGAGGAGTGGACTACAAGTCCGGGAAGACCATAAGCATGATGGTTTGGGCTGTGTGCGTCCCAATCTTGGATAAGAGCTACCAAACCAACACCCTACAGAGAGTAGTCCTAACCTCGACTCGGGTAATTCACCATGGACCTTTCTAAATTTTCATTCATTTTAGTTTGCATGCATATAAAATTTGTGAAAGGAAATTTTGTTGTAGAGGAAATTTGCTTCAAAATATTTATTTTTATAAAGTAGTATAGCCCACAGGCCAACCACCCTAACCGAACTAGGACTACTAACAACTTAAGAGTATTGGTAGCAGCAATCTCACCAAGAAGTGGTGAATGGTATCGTCGATCTCTAGCCTCGACTCCAGCGGAGGTTTATACTCAAAGGCAAAGGGATACTATTCTAATAGACCCTCTTTTTTTAAGCACACATAAGCACTGTCATCACCGTCCTAACCCCTAACTATCCTATTTATAGCCTTGTTTGATGGCCCACGTATAACAAAAGGCTATACATGTATAAGTGCAGAAAGACTCGGCCAAGAAGCAAGAAGAAACAAAGGATAGGGGGATAAGGAGTAGGAGAGAGGAGGGAACGATCCACCTAAAACACATCGTAAAGAAGGCGGTTCGATCCTCAAAACCGGGTAAAACAGACGATCCCGACACCCTGACAACTCAATCCCGACTGACACCTACAAGTTCCAGGATCTCTTAAAAGAGACCCACCCCTATAAAATGCGCAACTGAAGAAAAAAAGAAGGGAGAACCCTAGAAAACTGCACCACACTACAGACCGACCACAAGTCAAAACAAAGCCCTAACAAGGCTAAATCCAAAACTCCTGCAAAGCTCGAAAAACATTAGCGTATCAATTTTTAAAGTCTATGCCACTTCAAGCCCGAAATTCAATTTCTTTTAAAAATTCAATATCCACGACGCTTAATATTAAAATTGAAGACTCTCAATATTATAGAAGCGGGCCCGAACACATATTAAACCTGGGCCAAATATATCACCAACAAAAATTCAAATGAATACCACAATTCAACCCACATAAAATCATGCTCAAGCCTTCATTCAAACCCGACATTAGCCCCCAAAATAGGCGCAAAGGGGGGCAACTAAGATGTTGCAGATAGAGCACAAAACCGAGCCCCCACAGGTGCAAAAGGGTGCGGCTGCCATGCAACAAAAAGACCAACCCCAGCCCCATATAAGAATTGCAAAGTAGGGCAGCCATAGGGTAGTAAAATACATAAACCATGCCCCCACAGTAGGTGCAAGGGGCAGCTGCAATGCAGCACACAGAATGCAACATACATGATACAAAACCGAGCCTCCAAAGGTGCAAAGAGGCGGCTGCAGTGCAGCAGGTGTACAAAAACCGAGCCTCCACAGGTGCAAAGAGGCAACTGCAGGATAGCAGAAGTAAAGAAACTGAGCCTCCAATGTGCAATGGGGCAGCTGCAAGGCAGCAAAAACAAAAGAAACCGAGCCCCCTATGTGCAATAGGGCAGTTGCAAGGCAGTAGAAACAAAAGAAACCGAGCCCCCTATGTGTAATGGGACGCAGCTGCAAGGCAGCAGAAACAAAAGAAACCGAGCCCCTTGTGTGCAATGGGGCAGCTGCAAGGCTGCAAAGGGGGGGAACAAACATAAAGCTTTGAAACATGCCCTTTCAAAAAAAATTTTTGAATGTGATGAACTAGTAACATAAATAAAAGAGGAAGCACACTCCTCAATACAACATATGTGAAATCTAGCATGCCATTTAAAGCTTCCAAATGAAACATATCAAGCTTAAAGAAGGACTAACAAAGAGAAGTGTAGCACTGACATTTGAAACCCCTCCATTTCTCAAAGTCCTCTACTAGAGCCACACATTTCAATGCCACCTTTCATGAAATAAGCAATAGTAAAACATGCAACAAGAATAGAAGAAGAGGAAGTAGAAAAATAGATAACTAACACAACTTTCCAATCCATAACTTCTCAAGACTGATTTCCTGAACATAGCATGAAACTAGTAGGGGCATGAGATATGTTGTTTAAAGCCCTCCTTGACTCATCATTTGATTCTATAAAATACTTGTACATGGTGTTACATACACATTTTTCATAGTAAAACCAGCCAATAAGCATGAATGAGACATAACCATGCATGAAGCAACACCCAGCCGAGGGTCATAAACCGCAAAAACAGAGAGAGTGTAGGGAGAAGCTTGTACCTTAGTAATGCTGCAAGCAAACAAACACCTAAACCAAATGACCAACAGGGAAGCCGCGAGAAGAACCCTCCTCAAACCGAGTAACTGAGGGCTCGGGTAAACTCAGGAACACATGCAGCACTTCTCCAAACCGCACACACACACGCTCACTTGAACAGTGAACAAAAGAGAAAGAGGGGAGAGCACACACACCACTCTCCAAGCTAACACACACACACACAGAAACTGAGAACCGGGGGGAGTGAGCGAGAGAGGAATTCAAGTTCGGGGCATCCAACCTCAAGCACTCCCCAAAATGGGGGTTAAATAGTAAAAGAGAGGAGAAGAGGGGCCGGCTAGACTCACCCCAGGCCTTCCAGCCTCAACCACACACACACACCCAAGGCCCACAGCATAGGAGCCGTGCCACATTATCGCAGAAAACCATACGACCTGGAGAGAATAGAGAGGAGAAGAAGAAAGAAGGTCTGGGACTTCCCTCATTCGTGTCAAGCAACAAGTGTCGCAGTTTCTCAAGCACCGAAGAGGAAGGTCAACGCGTCGAGAAGGAGGAGCTCGGGCAGAGCTCACCTCCTCTTGAGTGAGGAGGGTGAATCACAATACAATCAGACGAGACGGGGCGAGGGAAAGAAGCCCAGTCAAACCCAGCTAGGGCAGAGGAGCACGACCCCGCGGGAGAAAGAAAGGCGCGAGACGAACTCGAGCTGCTGCGGGGAAGGGTGAAACAGGCAGGGGTTTAATAGGAATAAAATAAAAAAGGTTTAAGTTAATTTAAATTATTCAAAACACACCAAATTTCGTGCCGCTTGCTCGTGTTCGGAACCGTGACAAATTGCATGTCCTCCCCTAGCAAATTCGACGTTCTGAACGCATCGACGCAGTCCGTTTCGCGATCTGAGATCGTTCGGGCAACTTCATCGTCGGTCGGGCCGAAAGCGCGTCAAATTTGTCCCTTCATGAAATCTTGACTTGATGTCGATCATCTGGCATTCTACTTCAGCTTCGATCCGTTGCGGAGAACTTGAAGACGTCAGGACCGCAAACCTAGAATTTGTGTGTCCAGTGGTGCAAAATGTGCACGAGGCTGTCCTAATGTCCATTGGTCCTATGGGGACTCAATTTGAATTCCTGACGTCGATTCCAACCTACAATGAGATAGAGGTACGGAATCTCGTGCGGGACTCCAAAAGAGTAACGAAGTGGTTTCAAACACTCTAAAATGAGGTAGGCCCATTCCTAGGAACTAAGATCGTCGGGGAAGCTCCTAAAGCTAGAACCCTAAATCCTAGGAGGAAAACTAAACCTCGACAAAAGTGAGATCAACACCACATCAAAGACATTTAGATTAATTTCAAAGTGCCTCTACAAATTTAATTTAAGGATAAATCCTTCTAAATATTTAGCATACTAGGTCACCTCAAGAAAATTACCGAGATGTGTGATGTACCACTCAAAGATCAAGATTAGACTTTTGAAAATCAAGGCCTTCATGAAAATGTCGCTCCAAAGACATCTAAAACTTTGTGTTCACTCCAAAGTAGACTAGCCTATGCTGAATGATCATATTAAACTTATCGGGTAGGTGTTAGCTCTTCTTAAGATTGATAAAAAAGAAGCATGCTTAAATAGAGCTTTAAATGTATGAAAATTTAGCAACATGTAGTGACATGACATTGCATTTCAAAATAAGTGTTCTGCTAGAATTAAGAGTTTAAACGAGTCGAGCTAAATTGAAGCCACCCCTAACTTAAGTTGGAGCTTCTTTAACTAAACAAGTTCAAACTCAAACTGAAACCCAAATACAACTCATTTATTATGAAAGAGAATAATTTTAATTTGAATAAATATTGTAATAAAATGATATTAAAAAAAAAAGAAATCACTTCTTATAAGAAAGTGATAAATAATTTTTAAATATTTTTAACTTTGGACTTAAACTCTTGAATCCTAATTAATTAAGCATATCTTATATTAATATTTTTTAAACAACCGGCCAGGACCTAAGAAATCAAATTGGAGCTTGCACAAGCTTTATCTGTTAGCTCATTAAGCTTCATTCATCAGCCATTTGATGAGCCAAGTCCAAGCTAGCTGGATTCAATAACATTCCTATCTGTTAGCTCATTGACGTAACAAAAGGATAGGTCCGTAAAAAAAGAATTCTAAATATTCATTTTTATTAACTTTACATAGTTCTAGTTCATTGAAGGTTTAAAAAAAAAAATTTAAAAACAATCCTAAAAATTGCCTAAACATTGAATCATAATTTATTATGACTAAATTTTAGGTGGAATAATATTATTTAGGGACAAATGTTTACTTTGAATATAAACAATAGAAGCTAACAAATGAAGCTATAGAAATAGCATTGAAGATAGATAGGTATAAAAGGTTACCTTCCCTGTTTTAGCATCTACGACAGTCGAAATTTGAAGCCGAGGTCTAGAAAGTGCTCTCAAATAATCACACTCCTGCATGGATCCAAAATACTTTAGAATTCTGCAATACCAGCATGATATTGTAACATTATCATTTGGAATAGTAAAAAAGTATAAATTTAAATAAACAGCCAAAAAAAAAAGAGATCATTTAGCCTTAATGTTGCCAAAAAAAAACAAAAAAAAAAAAAACAGAATAAAGTAGGCCCTAAAATAATGCAAAAAGGAAGCATAAAATCCAAAAACAATTTCCTAAAATGCATAACCTTAATATATTGAGGCACAAGTTTTTCTAATTGTATCCTCATCGACCGGATGCAAAAAAGCAGTTCCCAAAATTCAATCTATATCATCAGCATCTGATGATTCAAGATCACATGCTGCTTGCAAGGCAAATCAAGTCAACCTTTACATGAATTCCTCTGTAACGGATGTCACTAATATGAACTAATTCTCCAGCTGTCGCTAATTCCTTGAGCTACGTGATACGGAGGAAAAAAAATTGATTCATTTCATTTTCTCCAATTCCTTGGAATACAAAAACAACCAATTATGTTCGACATATTGTGCTCAATTAGAATATTTTTGTTGTATTCTAAAAATTTTTCAGGTTTTGTAATTTATGATGTTTTTTATACAAATATAAGACAATTTTCATTGGGAATGAGTCTACAATTGGGCTAGCTAAGGATAAATTCAGGTCATATGTCCTTCTATTTTAAAAACATGTAAGCTATAACTTCTAACCCACTCAAAATCAGTTCAATTTCCTTTGATATCTAAATATTTCAAATCAATGCATTTCAACACCAACAATCATTTCAAATCATATTTGATAATTGCAAGAAAAAAAAGGAGTTTTAGTTAAGCATGGTTCATTCAAATTAAACTCATTGTCAACTCTATTCTACTATACGTGTTACCAACGATAATATATCATTATTAAAGAACTAGCTGTGAATCAGTTTAAGCTGTTGCAATTAACTAAGAGGAAGCTGAGTGCTAGGCACACCTGATTTTATGATCAAATAAAAAAACAATGACCCTATAAAAGAGTGGCCATCTTGAACTTTTTGGATGTGGACATCATGGAGAAATATGCAAATTGTTGAGCATGGTCATTAAAAACACATGCTAAAAATGCTTTTAGAATTTACCAAAAGTCATGAGGTGTAAGAGACTAAGATCCACAGGGACGAACATTTGTTGTTTTGTAGAAATGTAAAGCGTAAAAACTCTATAATTTATTCTTTCCATGAAAAGGACAACAATTTTAAAACTTTGTACGTAAAGTTAAAAAAAAGTCCTATTTTGCAAACAACCGCAACCAACTATGCCATATATGTCAAGGCTTCTGAACTCAGGAATATATGTAGTGTTTCTTGAAATTTAGGTTATGGAACTATGCTAATTCCCTTTTGGGAGCGTAACTTTATAACAAAATAATAATATGCATACAACACGGGTAATTATTGAGAATTTCCATATTACACAAAATACAAAAAATTAAATACTACAATTCAAGAAGTCAACCCATCCAACGGTACAGGAAAACAACATGAGATAAAAAAGGTCTCGCTTGGACAACTTTGCTTAAATCCTAGTAAAATTGAACAATATATTTTTTTGATTATATCCACATCTAGTGAGTAGAATCTCAAATATCTTATTAAACTAAATATCATCACCCATACTGTTCTCATAATGTCATCATTTTGTAGAGCATCATGATCATTTTTTTCTTCATGGATAGAAAGGAGGAGAACTTCTAGAATCAGAGAATCAAATTCCATTAACTTTCACAATAGGCATCCTAGTATACAAATTGTCTATGCTATAGTAGTAATACTAGGGTTGGCTAATAAAGTCAGTAGCAATACCAATGTTTAAAAAACACTAACATCTTTACCATGGTTGCTGGTTCTCGGTTGTAAAGTAGGTTAAACTATTGTCCTTGTTTGCAAAGTTTTAAAACTATTATCCTTTTCAATAAAAAAACAAAATTATATGGTTTTATATAAATCCTATTTTATTGATCTTTTAAGAGAGTAAGCAGACTCTGATATGAAGGCAATTCAATTATGTAAATTTAGAACCGTGAGAGCAATGACCAAGCTCAGAAAAATATAAATATGTAAAAAATACATACCAAATCAATGCAAAACTGGTTCCCCAAATTAGTGAAACCAAATAAAAGACTAGAAATAGAGATCACATACAGCTGGATAGTACTACAAAAAGGTAAAACACATCCGTTTCTAACAAAAAGAGATCACTTGATACTTCGAAATATGAGGCAATGCAATACAAAAGTCCTGGCAGCTAAAGCAGTGTCCTTGTAAAGCAGAAAACAACAATAAATAGTATTTATACCTCGGTGCTTAAGAAACTATGAAAAAGAATTATCCGTGGCGACCAGCTGATTACTTCCGGCTTGACCTAAACTAGACAGTATGAAAGAGTGAGAAGAAATTATTAAACTTCAACAAATATAAAATAATATCGACATTGTCACCATCCTAAAATGTCAAAACACATTAGAAAGCATTATTAGAGACTTATCTCCTGAGAATAAATAACAGTAGAAAATTAATACATTACTTTTCACAGTTTTTAATCCAACAAAAGAGAAACTATGACGTATATTTTTATCCAACGGATAGATAAAAAAAATATACCAATAAAAGAGGATTTGATACATCGAATTCAAAGGTCATCTAATTAGGGAGTTGCAAGTCTTGATGTTAGAATAGCCCAATCAGCCGTTTTATCTAATGGGACCCCCCACCCATATTCTTGGCTCCAGTTCAGTTGGGTCATCCATTTATCTCGGAGGAACCCGTATCATTATGGGCACACAATACAGGTCAAACAAAGCATTAGGGGGCTTCTATTTGGCTAGAAGAAAGAAACCCAATCTCTACTTAGTCACCAAAAGAAAAAAATTGAAAAAAAAGTAAACCAAAAAGAAGATGACAGAAAAATAAAGAAAAAGCAGGGTACGAATGGAATCACACCTCATACAGCTATATATTTAAACTTTTTTTTTAATAAAGGGTCTATCATTTTATATTTTTCGCACGTGTTTCATTATTGGGAGGAAGCTGTTAGTTTATCCATAATCATATGCCAAATAACACCCTTGTTAGGGCATCATTATAAAAAATCAATAGATAATCTTAAGTTCTTCACTATTAAAACTCCCTGCATTCATTTTGCCCATTGTTTATAGTTTTAAAAGAAAAATGGATATCAGTACCTTTAAGGAATGAAAAAATAGTTGGCCATTCCAATGAATATAATCAAACAATTTGATACCGGAGTTAGACCCAAACTACAATAAGGAAAGCAAATAGAAGTTATAATTAGAGACACTTTGAACTAGGAAATAACAAAAACTCAACATGAGCTCAACTAGGGCTGAGATTGAAGGTGGTGATGCTGCAGTTCATGGAGAAATAATAACTAAAGAGGATTAGGTTGTGGATGATGGTGAGGCCTTTGGGGCGGTGTAGCCATTAGGAGGAAGGCTGCGGTAGGAAGTGGGAGGTGGCTGGAAAGAGCGGCGGGCGGCGGCAAGTTGGAGGTGGCTGGAAGAGGGCGGTAGCAGGTTGGAGGTGGCTGGAAGGGGCCGGCAACAAGTAGGTAGGGACTACAGCAGGTTGGAGTGGTTGGAAGGAGGCAGCAGCAAGTAAGAAGGGGCATTAACAAGTAGGCTGGAGGCAGCTGGAAGGGCTGGCAGAGAGGTGGAGGGGGCTCTAAGCTAAGACCGGCCGCAGGAAAACAACAAAGAGGATGTTTTCCGGGTGGCGGCAGCAACCACGACGGAGACAACAGCGAAGGAGGGGCAGTGGGAAGCATGGAATGATATATAAAAACTATCTCAGAACAAGTTATAACCCTAGCACTTTCTGGGCTTCGGATACAACCCTACAAGGGAAAACTTGGACGCCGATTGTCTTGACAGAAAAGTCACGAAAAACTAATCTCAGACTCTTCCGAAAATAAATATATAATAATAGGATAACTATGAGTAGCACAAGAGGAACGACCGACTCCTAAACAAGGACCCAACTTGAATTGAGTCGATCCAAGAACGCTAGCTGGGTCGCAGCTTTGTTCGCGGAACCCCCGTGTCGGAAGCTACAAGATCGCTCTCGCATCAGTCTTCCGGGGTAATGAGAATTTCAAACTCATTCATCGAAGCTTTTGTGTCCTTGTAGTATGGAGTCAAATCTGTCATGTTGAAGGTGGAGGAAATATCGTAATCTTTTGGTAAATCAATCATGTAGACATTGTAATTTCAATGCACATCTTGATATAATAAGTATACATCCTCTTTTGGCACAACTTAAGCTGCAACTGCATATCACTTAGATTTTCATAAAAGTGACTCTCGAGCCATTCGATATGTAATTTATCTCTTCCATTCCCCATACTCGACTAGATGTATCTGATAACCAAAATGTAAGGAGGAATAAACTTTGGGATAAAATCTATGACAAACTAAACAACTCTCACTGACAAACACTCAGGAGAGGTTTCCACTTCTTCTTTGGTAGGACCTGTATCCCCTTATAGGATTTTCTTCCCCACCCCACTCAAAATAAATATTTCAAAGCTGTAGTTCATCCTTCCAACCTAATCATCTGTCGTTGGCACACTGTTAAACAAATTTTAACACCTAATTGACTCCATATAGTCTTCCGAAGTGGCACAGAAGAGTCACATCTCTGACATGCTGGACCTCCCTCAGCACGGGCAACATAGGCTAAATATCTAAAAATTTTGAAATCCTCTTATCTGAGATTGCTCTGTACCTTGTATCGACTTCTCAAACTCATGACCCTTGTGAACATCTAATGTCAGTTCTGCTGATGATCTTCTCAACGTTTCCCAAAAGGAATTTTGAGGCACCACAACCTCATACAGTATCTAAATGCCCATTACCTCAAAGACCTTACCTTTAAGAATCGTTATTCTTAACTAATACGATCCGATATCAAAATCAACACACTATTTTAAAAAGCTAGAGCTAACACGTAATTTTTTGTAATAATCCAAACAACTCAACAAAAATACAAAGATAAACACCTACCATTCGAGAGGTAGGCGGTCTCTATATTCCTACAATTCGAGAGGTAGGAAATCTCTCCCAAACAACTCAATCTCATGCATAAACCTAACCCTAGACATAATAAGTATATTTATACTCAATAACAATAATAATAATAATAAGACTAAATTGCCCTCAGGTCTACAAAAGGCAAATTTGCCCTTCGGCTAGGCGCCCTCGTAACAATACTCCCCCCAAAAGACATCTTGTCCTCAAAGTGGGAAAACATGAGTATTTCTCCTCCCCCACAGCTGTCTATTTATTTATTCTTTGCTTCCTCGTCCTGCACTATGAGACTTGTAATATTCGATCCTTGCAACGGTGTTCTGGAGTAAACTTCTCATCACACCAAAAACATAACCTCTTGGCTCGTTTCTCTCGAATCTCTGTCTCTGTAAGGCACTTGAGTATTGCTCTCAGTCGTGGTCCATTATTCATGTCTCATGCAGCCTCCCTCTGAACTTCCACTATCTAAAATTTTCACATCGTCGTGGATGCAGCAGTTCGATATGACGCTCCATCTGTGTTGCACCTATCGACTTTCTTCACCAGAATTCTTGTCTTCCACTATCTAGGATAGCTTCATCATCTCCCGAAATCCCCACAGCCTTAGTAGTCGAAGTGCTACCCGTATGTCGAGCTTTAAGCCCTTCATGAAATTTCCCTCCAATCCTGCTTCATAAATCCCCCACAGTCATCCCGATAATAGTTCAAATCTCTCCCTATATTTCATGACCATCCCCTCCTAAGTCATGGCATAGAATTATTCATATAGGTCTTATTCGCAAATGACTCGGAAACATTCCAACAAACAATCCTTAAATTCATCCCACGAACGAATCGGGTATCCCCTTCATTGAAACCAGCCCTCCAAACACAATCCTACCGCCATGAGTTTCTTCTTTCCATCTAACCCATTCACCACGAAGTTTCGCTCTGTCGGATACACCCACTCATGCGCGTCTTCCCCTTCGAATATCGACATTTTCAACTTCCTGACTCTAATAACTCCATCCCAAATTCCTCTTCCTCCGTTATTTCGCCCCATGTCTCGAGAGTAAAACTCCTTCGTTTGACTTTTGGCATATCCTCTCCGTGCTTCACTCTATTCTTCTTCGTGCTCCTCCATACCTCTGACATAATCTCTTCTCCATGTTTTGGCCCAACCTCCTCCATTAGAAATCTCTAATCCAATCGTAATTAGAGCCCTGAGAGGAGGTTCGTGATGGTGGACGTTTTACTCCTCATGTTCCTCACCTTCGATCACTTTTTCGTTCGAACTTGCTACGAATTTTTCAGTCACCCTTTGGTTAAGATTTGCACATTGAGCTATCGACGGGTTCTTGGACTGCATCTCAATGAGCCTCTTCAGCATCTCTCGAATTTCTCCCATGCTCTCGAATTGATCGTTTAGTTGGTTCTTCATGGAAGAAAGCCCATCTTCTATAGTGGCAAACATTTCTTCCATCCCCGGATCTGATTTGATTGAACTATTCCTCCAACATTTTCTTTAAATCATACACTTTCTTTCTTATCATCATTCCTAGAATTACAAGAATTACGGATGTACCGTACGAGGCACGTCCAATCCCACCGGTCCATTGGCAGCGAGATCATATTGCCACTGAATGTAAGTTGCGACCTCGTTGGCTCCCCAGCAGGCTCAACACCCGCGGATCGTGACAGCGAGATCAAGCTGCCACTGAATATAAGCTGCGACCTCGTTGGCTCCCCAGTAGACTCAACGCCCGCGGATAGAGTTGTAGTTAAGGCTTGCAGGTCTCAGTTTGTTGTGATCCCCAGTGCATCCCATTCGCGGGACCTTGGAGCACTGTACCCTTTCTTCCCCACGCCACTCTAAAAAAATATTTCAAAGCTGTAGTTCATCACTCCAACGTAATCATCTGTCGTTGGCCAAACTGTTGAACAAATTTTAACACTCGATTGACTCCACATAGTCTTCCGGAAGTGGCACAAAAGAGTCTCATCTCTGACATGCTGGACCTCCCTCAGCAGGGACAACATAGGTTAAATATCTAAAAATTTTGAAATCCTCTTATCTGAGATTGTTTTGTGCCTTGTATCGATTTCTCAAACTCATAAACCTTGTGAATATCTAATGTCAGTCCTGATGATGATCTTCTCAACGTTTGTCAAAAGAAACTTTGAGGTATCACAACCTCATACACTATCTAAACACTTATTACCTCAAAGACACTACCTTCTAGAACCGTTATTCTTAACTAATACGATCTGATATCAAAATCGGCACACTTTTTTAAAATATTAGAGCAAACACGTAATACCACAACCTCATACACTATCTAAACGCCCATTACCTCAAAGACACTACCTTTAAGAACCGCTATTCTTAACCGATACGATCCGATATCAAAATTGGCACACTTTTTTTAAAAATTAGAGCAAACACATAATTTTTTGTAATAATCCAAATAACTCAACGAAAATACAAAGATAAATACCTACCATTCGAGAGGTAGGTGGTCTCTCTATATTCCTACAATTCGAGATGTAGGAAATCTCTCCCAAACCTAAACCTAAAGGCTTACAACTCAATCTCATGCATAAACCTAACCCTAGACATAACAAGCATATTTATACCCAATAATAATAATAATAATAAAAGCCTAAATTTCCCTCAGACGTACAAAACACAAATTTGTCCTTAGACTAGGCGCCCTCATAATAGTACTATCCCTAAAAAACATCTTGTCCTCAAAGTGGGAAAAATGAGTATTTATGCTCCTCGACATCTGTCTATCTCCTTATTCTCTGCTTCCTCGTCCTGCACTATGAGACTTGTCATATTCGATCCTTGCAACGGTGTTCTGGAGCAAACTTCTCATCGCACCAAAAACATAACCCCTTGGCTCGCTTCTCTTGAATCTCTGTCTCTCCAAGGCACTTGAGTGTCGCTCTCAGTCGTGGTTCATTATTCGTGTCTCATGCAGCCTCCCTCTGAACTTCCACTGTCTAAACTCTTCACATCGCCGTGGTTGCAGCAGTTCCATATGACGCTCCATCTATGTTGCTCCTATCGGCTTTCTTCACCTGAATTCTTGTCTTCCACTATCTGGGCTAGCTTCAACATCTCCCTCAATCCCCATAGCCTTAGTAGTCGGAGTGCTACTCGTATGTCGAGCTTTAAGCCCTTCATAAAATTTCTCTGAAGTCCTGCTTCATAAATCCCCCACAATCATCCCGACAATAGTTCAAATCTCTCTATATTTCATGACCATCCCCTCCTAGGTCGCATAGAATTATTCATATAGATCTCCTTCCCAAATGGCTCAGAAACATTCCAACAAACAATCCTTAAATTTATCTCACGAACAAATCGGGCATCTAGCCTCATTTCACTGAAACCAGCCCTCCAAAGACAATCCTACCGCCATGAGTTTCCCATCCTATCTAATCCATTCACAGCAATCCCTGACACTCTGCGATCTCATAGTTTCCTTCCAGCAAAGCTCTCGACCTTATTGTATCGCAGGGTTGCTTCACGAAGGAGTTTTTAGATCTCGGCAAGCCACGATCCTTAGCGTCGAAGCCTTCCCAACGCATTGTGATCCCGTGGTGGCCTCCCTGCTAGCAATTATCGTAGGGTTCGATCACAAAGAGATCTCGTCGATGCTTTTCTACTATTTCTCATGCCGACAATAATTGTTTCATACGTCTGCAGTGATTCCATTGCGACCTCCCCAAAATTGTGCTTTGATATCGATTTGATACGATCCGATATCAAAATCGACATACTTTTCCACAAAACTTAGATCAAACAGATCATTTTTTTGTAAAAATCCAAATAACTAAACAAGAATACAAAGATAAACTCCTACAATTCAAGATGCAGACGGTCTCTCCCAATTCCTACAATTCGAGAGGTTAAAAATCTCTCCCAAATCTTAAACCTAAAGACTTGCAACTTAATCTCATGCATAAACCTAAACCTAGACATAACAAGTATATTTATACCTAACAATAATAATAATAAAATACTAAATTATCCTTAGGCGTACAAAAGACAAATTTGTCATTAGGCTTGCCGCCCTAGTAACATTAACTGAGTTGAAATTTCTCTCTTGTGTACAACTGGAATCGATGGAGTCTTTCTCGTTAGTTGGAAGTTGAGAATCCTCTCTAAAATCTTCACCTTCTCCCGGATCATCGTTTATTTCTTCAATCGCTCCCTAATCAGTGAAATATATCATTCCACTGATTGTGCAATCTGATTCACTATGCCCAAACCCGTGGCACGTAAAACACATTTTGAATTAGACAAATTTAGAAATGCGGATTGGTTCCACTAGTTCTCCACTCTGAATCAATTTCCCATCATGCGGGGTAAGCTTGGATGTTTTCCTTGGTGTACTTTAGCTATAACATGCTTGAGTTGAACCTTGCCTGTGAGATGTAATGATCACTCGGTGACATGGATTCTATACATTTGAAGAGGGGTCCAAACATTCGATCTGTAGTGATTTTGTCTTTTCCCCCACGTTGACGTACGTGCATCAAATTTTACCACCAAAACAATACACTCTTCTTTAACTTGCTAGCAACTAGTTTCACCATTCCGTCTGGTGGAACGTGAAAATGTAAACAGATTGGGAGCCACTTAATGAACTCATCTGGATCCCAGAAGTTGTCAAACTATGAAAAATCCACCTTTACTTCAAAATTCTGGCTTTTCAGATATTTCAGGTCAAATCTTTGGACTGTAGGTTCTTCATCTCTGAAATCAATAACAGACACTTCATCTCTCGACCTTCTCTAATATCGTATCCCAAAGAGTTATGGCATGCATTCTTTTCCACTGGAATCATTCCTACGAAAGGATTCAAATGTTCATTCCTCACGCTCGTAAGTGACCTCTACTTGTGTCATTTCCTCAATTTCATCGAGCCTCTATAATACTCAACGGAGTTGCCACTATGTGTCTTCCATGGTGAACTTTTGATAAAGTTATGACAATTGCCTCCTTAGCGGTACGATTCAGTTTTGGGTCTAGGTGGGTGGAATTTGTTTAGGGTGTGTGGGGGATGATATAGGAGATGCAAGAAACCTTAGGATAGGACTAGGTTTAAGCCAGCTCTGATACCAAATGATACCAGAGTTAGACCCAGACTACAATGGGGAAAGCAAACATTATTATTCAAAGTAATTAAAGGTTATTATCATAGAAACTTGGAGCTAGGAAATAATAAATATTCAACATGAGCTTAACTAAGTTTGAGGTCGAAAGCGGTGGTGTTGCTGTTTATGAAGAGATAATAACTAAAGTGTGGTTGGGTGGCGGACGACAACGAGGCCTTTGAGGAGGTGGAGCCAGCAAGAAGACTATGGTAGTAAGTGGGAGATGGCTATAAGAGGTGGCAACAATTTGGAGTGGCTAGAAGAGGGTAGCAGCAGGTTGGAGGTGGCTGGAAGAGTGCAATAGCGGGTTGGTAGGTGGTGGGAGGGGCTAATAGCAAGCTGGAGGTGGCTGGAAGAGTGCAATAGCGGGTTGGTAGGTGGTGGGAGGGGCTAATAGCAAGCTGGAGATGGCTGGAAGAGGGCGGCAGATGGTTGGAGGTTGCTGGAAGAGGGCGGATGATGGTTGAGAGGTGGTGTGAGGGGCAGATAACAAGCTGGAGATGGCTGGAAGAGGGTGGCAGATGGTTGGAGGTTGCTGGAAGAGGGCGGCAGATGGTTGAGAGGTGGTGTGAGGGGCAGATAACAAGCTGGAGATGGCTGGAAGAGGCCAACAGCAGGTTGGAAGTAGTTGGAAGGGGGTGGCATCAAGTAGGTAGGTGGCGGGGAGGAGTCAACAGCAAGTTGGAGGTGGTTGGAAGGGCTGGGAGTGAGGTGGAGGGGGCTTAGGAGCAATGATCGGCTGCAGGAAAACAACAAAGATGCTATTTTCTGGGTGGCGGTGGCAACCATGGTGATGGCAACAACAG
Source organism: Papilionanthe hookeriana x Papilionanthe teres (assembly GCA_022702705.1). Classification (NCBI taxonomy): domain Eukaryota; kingdom Viridiplantae; phylum Streptophyta; class Magnoliopsida; order Asparagales; family Orchidaceae; genus Papilionanthe; species Papilionanthe hookeriana x Papilionanthe teres. Next base: position 148,622,863 of record CM040422.1, on the reverse strand, counting down.
AGTAGGGGCAGTGAGAAGCAGGTAACGATAGATAAATGCCACCTCAAGATGAGTTATAGCCGGAGCACCTTCTCGCCTTCGAATACAACCCTAGAAGAGGAAACATGAACTCCGATGGCTACCTTGATAGAAAACTCATGAAAAACTAATCCTAGCCTCCTCTGAAAATAAATATATAATAATAGGATAACTAAGAGTGGGCCAAGATGACCGACTGACTCCACAACAGAGATCCAACTTGGACCGATTTCGTACAAGAGCGTTAGTTGGGTCGCGGCTTTGTACACATAACACTCGCGCCAGGAGCAACTGGACCGCTCGCGCGTCACTATATGTGCATCAAATTACATACAAAAATATAACTTTCAGTCAAAATGAAAATTCAATACAAAAGAACAAAGTGTGATGGCATACCATCACTATTTCCTTTCAATGTCATATTTAATTTGTTTGTTAGTGCTAGCTCTTCATAACCACAACAACTTTCCAAACTCGATTCAATTGTGTCATAACAAATAATAAAAAAAAGTAGTATAAAAATGAGCTAGTGATTCAATACAAGAAGAAGACAGTAAGTAGAGTTTCATCATCTTAACTTTATTTGAAAGTTAAGAAAAATTTTAATCCAGTAGCTCTATTCAGAAAAGTAAAACGTGCCTTCAAAAAATAGGCAGCAGAAATAAAAGATAAGAAACGTAATGAATCTAGATAAAAAATTTGAAATATACAAATCCAAGTCGAAGAATGGCTGCCTCTTTGTCATTCTCCCAGTGAGAAACACCTGCAATAATAAAGTAAAAAAATTAAATAATCATCATTTGCTAACAAAGATTTCAATCAAATTGCTTAAGAAATATACATCTTAAATTTAAGAACATAGAAAGCTAAATATTTTATCTTTAATAAAATATGTTATTAATTTAGTTATTAATACTGATCTTAAGGTGTTGTATGGCAACAGATGGGATTTAAGCTGTTATTAATTTAGTTATTAATCTTAATCTTAAGGTGTATGGCAACAGATGGGATTTAAGTTATTAGGATTTCGTAAATCAAGAGAAATCCCATAAATCTGGATTTACAAAAACATGAATGGGTTAAATCCAAAATTCTATCAACGAATTTACTAAATCTTGTAAATCCAATAGAACTATTTGGCAATTTCTGCAAGGATTTAAGAAGTCGATATTGTTGTTGGAGACAATTGGAAGCCCGCAAGTTAAATCCTAAGCCCATGAAGTAAAGTTCACCGGTTCGTGTAATTTAGAATTTATGGGATATACAGCCGAAATCCGCGGAATCTGGATTTACGGCATCCAGGGATGTATTTTATCCAAAATGACCGTCTGGTAGAATTTTGCTTAAATCTTGCGTAAATCCTAGGTTAGATCCGTTGACAGTAATATCACCATATAAAATTTCAGTACAACTGTAGCAGAACTAATGCACAGTAGTACAACTCTCTTTTTTTCCACTAAGCGGGCATGGAGTGGCAAAGATGAAAACAAAGAGCTGCGATGCTTTAGCAAATTATATATGTATTTATAGACGTTAAGCTAAATACATAAGCTTTCCCTCATTTCAATTTCTGATGCGGGCGTTCAAGCCGCATGATCGCGATCAAAGGATTGCGGAACTACCCGGGATCGCAGCAAACAGGCCGCAAGAGATGTAACCCTCGTTTAATTCCACATATTTTTATTTCTTTTCTGTTTCTTTACTGATATCCTCCTTGTGGATAAGATAAGTGAAAAAGTCCAGGAAAAACTTGAATTATGGATGTCTACATTGGAGTCTAAAGGTCTTCGTTTGAGTAGAACTAAAACTGAATACATGAAATGTAATTTTAGTAATAGTAGGTCTAGTGACAGAAGTGTTACTTTGGGTGATCAAATTATTAAAAGGTGTGAATGGTTTAGATGTCTCGGGTCCATTGTTCAAAGTGATGGTGATATAGATGGGGATGTTAATAGTAGAATTCAGGCTGGTTGGTTGAAGTGGAGGAATGCGTCCGGCCTATTGTGTGATAGAAAAGTACCGCTTAGACTGAAAGGAAAATTTTATAAGATGGTGGTGAGACCTTCAATGCTCTATGGTGCTGAATGTTGGCCTTTAAAAGAGAAGCATAATGTTAAGTGTTTGTCGAGATGAGAATGATTAGGTGGATGAGTGACTTTACACTTAAAGACAAAATGTGAAATGAATATATCCGTAATAGGGTTGGTGTTGCACCGATAGATCGATAAAATTAGAGAGAGTCGCCTTAGATGGTTTGGTCACATTAAACGTCGACCACCTGATGATCCGATTAGGAGAGTAGATGTTTTAAATACAACTTATGTTAAGAAAGGCAAGGGTAGACCGAGGAAAACTTGGGCTTATTACATAAAAATGATCTTAATTTATTAGAATTAAACGAAAATTTGATACTAAATAGGATGCAATGGAGAAAAAGGATTCATGTAGCCGACCCCACTTAGTGGGATTAAGGCTTTGTTGTTATTGTTATTGTTATTTTGTTTCTTTACTGGTTTCCTATTTTCTAATTAACTTATTTCATATTAGAAGACTTATATATATAGTGTGGCAGCAATTTGTATTTTAGTTTTGTTGATTTTATGAATTTGAGAGAGCTTTCTTTGTTTTATATTTTTCATAGTGATGTATCATTCGGCGTATTTGTATTTTGCTCAGATCTCCGTTTCATCATTCGCTCATTGTTTTCAGTCCGGACAGCCGCCAAACTCCTCCAACATGCGTCCAACAACAGGTTTTATCTCCTCTCCCGGTCCAAATGCCATAGACCGCCCTATTCTCCTTCTCATACCATTCCAAAAGTACCTTCCCCAAAATCTACTTATTAAACACCTTCCAAGGTCCCTAGAAGGGTATCAACTGATATCATAGCCCAACAAACCCTAAATTTATAGGAATTTATCTTTTCTATCCCAAATCCAAAAATTGTTTAAAAAAAAATCTCCATCCTTCTCACCGCAATTTGTATCCCTAACCCTAAATTTTCAAAATCCAACATTTCTACCTTCACAAAAAATCTACCCCGACACCTACTACCATAACCCTAAACTTTAACAAACATTTCATCTATAAACCTACACCTATCAAAAACTTAATTGAGAGAAAAGAACAATGCCGCTTACGAAAAATCTGCAAAGAGATATCCAGAAGCTTTCTATAGAGGATATACAATGAAAGATCCTTTAACTGAAACAAAGATTTGTCGTCTTTGAGAGGAAACAACCCAGAGAAGTCACCCATAACCATAATGTTGACTCACCAGATAGAGATGAGGAAGAAAATCCCTTCAACTAGATAGTTTCCAATGAGGAAGAACTAATACCCAGATGATTTGATATGGAATATCAGAGAAGCTAAGATCTTGGAGTAAAGTTAGATTAATTAAAATTTGACAATTAGATTAATTTGAACGAATTTATTGAGTGTCTGCAAATAGTAGGATAATTTTTGAGTACAAAGACATTCCCTGGGACAAGAGAGTTAAATTAGCAACCATCAAGCTCAGAAAAAACTCTTTATTGTGGCGGGAGAACTTGAAGTGTCTTCGCTAGCGTAAAGAGAAGATCACCACATGGTCTAAGATGAAAAATAATACGCAACACAAATACCTTCCCCCACATTACCGACAATATATGTTCATAAAACTTCACCACCCTAGTTAAAGAAAGTCTTGCGTGGAGGAGTGCACAACTCAATTTGATTAGCTCATATTGAAATATGAGTTGGTGGAACTAGAGAAGCATATAGTAGCAAGGTATCTTAGAGGATTGAGGCAGTCTATTAGTAATTTGATGCAGTTGCATCTGTATTGGTCCCTACTCGATGTACAAACCCTAGCTTTGAATGTGAAATAGTAGTGTCATAAGGTGACCACCGTACCTTACATGTGAACTTCAACCCCAAGATCAGGCACCAAAAGTACACCCAGTAAAGCATCCGAGTCAACCCAGCTAGAGTAGAAATTGGTCTTAGAGTGTAGAGAAATGTAAAGCCCACCAACACTCTCAGGTCTGTCCCAGCCAAGAAGTATTTCAATTGCCAGAATGTTAAGCACACTACATCAAATTGACCAAACAGGAGAATGATATCTTTCACTAAGCAAGGAGCAGTTAAAGAAATGGACAATGATATAGGAGGATGATGAAGATGTTGAAGAGGAGTAATAGCTTATAGTCGACGAGAGGAGATGCTAGTGATTCAAGTTGAGCCCATTAAAGAGATTCCAACAAAACTAACATTGGTTATCCTATAAGATAATGAGCATGAAGAGCCGATATGAGAAAAAAATTAAAAATAAAAAAAACAGCCCCTGTTGCACAACTTGTAAGATATCTTAATGGCTACCACTAAAATAACTAGAATTGGATCCCCAATGGAAAGGAAGTGCCAATCCCTTATGGGAGAGCCGATCGACCCTCTCAGGTCTGATCGGTTCGATCCAAACGAAGGACATTACAGGAGAAGCCCTTTCAGTCCAAAAGAAGGACATCGCAGGAGAAGCTTGTGGCTCCCTCTTCATCGCTCCCGCACCTGCGGTGTTATGTGCGCCCCTAAGGTGTTATTTGCGCACCCCCGCATCAATTACTTTCTATTGAACTCAAGACACTTAAGTTTGGCTCCACCTAACCATGCCTACCTGCTAGTCATTCATAAGGTCAGATCATAAGTCTACTCAGGAGAAAAAGTATGCAAGATTAAGCTCAACTATGGAAGTCTATAATATAACAGGTAGTGCTGATGACAACCTTTCTCAATGCAAACCGGAGGGCAACATCAGTATGATGGTAACTGAATGTAGGCTTGAAGTGGTGTTTAAATTGCCTCTGATGTAAGATAGATTTTCCAAGTTCAATTCATAAAAGTACCTTGTTACAAATGCAAGGATAAAGATGTATACATCAAACCCTTCCCAGATCTTACATTGGCAGGAGCTCCATGCCCCAACTATTCGCATTTTACAATCTACTGGTAACTACTAGATTGCATCAATTTACATGAGAAATTATACAATTTAGATCATTATTAGAAACATTTGACACTATTTATTAATTTTTATATGATAATGAATTAACTTAATTGTTCTAACAATCTCATAATGCATGTGTTATACTAGAAATAACTTAATTACCTAAATGTAGCTATCTGCTATAGATTAAAAACAATAAAAAATCCTCATAAGAGACATATTGCTATGTTATTATTGATGCATTAAACGGCTGAATTCAACACAAAGTAGATCATCAATTATGCTGATATTGAGATAGGATGACTAGCATGGCAAGTAGAACAATAACATTTCTCTGTACAGAATGTAAATACTCTAATTACATAAATATATTCATTTCGATAAAGTTAGCATCCACCCTCCTTTTTCTTTTTTTTTTTGTTTACAGCATATTACTTTATCGAGCAGGGAAAAGTCTATGGAACAGGATAATAAATCAGGTAAAAAATAACATCTTGACATTAATGAAATATAAATTAAGAGATACTGATTTACAATCTAAAAAAGAAAATCAAGGGTTTAAGTTCAAAATAGTCATTTGACTATTCATATGTGGTCAATTTAGTGTCAGACTCTCGTATATAGCAAATTGAGTCCCTTGATTATCCTAAATTGATCCAAAATGGTCACACGAGAACTAAACTGGAATTGATTTGTATTATCGAGGGATTAAAATAAGATAAATTTTGTATCATAACTTCTAAATGAGAGATGATTTTGGATCAATTTTATAAACTTAAGAAATTAAATTGAAGAAATATGATATTTTGTGGCTAAATTGGTCACAAATGAATTGACGGGAGACAATTATGGGATTTGAACTATCAAAAGAATTATACTACATGCATGATAGATGCTCAAATTTACCAGTAATTAAAATAAAGAGATAAAATAGCTCAAGATAAAAAAGTAACACGGCCACCATATGGAGGAAATGAGTTCATACCAGAAGGCACCTCCAATCTGTGGATAAATTCTAGCTGAAATAAAGAACCTGCAAGTAGTAGATATTAAATTCTTAGCCTAAATTTTTTATATTTTAACATAGATGTGAAGTATAAAAGGTTGATCAATGAAACATGAAGTAGAAAACTGAATCTTTATATTTCCCAAAGCAAATGCAAACAAAAATCAGTTTCTAAAATGGTTAACAGAACAATGAAAGCTATTCTGAAAATCAAAGGTTACGCCACTAAGCATACAAAGTTGTTACGATATGTACATATGGTTAATATTTGAAATAACACACTTCAGCACTCAGACATGCTGGTGACACTACTTGTCTACTACTCACCATTAACATCATGCAGAAGCACATCAGATAATCAATGGAGATTTCAAAACGCAATGATATATCAAGAAGTCATCTAATCTGGATCAAGTATAGGTTGACGAAAAGAATTCAATATAACTAATAGCAACAAGAAAATAGGTACAAGGAATTTCATGGAAGGGTCCTTGTTGACAGATAGCTCCACATCTGCTAAAATCATTTTTCTTAATTCTCAAAGTGCTATAGGCATGCTATCCATATATAGGACTACTTAAAACATACAATGCATAAGAAAAATAGTAAAAACAAACTGTGCATTTTTCTGTTATAGTTAGTAATTAATGAAGAATATAGAATCATATTAGATTTTACTTTAGTGTATGATTTTATAATTGTTAATATTTTATTTAAGAAAAGATATGAACATATTATTACTTATAAAAATTGACCTAATAAAACACAAATTAACTATTTTCTTATGAGAAAAAGAGATCATCAAGAATATAAAGATTATAAAGTCATTCCAAGTGCAAATTTAAGTATTCAATATCAATTATTAGTTTGGATTTGAAGTTGAGGAGTTGTAAGATAAAGAATATAATGAAACATTATCCTAGAATTAAATGGGGGGCACATAAAAGTCACAAATAAAATTATTTTTATGAGTAAACTTTAAGAGTTCAAAATTTGGGATGTTTATGAAGAAGCAAATTCCTTGTGGGATAAAGTAATAAGCACTATTAAAAAAGTTACAAAATATGTACTTGGAGATTCAAAAGAAAAAAAAAATTATAAATAAAATAGTGGTGATGAAATAATAATGTGCAAGAAACGATAAATTATAAGAAGTTGCGTCATGAAAATTGGTTTAAATATAAAAGCTTTCAGAACTGGGAAAAATATAAAGTGACTCGTAGAGAGTCTAGAAGAACAATTTGTGAAGCTAAAAATTTTACTTTTAGTGATCTTTATTATATATTAGACATTAAAGATGATGAAAAATATATGTATAAACTAGTCAAATAAAGAAAAAATAAAAGTAATGATTTAATTAAGTAAAGTTTATTAAAGATGAAAATCAAAAAGTACTTTTCTTAGAGAAAGATATTCAACAAATGTGAGTGAGCTATTTTGATAAATATTTCAATGAAATTTTTGAAAATACGATTTAGTAATCTTAATATCATTAATAGTAATAAAGTATTGTATTTTTACCGTTGTATTAGTTAAAAAAGTCAATGAGATTTTAAAGAAAATCAAGGGTGGAAAATCAGTAGCACCTTATGATATACCAATTGAAGTGTGAAAATATTTAGGAGATTTGGCAGTTTCTTAGCTTACTAAACTCTTTAATATTATTTTAAAAACTTAAAAGATGTCTGAGTGGAGGAAGAGTATTTTGGTACCTATTTTTAAAAATAAAGGGGATGCACAAGAGTGTGCAGATTATAGATGAATTAAGTTAATGTGTGGGTAATTGAAAATAGGTTAAGATGTGATACAAAGATTTCTCATAATCAAATTGGATTTATGTCGGGCAAGTCGACCATGGAATCGTTTGATGCTAAAGTACAGAGAAAGGAGGATCTATATATGATTTTTTATTGATTTAGAAAAAGCTCATGATAAGGTTTCAAGAGAAGTCCTTTAGAGAGTTCTAGAGAAGAAAGGTGTTGATATGACTTATATTCAAGTCATTAAAGATATGTATAATAGAGTTGTTATTTGTGTTCGATTAGAAGGAGGATTGACCAAGTATTTTACTATTTCAATCAGATTACATCAGAGATCGGCTTTAAGCCCATATCTTTTTTGCCTTAGCTATAATGCTCTTACTGGACATTTACAGGAGGGTGTAGATTGGTGTATTCTTTTCGTTGATGATATCCTTCTTGTGGATAAGTCTAGAGAAAGAGTTCAGAAAAAACATGAATTATGGAGGTTTACATTGGAGTTTAAAGGCTTTCGTTTGAGTAAATCTAAAACTGAATACATGGAATGTAATTTTAGTAGTAGATCTAGTGACACAGTTGTAACTATGAGTGATCAAATCATTAAAAGGTGCAAGCATTTTAGGTATCTCGGGTCTATTGTTAAGATTGATGATGATATAGATGGAGATGTTATAAGTAGAATTCAAGTTGGCTAGTTGAAGTGGAGGAATGCATGGCACTACTCTATGATAGGAAAATATTGCTTAGACTTGAATGAAAATTTTATAAGATGATGGTGAGACCTGCAATGCTATATATATTTGCTTTTGTAATTTTTAGCGTTAGGTTTTGCTTTTTTTGTTTTGGGACTGACGCCAACATCTCCCATTTTCCCTTCTAGGGTTGTATTCAAGGGTTCTAGTTGTATCTCGTTCTCGATGTGGTGTTTATCCTTCCTCTAACCTTCCCCATCTGTCCATGCATTATCTCTCTACACCTTTCTTCCCTCCAACCTTACATGCCCCACAACAGCCGCTAAAAACCACTTCGCAACTACTATCCTCCAACGCACCTTCCAGCCATCCCTGCCACTTGCTTCCCCTTCCAACCTTGTTGTGGCCCAAATACAACCATCTAGTGTTGTATTCTCTCACCTGCTCCCTTCCATACTAGTCGTTGCTCATCCAGAACTGCCACCTACTGTGTTCTCCCCCCTCCCCACTTGGAACCACTTTCCGAACCACTTAGTCAACACCCCTCCACTTGGAATCCAACTGACTCTAATGTTGTGTCAAGTTTATTACAATTTCATATTTTCATTGTGTTTTGTTGTAATTTCTTATTTGAAGTCATTAATAATATTTAGTTTTTTCCCTTAGTGTTTGGTTAAACGTCAGTATCATTTGGTATTATTGCGAGTATAATCCTAGTCAAATCATATGGTTACCAAAATCAACTAATACCTAACCTAAACTCAACCCAAAAATCATTCCCCCTTGTTGATTTTTCAAATCAGCTATCCAAACCTTTTTTTCCACCCTAAATCAGCCTCATACATCCCTTTCACCTCCCAACCCTAAACCCTAACCATTTCATAGAGGAGAGACAAGTGTCGTAAGCCGTGTAGGAACATACTATGGAAGAGATGCAGTAGAAAATCTAGCGACTTCAACAAAAGCTTGCTGAAATTGAGGAAATGAACCATTGGGAGATCACCATCAATCATGATAGTGAGATTCGAAGAGGAGAGAGGAAGGAAAATCTAAATCCCTCCCATAGAGAATATTTCAGTGAAGAGGATATAGGTCATGGCGCTTCAAGATTCAATGTCATAATAGGCTGAGGGATGGAATAACTTTTGGAGAACAGAGAGATCTAGAGGTGAAAATAGACTTGCTAGAATTCGAGAGAAAACAAATCAAAATGATTTCATTAAGTGGTTGCAGACCGTTAGGAGAATCTTTTAGTAAAACGAGGTGTCGGTTGATAGAAGAGTGAACCTTATTGCCATAAATCTGGAGATGAGTGTCTCTTTGTGGTAGAAAAATCTGAAGAGAGAGAGAGAGAGAGTTGGATCAACGTCGCCACTTGGGAGAAGATGAATAAGGAGATGCAGAAAAAGTACCTACCATCGTACTACCACCAGGACACGTTCTTGAAGCTCCATCACAATCAGCAGAGAGTTGTCAGTGGAGAAATTAATAGTAGAGTTTAAGCAGTACATACTTAAATGTGAGTCGTCAAAGCCAGAGGAGTACACTATCGCCATATATATGAGAGGCCTGAAGCCAACCATCAACAATGTTGTCCAGCTACAATCATATTGATCGTTGAGTGGTGTTCGAACCTTGAAACTGAAGGTGAAAAAAAATAGAAGAAGATCAGTATCCCGCCTTCATTCAGACAGTCACCCATAGCAGAAACCAATAGGAGTACACCTTAGAAATGTGTGAAAACTATACAGAAAGATGATATAGTTAATTAGAGTTAGAAGAAGTCCGAGAAAAATAGTACACCCAAAATAGTGCCTGTAAAGAAGTATTTCTGATGTCATGGGTTTGGATACATAACCTACAGTTGCCCTACAATCAAAGTATCTTTACTGAGCAGGGAGTAGTAGAAGTAGATAGTGGTGTTGTGGACAAAAGATAATGAGGATGGGCGACAATATCGACTTCCAGTTGATGAGTGCGAGAAGCTTGTGATTTGACGGGTCATTCATATTAAGGCTACAAGAGAGCGGTCGCGGCTTCGCCATAATATCTTTTATACTTATTATACTGTGAAGGTAAACGTGTAGCCTTATCATCAATGGAGGTGGCAGTAAGAATATGGCCTCTACATAGATAGTGTAAAATTTGAGCCTCATTACTCAGAGACATTCACGGTCATAATTCATGACATGATTGAAGAAGGAGAACAGGATTAGTATTGGGAAGAGCTGCACTATAAAATTTTATATTGGAGACCAGCTGCAAAAGCTAATGTGGTGTGATGATGTTCTATGGATGCCTGCACATTCTATTAGGGAGACCACGACAGTTTTATTGCAAACTCAGCATAATGAGTTTGAAAACACCGACACATTCACAAAGAATGGAAAGCGCATAGTTATCCTACCTTCCGCAGAGTCTAAGTTTATAGGTGTTCTTGACAACGAAGAGGCGCTAATGGGATCGGTTTTAGTGATACTGGAGAGTAGTGAGACAGATGAGTCAATATCAAGCACAGAGCAACCACTACAAAAAGTGTTTCAGAATATCCTGATCGACGGCTTGCCACCAGGGCAACCACCATTAGGGAAGATTCAGTTTGTCTTCACTTTAGAGAGGGATGAGCTAACCTTGGGCTACTTTTGAAGGATTTTGCAAGGTGCACTTGGCGTGAACTTTCAACTTGGTTCAGCAGCATACCCACAGCTGGTTGGATAGGCAAAGTTGCTTACAAGCAATTGGGAACCCTTCTCAGGCAATTTGACAGACATTGCATCGAAGGTGGGATCAAGATGTGTCTAGAGACACAGTCGAAGACCCTCCAACCCGGGAGATTATGCATTTCCATCACTTTCAACGTGATCGACCTGACTTCACAGCATGAAGAGACAAAAGATTCGACAAATGAGGTTGAAGCTCCCCCATTCCCGGGAGACTAACACGCGGTGCTTAGGGAAACCTCAGACCAATTCGGTCCAGGAGTTGGGAGGGGTGAGTCGGCCCTCCTATCCCTAGAGAGTGTCGCCTAGGGGTGTGGGTCCACTCCCAATCATCTTAGTATTATATATTTGGATTTGTGACATTTTAGGGTTAGGTTTTGTTGTGATTGTTTTGGGACAGCCGTCAACATCTCCCTTTTCCCTTTTATGGTTTATCCAAGGATCTAAATGGTGCTTCACTTTATTTCGTTTTCGAGGTGGTGTTTATCCTTTATCTAACCTTCTACCCTATGGGGCCACTCCTTAATTACCCTAGTACTACATATGTTGTTTTTTCGTGTATTAAGTCAACTTATCATTGTGTTTTCTGTCGGGACAGCCGTTGGCATCTCAAAGTTTTCCCTTCTAGGACTGTATCCAAGGGTAAGTGATATTCCAACTGTATCTTGTTCCAAGGTGGTGATTATCCTCATCTTTTCAAATCTCTACAAACTCCCCTCCACTATCACAATCGTCATACTTGCTGCAAACCACCAAGAAACAGCCCTATGAATGTTTCCATGCAAGTCAACCCTTGTCACCCTACCTCCTCTACCCTTCCAGCAACCATCTACAGGTCGTCTTACCACTGTCCAGCCACCAAAATCTCTCTTCCCGTTCACTGTTGCTCCAACACCCCATCAACAACTCATTTACTTGCACCTGTAGCCCAATAGACCTCCATTCTTCCTGGATCCCCATCTTACCTTCCCTTCTACAAGTTAGCCAAACACCTCCCTGTCACTCCCTTCAGCAATCCCTCTTCAGCTGGCTGCCATCCCACCTCAGCCACACCTCCCAGCTTCCACCCATCTCACTGACCACCACCTTTGGGATACACTATAGTTGCGTTCGTTAATGTCTGTTGTAATTTTTTTCCTTTCAAATGTGTTAGGTTGGTTGTATTTCAGTAATAATATTTGCTTTCCTATTGTTGTTTGGGTTAGCTCAGGTTTCACCTCCCTACACCTTTTCTTCCCTCTAACCTTGCTGCCCCTCCAGAACAGCTGCCCAAAACCACTATCAGCTGCAACTGCTATCGTCCAACGTATCTTCCAGCAATCCTAGCTACCTTCTTGCCCTTCCAGTCTTGTTTTCGCCCTAATACAGCCACCTGGTACTGTATTGATCTGTCAATTTCTCCATTCCATGCTTGATGCTGCCCATCTAGAATGCCACCTGTTATGTTCTCCCCCCCTCCCCACTTGACTCCACCTTCCAAACCACCTACACTCCACCCGGAACCCACCCGAGTCTCGTGTTGTGCGTCGTGTTTTATTACAATTTCAATTTTTTGTTGCGTTTTGTTATAATTTCCCATTTAAGGTCAGCAATAATATTTATAACTTTCTTCTAACCTTGCTGTCGCTCCATAACAGCCGACCAAAACCAATGTCTGCCGCAATCGCTATGCTCCAACGTACCTTCTAGCCTAAGGGTGTGGGTCCACTACCAGTCATCCTAGTATTATATATTTAGATTTGTGACGTTTTAGGGTTAGGTTTTGTTGTGTTTGTTTTGGGACAGCCGTCAACATCTCCCTTTTCCCTTCTATGTTTGTATCCAAGGATTTAAAATGGTGCTTCGCTTGACTTCGTTCCCGAGGTGGTGTTTATCCTTCATCTAACCTTCCATCTTATGAGGCCACTCCTTAATTACCCTAGTACTACATATGTTGTTTTTTCGTGTATTAAGTCAACTTTTCATTGTGTTTTATGTCGGGACAGCCGTTGGCATCTCAAAGATTTTCCTTCTAGGACTGTATCCAAAGGCAAGTGATGTTCCAACTGTATCTTGTTCCAAGGTGATGATTATCCTCATCTTTTCAATTCTCTACAAACTCCCCTCCACTATCACAATCGTCATACTTGCATCAAACCACCAAGAAACAGCCCTATGAATGTTTCCATGCAAGTCACCCCTTGTCACCCTACCTCCTCTACCTTTCCAGCAACCATCTACAGGTCGTCTTACCACTTTCCAGCCACCAGAATCCCTCTTCCCATTCACTATTGTTCCAACACCCCATCAACAACTCATTTACTTGCAACTGTAGCCCAACAGACCTCCATTCTTCCTAAATCCCCATCTTACCTTCCCTTCTACAAGTTAGCCAAACACCTCCCTGTCACTCCCTTCAGCAATCCCTCTTCAGCTGGCTGCCATCCCACATCAGCCCTACCTCCCAGCTTCCACCCATCTCACTGACCACCACCTTTGGGATACACTGTAGTTGCATTCGTTAATGTCTGTTGGTATTTTTTTCCTTTCAAATGTGTTAGGTTGGTTGTATTTCAGTAATAATATTTGCTTTCCTATTGTTGTTTGGGTTAGCTCAGGTTTCACCTCCCTACACCTTTTCTTCCCACTAACCTTGCTGCCCCTCCAGAACAGCTGCCCAAAACCACTACCAGCCACAACTGCTATCGTCCAACGTATCTTCTAGCAATCCTAGCCACCTTCTTGCCCTTCCAGTCTTGTTGTCGCCCTAATACAGCCGCCTGATGCTGTATTGATCTGTCAATTTCTCCATTCCATACTTGATGCTGCCCATCTATAACGCCACCTGTTATGTTCTCCCCCCCTCCCCCCCCCTCCCCACTTGACTCCACCTTCCAAACCACCTACACTCCACCCCTCCACCCGGAATCCACCCGAGTCTAGTGTTGTGCGTCATGTTTTATTACAATTTCAATTTTTTGTTGTGTTATGTTATAATTTCCCATTTAAAGTCAGCAATAATATTTATAAATTCCCTCTAACCTTGCTGTCGCTCCATAATAGCCGACCAAAACCACTGTCTGCCGCAATCGCTATGCTCCAACATACCTTCTAGCCATCCCAGTCACCTTCTTCCCCTTCCATTCTTGTTGTCGCCCTAATACAGTTGCCTGGTGCTGTATTGATACGTCACCTGCTCCCTTCCATACTTGTTGCCTCTCATCCAGAACCGCCAATTGTTGTGTTCTCCTCCCTCACCGCTTTCAACCACCTTCCGAACCACCTACACTCCACATACCTTCTAGCCATCCCACTCACCTTCTTCCCCTTCCATTCTTGTTGTCGCCCTAATACAGTTGTCTGGTGCTGTATTGATACGTCACCTGCTCCCTTCCATACTTGTTGCCTCCCATCCAGAACCGCCAATTGTTGTGTTCTCCTCCCTTCCCGCTTTCAACCACCTTCCGAACCACCTACACTCCACCCCTCCACCCGGCATCCACCCGACTCTAGCGTTGTGTGTCGTGTTTTATTACCATTTCAATTTTGTGTTGTGTTTTGTTATAATTTCCTATTTGAAGTCAGGAATAATATTTATTTTTCCCTTGGTGTTTGGTCAAACCTTGGTGTCAGTTCACCAAAATCTCCTTAGACAAATTAACATGTAACTATGAAAACTATGCATCATCTAAACACAATATTGTTTTCTTTCATATTGAAGATTTGTAGCTTTTAAGTAATAAAAACACTTTTTTTAGTTCATTTAAACATGAAATAAAATTATGCAAGCTTCAAACAATATTTCAAAATTCCAACAGCTTATGTAAAGCATAAGAGAGTGGAGAAACAAAGCATAGGTGACACAGATCTAGGATTCCTAGATGTTGTTGAAAAACCAATAAGAGAATTTAGAAAGTCATAAGCGATGAGTAAATCAAAAGATCAGAGGAGACAGCTGAGAGGAAACACATTTTCAGGGCAATATCAACCAGGAATGAATATCAGGGAGAATCCTCACTGTTCCTGTTCAAGTTATAGACACATCACTTGAGAAAATTGAAGAATATAATGCTTCAAAAACAAAATTCCAACAAAAACAATCTCCAAAAGAATTAAATACAAGCAAAAAAATCCCCTAACAGATTTTAGATGTGGGTCTTATATTGTGATACAAAATTCTCATGTAGCAGCCAATGAGGTGTAAATCTAATTGTGAATTTATTAAATAAGTGTTGAGACGAGTCTCATATAATGCAATTTTAAATCATGTTTTGGATGCACTTAGAATTTTACAAAATAGATTGAACATGCTAGATGGACGTAAGTGTTGGATAGAGAATAGCTCATTGAAAACTAAGTTGAGCATAACATAAATATAAATGATAAGATGGGCATGTAAGAAAAATAAAAAGTATGGAGAGAGATATTAGAACATGTTGAAGAGTAGCACATATTAAAAATAAACTATTTAAATATTAGACACTGACGATTTGAGAATATAGAACAAAGCATAGCATGCAATAACAAGGCAATTAAACATGATTAACATAAATGGATTCAAAAGGAAAAAATAATTGCTGAAGAAACAATGCCAAGAATTACGCAAAAAAAAATGCACAAATAAAGTAAGCGCCACATATAGTGCTCAACAATACTTAATGAAAGATGATTCATAAAACTTTACCACAAATACTTGAGGTTAAGCTAATGATAATCCCAAGGAAAGAACGAATAGATAAAATCTACTTATCACCCAAACCCATAAGGTTATGATTAGGTATAACAATAATAACATCTAAACCACAATATCTAGTGAAACCATACAAGCACTTGTTGTTTAACTACTTTCCTTTTGTCCCATACAAACGATATGAATTTATTTCACTATAACTTTCAGAAAGAAGGTGTCTGCATCATTCAAATCCTACAATTTTCCATGTGATAGCTGACTTTGTTAGACGAATTCCTTTTTGTTTATAATCTTACTATTTTTTACATTCAAATCTCTATTACAGAAGACTCTTGTTGGTGTCATCATTTCTTGCATATTAAAAGATAGGAGATCGATTTTATAACACACCGAAATAAATTAACATTTCAAGTGCCACTTCATTTTATGCATATAATTTCAACTATGCTAAAACTCTCACATAACCATCTTCTAATTTTCTATGGTTAGATTGCAAGCCATGCATATACAAAAGCAGTCCGCATCTCCATTTTGTCAATTTTGGGGCTTCATTTTGTAAACATGTTATTGAGATACGTTGTTTGGTACAAAATAGCATGTTCATGGCGCTCACAAAGAAGGACAAACTGCTATACGTGTGTTCAGAATGGTTATCAAGCATAAAATGTACTCCACGCATTTCCTGCATAACCGAATAATCCAAGACTGTGGTAAGTTAGGTCTTTACAAAACAAAACAGCTGAAAATCATTCCTATAAATCACATTGTTTCAGATTTTGATCCTCATCCTCTCAGTCTAACTTCCTAAGTTACAGCATAGCAGCATAGGAAGCAATTTTGAGCTCTAACCTCTTAACACAAATAGAAAAATGTAGAACAACAAGCCAAATTGCATGATTTCTTAAGCGGTGGAATGGGCTTAACAAAACCATAAATAATAACATTCATCATAACCACAGCAACATTCACTATTCACCAAACAGTTCAAATTACAACAGAAAAAACCAAGAAAACCATACAAAAGTGCATCAATACACATGCCACTCTACCAACTCAAGTCCATCCCCTAATATCTACTACTCTCCTCCACCCAACACAGTACTAAAAAGCAAACAATCAAAGTACAACCTCTATTCCTAATATCCCGAATGCATTTAAACAGCGCAAGAATTCTGGATTTCAAAAAAGCGATCAATTTCAACCCAAACAGAGCAAATTCAAAGAATCTAACTAGTAGAATATAACAACGCAGCAAGAAAGACTACACAGCAGTATTAGATGACACTTTAACGTTTTCCTCTGCAAAACCTATGATCTAATATTGCAAAAAGAAGGAAGAAATCCGAACAAAGACGGAAGACCTAACCGATGATCATTCCTATGGTGACCAAAGTGAGCAACCCCAAGATGAACTTGCTCCGGCCCATGCCTCCTCCCTCTTCCTCTTGTCTCTTGCTGCCCTGCCTTCTGTATTCCACTAGAAGCCCTTTTTCTCGCTGGATTTGCAAGAATGAAAGTAAAGAGTTTGGAATTCAACGCAGAGACGGATGCAGGGTCTCCCGATGGCAGTGCGTGAAACGGCAGCCAAAATCCCCCTGAAGTCTAACGGTGTGGAAAGGGAAAACCGCTTTGCGGTCATTGAGGAGAAATTTATTAATTAAACTTTGGAATTGGAGCGTTTAACAAACCTCAATCGTAACGCTTGAAAGTTTTATTTGCAGTCGTTCAACATGTTGAACTTTCAAATGTGTTAGGTTGGTTGTATTTCAGTAATAATATTTGCTTTCCTATTGTTGTTTGGGTTAGCTCAGGTTTCACCTCCTACAATTTTTCTTTCCCCACTAACCTTGCTGCCCCTCCAGAACAGCTGCCCAAAACCACTACCAGCCACAACTGCTATCGTCCAACGTATCTTCTAGCAATCCTAGCCACCTTCTTGCCCTTCCAGTCTTGTTGTCGCCCTAATACAGCCGGCCTGATACTGTATTGATCTGTCAATTTCTCCATTCCATACTTGATGCTGCCCATCTATAACGCCACCTGTTATGTCCCCCCCCCCCCTCCCCAGTTGACTCCACCTTCCAAACCACCTACACTCCACCCCTCCACCCGGAATCCACCCGAGTCTAGTGTTGTGCGTCGTGTTTTATTACAATTTCAATTTTTTGTTGCGTTTTGTTATAATTTCCCATTTAAAGTCAGCAATAATATTTATAAATTCCCTCTAACCTTGCTGTCGCTCCATAACAGCCGACCAAAACCACTGTCTGCCGCAATCGCTATGCTCCAACATATCTTCTAGCCATCCCGCTCACCTTCGTCCCTTTTCCATTCTTGTTGTCGCCCTAATACAAACTTGTCTGGTGCTACTGATGCGTCACCTGCTCCTCTCCATACTTGTTGCCTCCCATCTAGAACCGCCAATTGTTGTGTTCTCCTCCCTTCCCGCTTTCAACCACCTTCCGAACCACCTACACTCCACCCTCCACCTGGAATCCACCCGACTTAGCGTTGTGTGTCGTGTTTTATTACCATTTCAATTTTGTGTTGTGTTTTGTTATAATTTCCTATTTCAAGTCAGGAATAATATTTATTTTTCCCTTGGTGTTTGGTCAAACCTTGGTGTCAGTTCACCAACATCTCCTTAGATAAATTAACATGTAACTATGAAAACTATGCATCATCTAAACACAATATTGTTTTCTTTCATATTGAAGATTTGTAGCTTTTAAGTAATAAAAACACTTTTTTTAGTTCATTTAAACATGAAAAAAATTATGCAAGCTTCAAACAATATTTCAAATTCCAACACCTTATGTAAAGCATAAGAGAGTGGAGAAACAAAAGCATAGGTGACACAGATCTAGGATTCCTAGATGTTGTTGAAAGACCAATAAGAGAATTTAGAAAGTCATAAGCGATGATTAAATCAAAAGATCAGAGGAGACAGCTGAAAGGAAACTCATTTTCAGGGCAATATCAACAAGGAATGAATGTCAGGGAGAATCCTCACGTTCCTGTCTGCTATAGACACATCACTTGAGAAAATTGAAGAATATAATGCTTCAAAAACAAAATTCCAACGAAAACAATCTCCAAAAGAATTAAATACAAGCAAAAAAGTCCCCAACAGATTTTAGATGTGGGTCTTATATTGTGATACAAAATTCTCATGTATACAGCCAAATGAGAGGTGTAAATCTAATTGTGAATTTATTAAATAAGTGTTGAGACGAGTCTCATATAATGCAATTTTAAATCATGTTTTGGATGCACTTAGAGTTTTACAAAATAGATTGAACATGCTAGATGGACGTAAGTATGATAGAGAACAGCTCATTGAAACTAAGTTGAGCATAACATAAATATAAATGATAAGATGGGCATGTAAGAAAAAATAAAAAGTATGGAGAGAGATATTAGAACATGTTTAAGAGTAGCACATATTAAAAATAAACTATTTAAATATTAGACACTGAGATTTGAGTAAATAGAACAAAGCATAGCATGCAATAACAAGGCAATTAAACATGATTAACATAAATGGATTCAAAAGGAAAAATAATTGCTGAAGAAACAATGCCAAGAATTACTAAAAAAAATGCACAAATAAAGTAAAGCGCTACATATAGTGCTCAACAATACTTAATGAAAGATGATTCATAAAATCCTTACCACAAATACTTGAGGTTAAGCTAATGATAATCCCAAGGAAAGAACGAATAGATAAAATCTACTTATCACCCAAACCCATAAGGTTATGATTAGGTATAACAATAATAACATCTACACCACAATATCTAGTGAAACCATACAAGCACTTGTTGTTTAACTACTTTTCCTTTTGTCCCATACAAACGATATGAAATTTATTTCTTACCATAACTTTCAGAAAGAAGGTGTCTGCATCATTCAAATCCTACAATTTTCCATGTGATAATGACTTTGTTAGACGAATTCCTTATTGTTTATAATCTTACTATTTTTTTACATTCAAATCTCTATTACAGAAGATTCTTGTTTGCAATACTATTTCTCGTATATTAAAAGATAAGAGATCTATCTTTATAACACACCGAAATAAATTAACATTTCAAGTGCCACTTCATTTTATGCATATAATTTCAACTATGCTAAAACTCTCACATAACCATCTTCTAATTTTCTATGGTTAGATTGCAAGCCATGCATACAAAAGCAGTCCGCATCTCCATTTTGTCAATTTTGGGCTTCATTTTGTAAACATGTTATTGAGATACGTTGTTTGTACAAAATAGCATGTTCATGGCGCTCACAAAGAAGGACAAACTGCTATACGTGTGTTCAGAATGATGAGCCAAGGCTAAACAAACTAAACATTTCCTGCATAACCGAATAATCCAAGACTGTGGTAAATTAGGTCTTTACAAAACAAAACAGCTGAAAATCATTCCTATAAATCACATTGTTTCAGAGTTTGATCCTCATCCTCTCAGTCTAACTTCCTAAGTTACAGCATAGCAGCATAGGAAGCAATTTTGAGCTCTAACCTCTTAACACAACAATAGAAAAATGTAGAACAACAAGCCAAATTGCATGATTTCTTAAGCGGTGGAATGGGCTTAACAAAACCAAAAATAAAAACATTCATCATAACTACAGCAGCATTCACTATTCACCAAACAGTTCAAATTACAACAGAAAAACCCCAGAAAACCATACAAAAGTGCATTAATACACATGCCACTCTACCAACTCAAGTCCATCCCCTAATATCTACTACTCTCCTTCACCCAACACAGTCTAAAAGCAAACAATCACAACTCTATTCCTAATATCCCGAATGCATTTAAACAGCAAGAATTTGGATTTCAAAAAGCGATCAATTTCAACCCAAACAGAGCAAATTCAAAGAATCTAATTAGTAGAATATAACAACGCAGCAAGAAAGACTACACAGCAGGATTAGATGAAACTTTCTCGTTTTCCTCTGCAAAACCTATGATCTAATATTGCAAAAAGAAGGAAGAAATCTAAACATAGACGGAAGACCTAACCGATGATCATTCCTATGGTGACCAAAGTGAGCAACCCCAAGATGAACTTGCTCCGGCCCATGCCTCCTCCCTCTTCCTCTTGTCTCTTGCTGCCCTGCCTTCTGTATTCCACTAGAAGCCCTTTTTCTCGCTGGATTTGCAAGAATGAGTAAAGAGTTTGGAATTCAACGCAGGTCAGATGGTGGTCTCCCGATGGCAGTGCGTGAAACGGCAGCCAAAATCCCCCTGAAGTCTAACGGTGGGAAGGAAAACCGCTTTGCGGCTGAGGAGAAATTTATTAATTAAACTTTGGAATTGGAGCGTTTAACAAACCTCATTCGTAACGCTTGAAAGTTTTATTTGCAGTGCGTTCGACACGTTGAAAGTTGTACCATCAAGGATCGTTCAGTGCAGCTTATAATAATTGCGAGCAGTACTTTGAAAATGTCATCTTACTCCAATTTATCCTAAAAGTGTATCTTTTATTCTTTACTATGGGAAGATCCCTCCGGGCCGCCTTGATTTGCATTTATACTATTCTCGTGCCCTCCTCGTTAGGTAAAACCTATCGTGCTATCAAGTGGTATCAGAGCAGGTACTATCTGCCAGGTATATGGACTCTCCACGGTTTAGTGGGACCTTTGGTGGAACCGATTCATGATGAGGTGTCACATGATTAGGTGGAGAAGAATGTCATGGACAAAAAATCTCACATCAACTAGGTATAGGGCCAAAAAGCAGTATTTAAGTCATGGGCTGCTCACCTCTTTTAAGAGCTCGTGATAAGGTGTTACAGCGCGCTTCTCCTTTTCCCTAGTCGCTCCTCTCTCCTTCTTCGACAATCCTTCTCGACAAGTATTGTTATTTCAATTTTAAAAAGTGAAATACAAGTATATGTAAAAAATTAAAATTTAGGTAATAGATATGTAAATACATAGGAAGTAAGTGCTACGCAAGTAAATCTTCCTCTTTTATTTCATTTATAAATAAATGACTTAGTTGTGGTAAGTGTAAATATAAGAAATTTTGATTTCTTTAACGGTTAAATTTTGAGGATATATGTGTAATTTTTTTAATACATTGTAAGAATGTTGCAATTGATCAATTTGAAGCGAAAAATACAGATATTTGAATTCATAAGAACTAATTTAACCGCTTAAATTAATTTGGCTAATTAAAGATCAACTTAGTATGATCAAAAAAATTATTTTTTCATCTCTAAACTCATAAAATGGAAAAGAAAAACAGGTTGAGTCCAATCGCAAGAGATAACTATATTGGGTGTTACAATAGTTAAGATGGTGCAAAGTGAGTTCATGAAATTATCATTTAAGGAGAATGTCACACGTACAAATAAGTTGAGAGTACCTCTCGTGAGAAATCAAAAGTAAATTGAGAAGACACAAGGCCTAGCAAAGTTGAACATATTTCTATAATGTCAATCAAAGTAATAAAGAATGTGATCTTTTATGACTTGTGAATCAATAATAGTATAATGTAATAGATATTAGCTTTGAAAAATGTCTCATGGGTAGTAGAAGAAGTGTCTCAAGGTGTATTGTGGGAATCGATCATGTTGTTCTCTTGATAGTGAAGGAGATTATGCGACTAATAAGTTGGTTTTCAAGCATGAATGGCTTATCGACACATAGGGGCATAGATGAGCCTAGCCCAGGCAAGCTTGTTGTGTGTTCGCATTAGACTAATTCCAATTTTTTGGTGTCGCTATTTATCTTATTTTTAGATCATACATAAACATTGTGTTTTTGTTTAGCTTTTTCAAATTTGAGCCAATTATAAGTCAAATTCAAGCAAAATATTAGCCAATTTTGAATAATTGGAAATAAATAAATAGAAAACAAGATATGAAAATATTGCTACTTATCTACTTAAACACTTAATAAAATTGACCAAAAAATTAGAAGAGAGTAAAATAATTGAACAAGCTTTTATTGGTGTTTGCTTCAACTATGAACTTAGACATTTTAGGTATCCTTAAAATAAGAATTAAAACCCCCTCCTTGCTAAGCCGTTCTTTAACAACAACACTAAGCATAATAATTTTTGTGATGTGCGGCCTCAGTAATTGCACGCGGGTTTTTTCCCACTGCAGAAGACCAATAAACCTCTAAGGTAGCACGAGAGGTGGAGATATGAAACGAACAAAATTTTTTTGATTTATTTCTAATTTTTAATAAGTTTCCTCATTTCCTATATTTGTGTTGTATTAGGGTTTGAAAGTTAATTTTAGTCGAGATAGTTTTCATCATCTCTCTTCTCTTTATGAAGGTTGTATTTGAGGGTTTGGGTGTTGCTTCATTTGTATCTCACTAATAAGGTGGTGATTATTTTCTCAATCCCCTTTTATATCCTCTTCACTTCACTTCTAATAGTATTCCCTTGCCGCAACCACCACCAAACAATCATCTGCTATTATTTCCCTATAGTTTTTCTATCTTACAGTCGATGCCTCGACTTGTCGATGCCATCCCTGACAGGGAGGAGTTTTTGTCCTTGCTCGTTCCAGCACCCACAACCATCTCTACTACTTGTTATTATGCTTTCCAGGCAATTTCTACCAGTTTTCAACCCTCACAATTGCCCCCAAACCCCTCTACATTATTACTACCACCCCCAAACTTCAAGGTGCCTTTGCTTGTCTTATTTTCCTCTTATTGTTTTTGCCCTTTTCTTCTTATTGATGCTTATAACAATAAGTCACCATCGTTATGTCTTTGTTTCCCCACTATTCAAACCCTTCTATACCTTACCGCCACCATTCTAAACCCCTAACGACTACCACCACCACTCTAAGATCCACCATTGTGGATGACTGTGTGTCATGTTAGTTGTCATTTTCCCTTTCAAGCTGTTGGAGTTTCTTTTTTTTCTAGTGTACCCACCACAGATCTTGAAAGATTTTTATTTAAATAATTGGATACATCATTTGATGAATAATATTCTACCTCGAAAGGAAGAAATATTATTTTGAAATGGCTATAATTATTTGGATGATGAAAATCTTTATTTTTTATGGGTCTACGCGAACAAAAAAATCTAACTTTATGGGTATAATATTGTGTTTATTTATTATGGGGTATAGTGTCCCTGCAAGCTCAAGCTATCTTAGTTAATTACATCTCTAGGGTTGTGAACTCTATAGAAAACTCTCGATTAAAATATTGACTTATATTATTCCAATTTCAATGTCAGACATTTCAAAGTTAGAATTTCAACTATGATGGATGGATCTAAGTTCATAATTTTTAAATAGATTAAGTCCAAAGGTTGGGACTTACAATCCAATGACATTGTGATATGGAAAGACCCAAGAAAAGGGACTTAACTATCCCAGTGAAGAAGGTTTAGCCAGAAGAATTAGACTCAATGATGGTCAGAAAAATATGGAGTTTGGTTAATAGTAGGATGAAACTAAAGGGGATAGAAAAGGAATATATGAGTTTGAGTTGAGAACATTGATTATTGCAAAGGTTAATTTTGGATGTTTAAATTGAGGAGACAGGTTCAGAAGATTGCTTTTGAAAAATTTTGAAGGATCACAAAATTAAAGGGGGTAGAGTTGGGTAAAGATTTCTATATGGAGGAGAAACCCTAAATAAGCCTAGAGTATGTGAACTAACATAAAATTTGAGCATGACACCTCAGATCACGATGTTATGGCTTGCCATTATCCCTGATGTCTTGGTATCCTTTAACTATTAATCAACTTTTTAATTAGAAATCTTCACTTAATGTAATAACAATGACAAGTGGAGAGTTTTTTGATGTGGTTAGAGGTGTTTTTGTCAGTAATAAAGGGTTACTTCATCTTGCAGCACCGACATATACAATTTCAAGGGTAAATGTTGTTTGTTTTATAGGTCCTAATCCTTAACACTGAGTAGGGTACCTAGTAATCTAACTTAAGTTTCTAAATTGGACAAGTCTAAGGTATGTATGATCCTATGTTTTATTTCTAAGTTGGCGAATCATAGGGTTTACAGTTGATCTATCTTGGTGGTGGTCCCCGTGATTTAAGTTAGTGCATTTATTATTTTTTTTTTAGGGTTTGATATTTAATTCATGGTTTGTTTCAACTTTTATGTTTTTCAATCGATGTGATAATCCGGATAGTCTAGATATGATGCTTTACTTTTGATTTACTAAGTTTATAGTTTTTATTTTGTTTTGTCTTAAAGTTCAATTAGTGTGAAGTCATATGTTAATGTTCACATGTCACTTGCAAGCTTATGTGATTTTAGGTTAAAGTATTTTTTTTTAAATTCAAGTAGTTTAAGGGTTTTAAGTGTTTTAAATGTTTGCATTCTCAAATTATAATTATTTTTGTAGAAGCTTAAATTATTTAAGTTGTTTTGCTCTAAGTATTTTAATATTTTTTTTACTTTAAGTGTTTATGTTTCTTTAAGTTATTTGTTCTAAGTATTTATGTTTCTTGAAGTTAATTGGTTTAAGTGTTTAAGTTGTCTTATATTATTTGGTTTAAGTATTTAAGTTATTTTAAATTATTTGGTTCAAACTTTTCAGTTGTATTAAGTTAATTTGGTTTAATTATTTAAGTACTTTAGGTTCTTTTATTTTTATATAAATCAAAGATGAAATTTTAAGCTAATTAACATGTCTTAAAAGTGTTTTGAAGTGTTTTAAAAATTTTACTTTCAAATTACTCTCAAGGGCTTAAAATGTTTTGAAAATGTTTTCTTGTACTTTTAAATATTTAAGTATTCTTTTATTGAAATTAGGATTTTCAAGATTATTTTAATGTTTCTTAAGTTTGTTTTAAGGTTTTAAATTATTTTAAAATGCTTATTAGTTATTCTTAATGGATTAAATTATTTTAAACTATTTCTAAAATGTTTTAAATTATTTTTAAAAGTTTAAGTTATTTTTTAAATGCTTTAAATCATTTTTAAAATTGATTTTAAATTATTTTTAGAATGTTTAAAAATATTTTTAAAATGTTTAAACTATTTTAAAATATTTTTAATGTTTAAAATTATTTTCAAAAAGATTTCAAATAATTTTAATTGTTTTAAATATTTTGTAAATGTTTTTTTTTTGAATTTTTTAAGAGCCATTTTAAATTATTTTAAGTTTATTTAAAATTATTTGTATTAATCATTTTGGTAAAAGGTTTTAAAAGTTTTAAAATTTATTTTAAGTTGTTTTAAGTTTATTTTAATTGATTTAATTTCATTAAAATTATTTTTAATTGTTTCATTTTGTTTTGTTTTAAGTTCATTTTATTAAGTTATATCTTCTTAAATGTTATTTAATTTTATTTTTTTAAGTTCATTTTTAATTTTTTTCTTTCTTAAAAGTTATTTTTTTTAAGTTCATTTTAAAATTTTTTTTAAATGTTTTATCATGTCATTTTATTTTTAAAAGGGTTCTACAAGCAATTCCCTTTTCTATTGATTAAAGTGTTGTTTCATTTCTTAAAGGTTTTAAATTATTTTCCTTTTAAGTGGTTTTATTATTGTTATTTTATTAAGGGATATTAAAAGTTCATTTTCATTTTTTTTTTATATTTTCTTACAAAGGCTAGCAGAAATACCATATTTTTCTTAAAATATTCACAAGAACCAACATGTGAGGGTTCTCCTCTCACATGTAGATACTCATTTATTTATTTCATTTTATTGAATATTCATTTTCACATGCTTATAACATCGATTGAAAACACGTGAATTAGACTACTTGCACATGTTTTTAAGCATATAGATGGCAAGCTTTGGAGCATAAGGAAACACATGCATAACTTGTTTAAAGACATGAGGAAATATATGGATGAGTTCTCATTTGCTCACACTTAATACATAAGGAAAACACATGTATGTTACTTAATTTTCATATAGATAGAGAGAATACATTAAGTAACTTTAATCTCATGTGTGTAGTAGAGACATAAAGAACACGTGAATAAGGCTTCACTTGTAGGTGAAAATTACATGGGGTACTATACAAGGAAATTCATGTAAAAATTTATAGAGAAACATATATACAAAACACATGAGTGTTACTTAAAATTCACAAACTTAGAGCATGATGCAAACACATGATAGTCACACTAAGTCTATATGCATAGACATAAAGAAAGCACATGGAGTCTACATCATTTGAAAATGAGAATCACATTGATCTAACTCATAGATCTTATTCCCCCTCCCCTCGCCCTTATTTAACAACCTTCCCCACTCCATATTCCTGATATAGCCTCTTCTGATGCCTCCTCCACCTTCTTAGTCCCCTCATCTCTAAAAAACCTCACTCTACCCTCAATGTCAATGTCCATCCCTGAATCCCCACTTGATCTTAGTGACCCTTCTCCCAATTTTATAGGTCCTTAGTATCTAAAAAACCTTTTGCACTTTATTTCTTTCAATAGCTATATGGAGTGTTTATGGGTTCCATGGTTTCGATTGAGTTCTTTATTGCAAAAGCCTCATTTCATTCATGAACCTAGACATTTTATGTTTTCTGAAAATAAGAATTAAAGCCCCCCTCCTTACCAACCCTTTCTTTAACAATACTCAACCCCATTAAAATCAAGCATAATATTTTCTCTCTTAGTGATGCAGGGCATAAAAAGCTTACATTGGTTTTTCCCACAACAGAAGATGGACGCGCCTCCCAGGTTGTATGAGGAGTGCAGAGATGAACCAATCGATAAGTTTCATCAATTTGTTTTAAAATATCGTGTAATTTCTTGTACAATACGCGACAAAAATCATATGTAATTTCTAAAATTTATATAAAGGGATAATAAAATTAAACAGAAGCATTACATCATAAATGTCATAAATTTTATTTATTAATATATAAATTTCCTTAATATTTTTTTCTAAAACAATTCATGTAATATCATATATTAAGTAAGCACAAGAGGCAACTTAGAGAGGAGGGGGCGAATAATATATATATATATATATATATATATATATATATATATATATATATATATATATATATATATATATATATATATATATATATTAAAATTTATATAAATATATTTTCTTAAGGCAGTGTTTGGTTGTTGTATACACAATAAATACCAGTACGAATCTCAAAGGCATTGTATGACTCAAATGGAGGTTAGCAAACAAAGCGTCTGACCGCTCTAGCACTTTCCGGATATGGAAACCTTGATCAGTCTCCCACGGAGAGAGACTCTAACAGCGGACCACGCTTGCCGTCCGGACCGACCAGGACACACGTATGAGTGCCAAATCACAGAGACCAACTGATCCATGATGAACAAGATTTTTGTGCGGCCGAGCACCTTGACAGACTGACATGTACGTCAGAGTTCACAAATTGGCACTTGATCGGTCATCTCAATCAACCGACGACAAGCCAGTTGGCGACCCAATCACCGCCATAATTGAAATTCAAATTGTAATGAAAATATGACATGAAATATATACAAGTAATAAGTGTTTTTATCACATTAAGAACGGTTTCGATAATTCTTCCCTATTTTCTGTAATTATACAAAATACATCCCTAAGCAAAAAAATTGAATAAAGGGTCCTCTCCCTTGAATCTTGCAATAGTGAATTTTAGGGCTCTACTCTCTCTCCTCCACTTCTTCATCCAGCTCTAACTGTCAGGGCATAATTCAAAAAGAAAAATTAGGATCCAACATACTAAAAGGTGGTGTGGTGAGTGTGGATCATGCCGCAGATGAGAAGCGGGAAAGACTACTAGGGAGAAAGCTCCTAAAGAGAAATAGTGTGCAAGGAACACTATGAAAAGCTTTATGCAAGCAAATGTGCACACACATGTTCAGAGGTTGCATGCTCAAATGAATCACATTATGGAACAATCCAAATTCTTCCGAGCAGCAATCACCCAAAGGAACAACCAGGCCCCTCATATGGATGAAGAATCTCAGCGGGTCCGCCCTTAAAGTGTCTCACCAGTGAACTCACGTGTCCTAAACAACCGAATCAACAACCAGCGAGCGAAGGGACATGGTGAGTCCTAACACACTAAAATCGCGCATCTGCATAGGCTAATAGATGATGGGAAGATCAGATGCGAGTATCCATCCGGTCGCTCGTGGGGGGAGCATTTACTCGCCAAATAAAAGAGGCGGTACCCCCGCCTAAACTAAGGATCCTATATCTAGATCTTTTCAATGGGAAGACTGATCTGATCAACCATGTGGAGGCGGTTGATCTACTTGACGTTGATGACCCCATACTATCTCTTGCCTTCCTAATCACCTTGAATGAGTTTCCCTTCGATGATTCAATGTTCTGCCGACCGAAACAATCCCCAACTACTACGAGTCTCTTCATCTCGCACTTCTCGATTGTACAAAAGCCGTGAAAAGAATCAAAGACTCTACTTGACCTCAAGCATAAAGAGAATGAGAGCTTGCAAGCCTACTTCACCAGCTTCCAGAACGATATGCTGGAAGTTAGGAACCTGAAGCCTGAAATAGCTGGATCGGTCTTGAAACGAGGGGTTTAAGCAAAAAATTCAGATATGATCTAAACTTGTTTAAACCCACAACTTTTGCAGAAGTAATACAGATGAAGAAAAAGCATATAATCGCATAAGAAGACCTCCATGGTTCCCTTAGAGGTAGAATGGACTTGCCCGACCACCCCTTAAAGAGGCGGAAAGAATGAAGTGAATCATGAATGGGAAAAGACAAACAGTCCTCCATCGGTCACAAAAAAATAACTCCCGGTCCCAGGATCTGCAGGAAAATAATCGTAAGCACTGTGACCAGAAGCAAAGCTCTTGTCAGCGGTCAACGTGATCTTATGAGTCACCACATTATTACCGAGAAATGAAGGGTTTTACACCACTCAATGTGTCAATGGCCGAAATAATCCAGGTCATCCAGAACAAGGACATTTTCAAACTGGCCTCGTCACTGAAGGTGCCTCCGGCTTTACAAGACCCAAAAAAGGTACTTCCAATACCACCAAGACCACGAACTTGACACAGAGGAGTGGCGTCACCTTCGAAATCTGATCAATAAGCTAATCCACACTAGGAAACTCAAAGATTTCATAACGATCGATGCACATACTCAACAACAAGGCAAGACCCCACTGGAGAACCCCAAACAACACTGTACAAGCAAATGAGGTCAACGTTACGAGAATAATCCCAGCCATCCTCAAGTTTGGGGGGGGGGGGATCCGACCCTCTGGCTTGAGAAGACAATGCTCAGATGAGGTATGTTCAGTCATCTCATATACACGTAACCACTTACCCATTGTCTTTGTAGAAGCTGACCTCCCACCGAAGGGGAACCTCCACAATAAGGCGATCATCGTCACAACATTGATAAAAAACTATGAGGTGGGTAGTATCCTCGTTGATACTGAGAGTTCAGTGAACATTCAGTTCAAGATGGTGTTTGATAAGATTAGCTTGAATACTAACCGGTTAACAGCACTAATCGATATATTATTCGTGTTCTCGGCGAAAGAAAGAAGGCATTTGATCTCATCGCCCTAGCCATCTCTTTGGTAGAACATGGGAAGCAGTGCAACAGTACCGAAGAATTTCTCATAGTAGAATCCCCGCCAACCTACAATGTCATCTTCGGTCGACCAGTCTTGGACATCTATCAGGATGTAACTTCTACCTACCATGTGGGTAAAGTCCCAGGTGACGGGATTTACTGTCTGGTGGAACTTGGAGTATTTTAGGAGCTGATACCTATGAGCAGTCTCAAATATTACTCAAGAACCACTCGACATCCAGATCTAGAAGGATGAAGGTCTCAAAACTAGTGAGACCATCTTTCAAGTACCCGTATCCAACAAGAACCTAGGAAGGTTTTCCTCATCAATAAACATTTTAATGTAGGGTTCAAAAACTAACTGTTACAAACTCTTTGAGAGCACCAGAAGATGTTCGCTTGGACCGCAACAGAGATGTCTGACATTTCAATCTACGCAAAATGCCACAGACTAAACATCAGCCTCTACTCCTAGCCGGTCGAACAGAACATTTGGTCGACCGTCATAACTTTGGACCAACCAATAGCGGTGGGGGTATAGAAACTATTGAATGTCGGCTAAATCCACGAAGTTCAGTTCCTGACCTGGTTCTCAAATGTCTTGGTGGTCAAGAAGGCTAAAGAAAATTACGGATGTACGTTGACTACATTAACCCAATGTCGCTTGCCCAACTGACATGTACCCTCTAGTGAAGATTTTCACCTTGGTGTACGCATTGGTTGGGTACTCGGTCATGAGTTTCCTCGACATTTATTATGGCTACAATCAGATAAAGATGCACCTGACCGATGCAGAGAAATCAACCTTCATTACTGCGTTGGGCATATTTTGTTTTATTATAACGCCATTAGGGCTTAAGAATGTTGGGGCAATCTATCAGCGCCTCACTGATGTAAATTTTTCTAATCAAAAAAGAAAAAAAATGTTTAGGCTTATGTCGATGACATCCTCATTAAAAATAAATCACTCGAATAACACACTAATGATTTGAAAGAGACCTTTTAAACACAAAAAATTCAATATGAGATTAAACCCTTCCAAGTGCACCTTCGGGGCTTCGATCGGAAAGTTCCTTGGCTTCTTACTGACTTTCAAACTGAAAGCCAATCCGAAATAGGACAAACAATCCTAGATATGTCGCCTTCCTGAAGTACAAAGGAAATTTAGAGGCCAACTAGTTAGATTGCCGGACTCAGCTATTTCATCCCAAAATCGTGACACAAGTGTGCAACTTTATTGAAGGTGGTAAGGAAGAATAAGTGTTTCGAATGGACAACCAATTGTGAGGAGGTGTTCATGAACTTGAAAGATTCAATGGTATCACCACCACTGCTCCACAGCCTGACGCCAGTGGAAAAACAATCCATCTACCTCAGAGGCATGCCAAGATCCCCTAACCACAACAGATCCAACATGGTTTGCAGCATGTTTCTGCTCTCTTCCATCAGCTAAAACCAGTCTAAGGACTGATCCAACATGGCTCCCACTCGAAAACTCCTTGCTCCTCTTCAAGGGAGGAGGACGTGGGACATCTATGTCTTCCTCCGACTCCTTCCCGTGTCGGTGTATCAGTGCCCTCTTTGGGGAGGACGAGGCTCGATTACCGAAGGACGAGATCGGTAGTCTTGATGAAAAACTAGTCGAACCAGTAGGAGTGGCTGAACTGGCTCTGTCGAACACTAGCTTGCGAGTGCAGTGGAATGCTGGCACCTAGTTGCATGCTCGGTGGCACGCGCGCTCTCAAAGAAGAAGGGTCGGGAGTAGCGGTCTCATCCGGGATTTCTCGGAAACACAAGCTCTCTCGCCTCCTTCCCTTGCATCGACAGAATGAAAAGCATATTTCGAGCAATGGCACTGACCTTACCGATCACCTTATCTTGGAAAAGAATGCTATGAAAAGACGTAAAAATAAGGTACCTCAAGGCCATGTTACGAGGGAGCGGGTCCTTGTCTCGTACAAGGTTGCTTGATTCCAGAAGACGTTTCTGCTTCTAATTCTTGGAGGCCAATTTTATGTTCACCGTCTTTGCCCGTACCTCCTCTATAATGTCTGAGTCTTGTTGCTGATCCTCCTCCATCTTACTCATCAACACGCGAGTAACCTTCACCTCAATAGAATATTGAGGAATCAAGAGATGAAGATCATTCAACATCTCCAAAGCTACGGTCATAATCTCTAGGAGACCTCGGTTTAGACACCATACACCCTGACGGCTCGATTCAGATTCCTCAAGCACTATAACAAGAACCAACCAAGAACTTTTTCTTCCAATCTTTTATCTTGCCCTCCACTCCTACCAAATAGAATTCATTGCCCACTGGAAACATGACATAGCCCTCCTATCGACCTTGAATAAGAAAAAAATATTTAAAAAGACTAATCGACCGCAAGAGATTCTCCTGCTGACAGAAAAGAATGAAAATCATGATCGCGGCTATGAGGTTCAGCATCAGTTATGCCGGAATAATCTTGTAAGTGTTGAAGACGATCTGGAGCTCGGAAGAATAATGATAGAGCGTAAAAAAATAAAAGCTAAAAGAGTGTTAGATTTAGTTTTTTTTTTTTAGTATTTTATTGAATTTAAGTTAAATCCAAGACTAAATCTAATAAATATCATACTACCAAATGCTGATTAAAACTTTTTGTGTTAATATTAAAAATTACGTATTAAATTGAATAAAATAATTATATTTCATTTGATAAATTAATTTAAAAATAATTTATTAAATTATATATATCTATAGTAATTATTAAATTACTATTATGTATTTAAATATAAAATAAAAAAGCTTGATACAAATCTCAAGGCACCTCCCTCCAATTCCACTAAACATTTGGGATCTCTCCTTATTCTAAACGCGTTGAATTTGAATACAGTTGACGAGATACGAATTCCAGATGAAAATCTACATTCTCCTTCCCAAATTTCACCCGAAGTCATTGTCACATTTAAAAGTGAACAAAAGTTTTGAAACAGAACAAAAAATTATCTCGAAAAATAATTTCAACGATGAATTGCTAGAAATCCCTTAAGCCAAACATTCAATACACAAGTAGGGGTATAAACGTGCGGAAGACGAGCGAGTTCATGCACAACTTGTGCTCGGTTTCTTAAAAACTATTACTGTTCTTGTTCAGTTTATTTATATTTCGAACAGAAAAAATATGCTCGTATTTGGTTCATTTATATTTCGAACAGAAAATTATATTCGTGTTCGGCTCATTTGCTTAGCGATTTCAAATATGAGTTGTTCGCGAACAAAATATCTATATTTTTGCTTGACTCATTAATTCACAACCGTTTTGCCCCCACACGAAAAAAGATAAATTTTTGCCATTAAGATGAGGTCACTATTAACGAAAGCGGCACTAATGCAATAAGTTCACTAGTCAAAATCTGACACCGCCAAAAAAGCCTCAACCGCAGATAAAGCAACAAAGTGGAAACGTCATTTGCATGCTCTTCTTATAAAAAAGGTGAACTTTTGGCTTAAGTTCCACATCGCAAATACTAAATTCATGAAACTGAGATGGCGAGAGGACGAGAAGGAAGGTGGGGAAAGAAGAAGCCAAATAATGCCACCATTGAAGTCCAATCTACAGCTCAGCGAATGCATTTCAGACCACCCATACATCCCCATAGCAGATTCCTCGTCACCCTCTCCTGCAACAAACAGAATCACAGTGAACTTTGATAAAGAGATTCCCATCATTAAACAGAATAGTGAACTTTGATAAAGAGATTCCCATCATTAAACAGAATATGAGAGAGAGAGACCCGTTTGGGCTCTGCATAAAGGAGCTCAGGAGGAATCTTGTACAAGTCCTCATCCACGGCCATGGGAGCTCTGCGAGAACTTGGCATGACTGCCGTGATATCGCAAACACTCCCCTGTTTCGTCTGTTGCTTCTCCATTGAGCAGGGCTTCGCCGCTCTAACTTCATTATCTTTCCTCACCAGAAACTATTGAAAATTAATTCAAAAAATGAACTCAAGGGCCGAACAAAATGTCAAAAACAAAGTAAGACAACACTAAAAACCAGACTTTTCGACGACAATGGACGCAGTACGGGCAAGTAGATTTGATGGGAATGGCTACTGGTAGTCTCAACACGGCTTCATCGCCAAAGCGTTTGGTCATCTCGTCGAAGCCGTTCCAGTTCTCGGAAAGCGGGGTTTTCCGCCTCTTCTTCTCCTGCAGCCAAATTTGTTGTAAATCACAGAGCATCGCTATAAAAATCTTATCTTTTTCACCTTCATTTCTCCTGTATTGATGGGACAAGAGAAAACGGAGAAGATGATCAGGACATAGTTGGAGAGGCAGTGTTGGTTATAGAAGGAGAAGAAAAAGGGAGACAGAAGCCTGTTCGGTCATGGCTGTGCCGCTTTTTATTAATTATGTAGCCTTGGTTGTCGGTACTTCGCCTGCTTTTAATCAGCATGGGCTTCATGTCTGAATTGACCTTGAAGAAAGGGTTCTCTCATGGCTTTTTCTTTACTAGCTCTTAGGTTACACCTATAGGGTCATTGGCTCAGATACTGATATGTATGACTCCTATATGAGATAAGGAATAGATGTTAAGTAGAGGGGAGCTGGTCAGTATGGTAATCAAGAGTATTTTGAGTTGTCATAAGAGTTGTACTATTTTATATATATATATATATATATATATTAGAGGGGAAATAATACTTATGACTTCCTACGTGTTAATATATAAAGTGGTGAATCCCCACTACAAAAACACAAAAAAAATACATAATACTCACTCCTAGGGGTTCCACCATCCATAGTAGAACATATATATATATATATATATATATATATATATATATATATATATATATATATATATATATATATATATATATATATATATCTATATATATATTATTTGTAACCTTATGTGAACTAAATTTACTTTTGGAATAGAAACTACGGCTTTGATTGCAAATATATCAAAATATTCTGATAGTGCCATAAAAAAATGTAAGATATCATAAAAAAAATTAGGATAAATTTTTGCATTAGGATACTCTTATTAATTTTTAACTTGAAATAAATCTTAGATTGTAAGGTTTGCCTTAAAATTAGCGAAAGATACAAATAAATTTTTTGATAATTACATATATTACATTGAAAATATTGCTAATTATAAAATTTAGTATTCAAGTGATGATTTTGAATTATCAAACTGATGCATTTATGAATGCGAGAAAGTGAATTTTGATATTTGAGTGAGAGTTTGAAAAATAGATGAAAGATATTGCTAGATTTATAAATAACAATATCCTGGGTACTCTATATGTAAATGGCCCTTAAAATTTATATTCCTCGTCTATCAAAATAAATTCAATGGTCTTATGAGATTCCTCATGATTCATTTACACATTTTCTATCTGCCTTTGAATAGAAAGTAAATTAGTAAATATAAAGGCCATTTCTTACCTATATATATATATATATATATATATATATATATATATATATATATATATATATATATATATATATATATATATATATATATATATAGGTAAAAAATGGTGTTAAAAATAAAGCAATTCATGAAACAGATATTGATTATTTTTATTTTGAGTAGTTATTCAACCTGAATATAATCTAAGAAATTTCCAGATTATTTGAGCTTCCTTTTCATCTCTATCTCTACGTATATATTCTTTAATTAATTTATTAACTTTATTTTTTCCTATGTGAAACATAGTTGATAAATATATTTAAAATTACAAGCATTTACATACATATATACGACCCAATTCCTATGTATACATTAATACCATCCAATTTTCATATCACATAAGAATATCACTATTTTGATCTTTAGAAAGTGAAAGGAGCAACGTAAGGTGGTATATATATTACATATTAAAAATGTGTTAGCATGAATCCCGAGAAGATCTAATGATCCGGAAAGAAGGAAATACGATAAAGGAAGGCCGGTCGACAAGAGGCCAACATGACCCACTTATCCAATTAGAAGCAGCCATCCAATCCACTAATGAAGGCTAACTGATCCAGGAGAAGAATAAAAAGAACTATTCACGTCGAAGCCAATCAG
The DNA here is from genome assembly GCA_022702705.1 of Papilionanthe hookeriana x Papilionanthe teres. Classification (NCBI taxonomy): domain Eukaryota; kingdom Viridiplantae; phylum Streptophyta; class Magnoliopsida; order Asparagales; family Orchidaceae; genus Papilionanthe; species Papilionanthe hookeriana x Papilionanthe teres. The sequence goes on along the minus strand of CM040422.1, from coordinate 148,586,405 downwards.
ACTAGAGTAACAAACATAAGCACTCGAGCTAAAAGGTTAAATGAAGGCATCAACCTACTTCCCAACATATCGACCTGAGGAAAGAATTTTGTTACCTATCATCACCAGTTGTCCCATGAACGCCCTCAAGGTTCTTCATCAGGGACCAAAAATTGACAATACAAGAGAACTTGCAATCATCCCAAGGGACTCCTAAGTCAATGAATGAGCTATTTATTAGGTTACGGTAATTCGTCCTTTGCTTGATAGCTCAACCTTATTCTGCCAAGAGGAGCTCCACATCCAAAGGTCGAGAGTCAATAAATTGGCTAAATCAATTGACCGAAAAAATCTAGCCGAAAGAGTTAGTTTCGATGGCATAAAGATCCAGCCAACCAACCGTGCCAACTTTGTCAAGCTAACATAACCGACCTTACCAAGCCGAAATCATGCTAGCCCAACCGCCCAAGTCGTATGGTAGCCGAGTAATAGACTCATACATTTGAAATACCCAGAATATCCTATAATGGCGCCCATTAAATCACAGTCAAAAACATAATATCATATATAAATCATTGTTGTTAATTTCTCTCTCAATCTCTCCCTCTCTCTCTCTCTCTTCTTAAATTTTAATAATTATGATACGAAAACCGAAACCACTCACTCATATATCAAATTTATATTTACGCTTTCAAAATGTATTTATGTATCCCATATCTAAAGTTTCATATCTACATGCATATCATATTAAAAATATCACTATTATTTTCTTTTGAAAATTAAAATATAATATTTCATATATAAGTTTTATAAATACAAAGAAAAAAATTTAGATGTTTGATGTATGCATACACCAGAATTACACTAACATTTTCTTAAAATGTTATTTTGCTGCGTCATGGGAGTCATAACTCATCTCGTGCAGGCCAGCTCGAGGCTGAATGACTCCAGACGCATTGACTGCGACGCCCTGAACCGATTAAATGCGATGGACTGTTAAGAAAACAGAATTTAACGTCTCCTCCCGAGCTCTGTTTCCGGCAAATGAGCTTCTCGCATTTAAAACAATCTGATTTATGAACTCTCTCTCCATTAATGGAGGACTGTTCCTCTATCTCTCTTTTTTGCCTTGTTAGGTTTTGATAGTTGAGCAGGCAGAAGATATTGAAGGGATTGTCAGTCATGGAAGCAGAGCATCGAATGGCTTATTGAAGGACTGGTCAGACAAGGAAGCAGAGTAACTCAGCGTAGAAATAAGGCTTGGGACTGTGGATCATTATGCTTTCATAATTCTGATTATGTTTTTAGTTAGTTAGAACACGGATTGTTAGTCTACTCATTGTGCATTAAAATTATATCAATAATAAAAATACTTTTATGTAAAAATAGAAATTTGCATGTTAACGTATATGATATTGAATTGATTTCTTCTGATTTGTTACGATGTCACATCATACATGGAGCGTAATGTATAGAAGTAAATATCACCTGAAGAATTGTAATGAGCGGCAGAAAAAAGATTTTTATATGAAATTTCATTCTGCCTTATTTTTTTCTATTATGTGGGTTAAATCTAGGAGAACGACAGAATTTATACTAAGTTTCTGTTGCAGTGGACTTGTAAAATATCATACATCTGTTTACTCAACAATCAATCTTCTCTGATTCCAGTCCTAACTTAGACACCACCTTTTTCGTCATGTTTAAGTCTTCTAAAATTAAATTTATAAACGGAATTGTCTCCTTCAATAATTCCACATACTAATTGAAGCACTCTCAAGGCATATTAAACTTTATTTTAATTTTAACATTCTTAGAGCTAGAGATAACTTTGAAAGAATATGCAACCCTTCTACAATGGCCTTTGTGCCGCATTCTGTAATTTATAAGACGTCTCAGCTCTAGGTTTTGGTGCCTCTTCTTTCATTTAATTCGGATGATGAGGTATTGTCCCATCAAAGACTATTTTCTCAAATCTACTTAAGTGTTATTCAGAGAGTACAACTCCTCGAAGGAGTAGACCTGAATATTGTATGATCAACCTCGCCATATAAAGTCCGAATCTAATAATTAGGTTGAAATCTCCAACAATATAAAACATATATGACTTCGTCAAGCGTTGAGTGTGCTTAATTTCTATGTTTTTAACATGGACACCGAAACCTAAAAAGAAAAGTCGGAAGTTAAATCGCAGCTGTCACGAAGCCTTCAACATTTTTCAAGTACTCTTCAATGATTTTTTTATGTTTGAATAAAGTTTATTATACATCCATGATCGTATTGTACTAATATCCATATATAACCTAAAACATTACAACAATCAACACATCATAGAGTGCAACTATCATAGAACAATTAAATATTATTGTATGTATGTTTATGTTTTAGGTGTTACCTTTCATCCCTCAATGTAGAGAAATGGTGGGACATTATTATTATTTTTTAAAATTTTTATACATACGTATATGTTAAAAGACTAGTGTATGTGGGAAGAGATGAAACTGAATTAAAACCAATGACTCAAATTAAAAGTTTAACATTAACGCCCTCAAAAGAACTACAAACACATTTGTGATCTCGACGAGAAAATTTCGAACAATAAATAGAATCATACATGTGTGACAGGCAGATTAAGCACGTGTGTGTCCTGAAACTCATAAAAAGGCTTGAATAGTGATATATATAATTCCATCTTGTTGCTCAAAAACTTCAAAAGAATCCTTCAGTGGCTCATGATTTACCTGGTGAGTGCATGTGAGTTTCGTGAAAAAGCTCGATCATTACAGGCTAGCTCGATGGAGAAGCTAACATGAATACTGGCGAGCTCGATTGTTATAAGAGTTGGCCAAGTCCTTCTAAGATGCAAGTTATGTGGTTGTGATTGTGGTGGACATGATTTGCAAACAAAACTCATTCAGTGTTTGAGCTTTCTTGATAGCTCAGGCAGTCTATGCAATTCTTATGTATTTATATATTTTCTAAGAAAGGAGCCATATACGTAGAATTTTATGTGAGCCGAAATAAATAGAGGCGTTTATATGCATACTACGCAATTCTTATATATTTGCATATCTAACACTTGAACATTTAAATATCTACCTAAACATTCATATTTACACGAATATTACTCACATTTTAATATCACTTCAAAATTATCAACATAACTACAATTTTAAAAGTAAAAAACACATTTTAATGCATTGATATTTAACACCAAAATATTACAAATGTAAATATCATATCTTTGGGTGTTAGGTATATAAATTTATGGGCATTTCCATACATAGCACCCGAGGCATCGTTATTAATTTAAGAATGGAGCCGTAAGCATTTACCAATAATAGGAACAATGAAGAACATGTAAATCCTAATCCAAATATATCAAATTTCTATAAAATACCTAACAAAGCATGTGAACAAAATAACAGTTCAAATTTGATACAAACTTAGAAGAAGATTGAATCAAGATTACCTTTAAATTGAGTGGAAGTGTAATGTACTGAAAATGCCAAGTGAGCGTTCGGCGACCCGGAGCTCTAGTGTGCTAGAAGGAGAAGAAATGAGAAATATAACAAGGCTACACCATAATGGTATCAAGTATTAATAACTTAATAATAGACGGTTTTATCTATTAGTTAATGCAGAATGCTCTTTGACTTTTTAACCTAGGAAAACTTAAGTCTTCAAGTTTCGATGATGTTAGTCTGTTAGTTTTGAGTCAGCATGAACCGACGACAACGTCCACTGTCGAAGAATTCTTTAATTACAGGGTTTATTTAGTCGGAAAGCCATCAGAATTGACTTTAATAACTTGTTATCGCTAAGTCGTTAAAAAGTTATACAAAAATTCCGACGAATATGCAGTCGTTAGTTTTTCTACCACTTTTAACTGTTTTTTTTAATAGTAAGATTATATTTAGTTTTTTTGGATATTTTTATTAATAGATAAAATCTTTTCTTTAATTCTAACAGTGTATCCATCATTTAACATCATAATTTTTAAATAAGCATTTGTGATTTAAAGAATCATTTTGAATTTCTAAGTTCTAATATGAAATCCATGGAATTTAACATTGAGTGAAAAAATATTAATCATAGTGACCTTCGATCAGTATTTCTGTGAAAATTTTTGAAATATAGAGAAACGATTCTACCTAAGAAGAATCCTTAGATTGGAAAGGGGCTGGAAGGATATGTGTGACCACTCCACAGTTATCTCACCATAGATAGAGCCAATGCAGACTGTCACTAGATAGAATTTCTGGCATCATTATGAACATGCAAAAATATTTTCTTTGTGGATCGATAGCATGAAGGCCTTGCGCATACTTCAATAGAAGTCCAATAATTAGAAGACAGAGTTCTCTTACATATCGATTCAAGATTATGATATTGATTGGTTTTGATTTGATATAGAGTGAGTCCCTATTCTTTAATTATGATTAAGGATAAAGTTTATGGTTGCTTTAATATAAGTGATTGATTCTTCGTTATAACTATGTTGGATCAGAGAGAGAGAGAGAGAGAGAGCAACGAGGAAAATCACAAACTATAACCAACAAAGAGACCAGAAACCGCAAAGAGGAAAGCCACCAATTTATCACAAACTGCAAGGAGCAACGACGCCAAAAACCACAAACCACAACAAAAAGACTATCCAAAATAAACATTGAAGGTAAAGGGTAGAAGTTAATAGATGTCGAAGGAGAGCAAGGAAAGAGCAAGGGAAAAAGATATCCCTAAGCAGCGTCGTCACTCAAAGTGATAGGAAGAGAGGGGCAGCTCGGTAATCTCGAAATGAAGGAAACGTCAAACATGGGGGACAGTTAGCTTCTTAAAATTACGTTTCATTTTGTTAAAATTTGCCTCGCCGTGATTTTCCAAACGACTCAATTAGCATTTTCAAAATGTGCTGCAGCAAAAACACCGCCCCAAATGCGCCCTAAGTTGCAATTAGGGCTGTAAACAAGCCGAGCCTGAGCGAGCTCAGGGTCGGCTCGTGTTCGGCTCGTTCGATACTGGCTCGAGCTTGAAATCGGCTCGTGCTCGAAATGGCTCGTGAAAGGTGTGTTCGTGTTCGGCTCGAATTAAATATTATTGTTTGTGTTTGGCTCGTGTTCGGCATGAAATTGGCTTGTTAAAATTAATTGGAAAAAATATATGCATAGTGCCGGATTCAAACCTGGACAAAATGAATGAAAAAAAGACGCATAACCATGTTAAAACACAAGCAATTATGATTTAAACTTAAATATAAATATATATAATATATTAATATATAAATAATATTTATAATAAATTATTATATAAATAATTATATGATTTTTTTTTATTTCGAGCTAAAACGAGCCGAACATGAGCGAACAATGAGTTGTTTGTGTTCGGCTCGTTTGTAATACGAACTTAAAAAATTTGTTCGTGTTCGGCTCGTTTAATTAACGAACAAGCCGAACACGAGCTACTTCACGAGCCGAACACGAACTGTTCGCGAACAACAAACTTTTTTGAGAGCCCTAGTTGCAATGACTTTCGCAATGATTATAACTGCGTTGCATATATGCAAATGACCCCATCCATCTACACATTTTCAATTTCCCTATGAACAGAAAATATATTAATAAATATAAACGCAATCGCATATATCAATCCCTTTTCGGCAAAAAAAAAGTTGTCAAACAATGAACAATAGAAACACTGATTATTTTTTGTTTTGAGTTATAATCTCATTCAACCTGAATAGAATGGATATAAAAAATAAATAAATAAAAACCCTGAATTCACAGCTAAAAATTGCAGATTATTCGAGCTTCCTTTTTATTCTATCTCTAAATACATCTTTTTTAATTCATATATTAACATTTTTTTCCTATTATCACATCGTTCATAAATATATTTAAAATTAGGGTCATTTCTGTAATTTGTTTTATATATAAGGCATATAAATAGGGCTGTCAAAACGGCTCGTTGTTCGCGAACAGCTCGTTTTCGGCTCGTTAAGAAGCTCGTTTTTGGCTCGTTCGCTAAGTAAAGAAGACTTTTTTTTTTAATTGAAAGAGACATAGTCTCCTTGCGCGTTTCATCGAAAAAAAGAATTACAACACCGGGAAAAAGGTCTTATCTAGCACTCCCGAACAACACAAGCAAAAAAGAGCGAATCTAATGACCTCTTTCCAAAAAAAACAGAAAAAAACAACTCACGCACTACGACACAATGACAGACTCAACAAAAACTAAATATCCCAACAAGCAACATGAAATAAATGGACCGGAATAAAAGAAACCCAAGCAGTACGAAAATAAAGTCCCATCTTAGCAATCCAGTGAGCAACTTGATTACCTTCACGTCGAGTGTGACTCCACTTGACCACCAAATTCTTAGATAAATTCAAGATTCTCTTCATCTGAAGATTTACACTTCAGTGATGTCGTTCCTGCAATAAACAATACCTCCACAAAATAAAAGAATCAGTTTCCAAAATAATGAATTTCCAACCTTTTCGAACGAACGATTGCAAACCAAAAACCAAAGCATCCGCTTCGACCACAAGGGCGAGATAGGAACGAAGGAGAAGCAAACCAAGTACGGAATGGATCCCGCAAAATCACGGCAAACACCCCCAACACTAGCAAACCCGCTATCCCAACAACCATCAACATTAATTTTGATAAAAGGAGCGGGAGGTTTAATCCAACGAATAGTCTCGAAACATTCCCATTACTAGTATTAGGGAAACCCAAGTTATGGAGTAACTTGTACAGCTTCCTGTTAAGCTTCTCCTTAGAGGTTAAAAAAATCAAACATTTGAAAAGATAACCAAAGATTAATTTAACAGTAGAAACAACATTAGGTCTTTAACCATAGAACCAAACATCGTTTCTAGCAACCCAAATGAACCAAATAATGATAGCAGGAATGGAATTAAATAATATATGTCCAAACTTCTTCCAATTGTTAAACAGATCCATAATAGTAGCATGCCGAAAATAATCAGTAGAAATCTTAAGAATGCTACAGCAACGAAGCCAAACCTCGCGAACAAAAGAACAGTGCAGAAAAATATGATTAATGGACTCACAATCATGCATACAAAGAGAACAACAAGAAGAGAGATGTAAGCCCTTAAGTTTAATAATGTCATCAACAAGAAGCACATTATGCAAAACACGCCACGTAAAGAAAGAAATAGAGGGCTTAAGCCATTTTTTGCATAACCATTTAAGATTAAGAACAATTGTATAAACAAAAGTATCAACAAATATTTTAGCATCAGAAATACCTTGTTTACCTTTCAGAGTCACTCTATCCTCTCTGTTGATATTAAGGGGAATGCTAAAGATAAAACTAGCCACATTATAAGGAACATACCGCAAAAGTTTATTCATAATCCAATTATTATGGACCCAAAAATCATTCACCTTCAGATTAACATGCTCCGGGCCTCCAAAACTATTAGCTAAAGCACCACTTCCCATCCAATCATCGTACCAAAAGGATATATTACCTTTGCCCAGATCCCAAGTTAACAAAAGCTCAGTATTATGAGAAACAACCAAAATATCTTTCCAAATAAAAGAATCAGTAGCCTTGGGCGAAATAGTAAGGGGATGATCATTAGCACAATACTTAGAATGCATAAAGGAGGCCCAGAGAGAATCATTCTTACGGAAACAGTACCAAAGTTTCATGAAATTAATAGTAATAGAGTCAGATAAGCTTCTAAAGCCTAAACCCCCAGACTCAGGTGGCTTACAAAGCTTAGACCAACTCTTCCAATGAATTTTCGAACCATAAGAACCTTTCCAAAGGAATTTATTAAAAAGAGACTCAATCTTCTTAATAATAAACCCAGGCATTTTCATAAACTGAAGAGAATAAAGAGGCAGGGAAGTAAGAATAGATTTAAGAATAGTAATCTTGCCCCCAAACGAGAGAAAACGATTCTCCCACGATAAAATTCTATTCTTAATCTTATCATACAACCCAAGAAAATCCTTACCATGAGATCTACCTTTGTACAAGGTAAAACCTAAATAATTTAAAGAAAGCATGCCACGACTATAGCCAGTAAAATCTGCAATCCAGTGCCTTTTTAAAACAGGAATCTTCTTAACACAATAAAAAAAACAATTAGATTTATTAAAAGTTAAGCTAGAAACACTTTGAAAATGCAACAACGTCTCCCAAACCTTCCTAATAGAAGGCTTATTAGCATTAGTAAAGATAATCAAGTCTTCAGCAAAACAAAGATGGCTAATAGATAAATTCCCCTAATGAAAATAATTTAAAGAGGGGTTAGTCATATATAATCTATTCAAGCATCTGAAAAAGTAGTCTAAAGCAATAATAAAAAGATAAGGAGATAAAGGATCTCCTTGCTTAAGACCCCTAAAAGATTGAAGGAAACCATACTTCTTACCATTAATAATAACAGAGTAGAAATTACCACTTATGATACGATAAATGATTTGACAAAAACTAGAGTTGAAACCCATAACCTTCAAAATATCCATAAGAAACTCCCACTGGACATGATGTTTCTTAGGGATTAAAACCATATTAGCAGCTTTAAAGAAAAGAGGCAAATTATTTCCTTTAAAAAAATCTTGAATCAAACGGGTCACATCTTTAAGCAATAACATCCCAAACTTATTTTTATAAAATTCCACAAGAAAACCATCGAGCTCAGATAGCCTTACCATTCTCCATACTATCAATAGTATGTTTAATTTCCTCACAGCTCGGAAGAGAAGTAAGAACAGTATTATCAATATGAGGGCAATCATAATAAACAGAAAAATCAATAGGGGATAAATCAATGCCAGTATTCTTAAAAGCATTAGAAATAATCAACACCATCATTACAAATATCCTCCTGATTCAAAAGAATCAAGCCATCAGCCTTAATAATCTTAGGAATCCAATTTATCATCCTTCTATTCTTAATGCAAGCCTGAAAGAATTTAGAGTTTCTATCTCCATTTAAAAGCCGACATTTAGCAGCCTTTCGAGCAAAAAAATGCTCTTCCATGGAAATAGCAAGCATTAAGATCATGCCGCCCCGAATAAGAGCGAGAAAACTAAATTCTATCATTAGCAAAATCAAGTTCAAGCTCAGAAACTTTTGCTTCCATAACTTCAGCCTTTCTATGAAGGTTACCTACCACATTCCAATTCCAAGATTTAAGGCCTTTAACAAGATTCTTATGAAGCATCCAAAGATTAAAACCGGACGAAACATTAGGCATACTTTTCCAATTCTCCTTAAGGAATTGGTTATAGGAAGGGTGTTTAAGCCACATGTTATAAAAATGGAAAACATACGGTTGCATATTAGAATCCATGCATACTTTAAGAAGAATTGGAGCATGATCAGAAGCCGTTATAGGCAAATTATAGACCTTATGCAAAGGAAAAAAATTAAACCACTCAATATTGGCAACAAACCTATCAAGTCTCTCAAAAACATTACCTCGATGTCAAGTGTAACGATTACCATTGTAATGTAAATCATAAAGGCCAGCCTTGAATAACGCAGAATTAAAATCCTCCATAAGGGCAAGATTAGGAGAGGCACCGACCTTCTTTTCATCAAAAGAAGAAATCATATTAAAATCACCTCCCATTAACCAAGCCTCATGCGAGGGGTTAATAGTCTCAAAAAAATGCCAAAGCTCAAGACGAGCATTCCTCGAACAACCAGCATAAATGATAGAAAAAAGGAAAGAATCATTTCCATAATGAAATCTAACATGAAGGAATTGAGAATGATTTATAAGAATGTCAATGTTCAACCAATCTTTCCAAAATAACCAAATTTTATTAGTAATGTTAGCAAAAAACTTGAAATTACCAAATCTCTTCCTATAATGCTCATTATTCTCCATCTTAACCAAAGGCTTAAGGATACTAAAAAAATTAAGCTTATAAGTCCTGATTAAATTTTTAAGACGCTCAGAAGCACAAGCTTTATCTATGCCTCTCATATTCCAAATAATAGTATTAAAATTCATCATTAAAAACAATAAAAGAACTTAAATTAAAAAGAATCAGAAAGAGAGTGAGAAGAATCAGCCTTACCCAAAACAAGTGTTGAGTTAGCACAAGGGTTCACATAACTAAGTTCACGGGAACCACGAAATTTCCTTTTTTTGGATGATTTCGAAATCATCCAACCTTCATCCAATTCCAAGCTGGAAAGAAGAGGAGTTTCTTTTGAAGGATTATCAACATGTAAAACTAGCTGTTTACCTGAAATCAAAGCATCTTCAAGAAAAGGCTTCTTATTATTAATCAAATTAGAGACCACCATATCAGGATTAACAGATAAGATAGGAGAAGTATTAATAGGTTCCCGTAAAATCATCTGTCTGTCAGAAGAAGATTTATTAGCAAGCCCCAAATTAGGATTATCAGAGGTAATAAGGACCTCTTGAACAGAGTCCAGATGCATAAGAGCACCAGAATTTTGAAATTGCTTGGAGGAATCAGAAAGAGGAAGAATAGGATTAGAAGTAGCCAGAGGAACCTCAGGAAGATCAACAGTAATAAGTACATTAATGTTAATAGGTTCTCCCATTCTATCCCTTTCAATACATCCCTCCATCACACAATCAACAGCAGAATTAAAAACATTTTTAAGCGGAGCATTAGAAATAGAGCTAGCTGTATGAGGAAACTTCTTAGAGGAACTTTGGCGTTTATCAATATTTCTAGGTAAATCTTTCTTGCAATGTAAAGATACATTTCAATTCTCAGGACGAGAATGAAAACAAGTAGAAAAATTATGCCCAAAAATTTTGCACTTAGAGCAGTATTGGGGAATAAATTCCGCAACAATACTTTGAGAATATCCCTTGTAAGCATCCTCAAGTCTTATAGAATCAGGAAGGCTATGAGTAACATCCCTCTCAATTAAAATTCTAGCAACCTCAGGCTTCGAGTGATTAGAAGTGAACTTATCAATTTTAAGAGGCTTGCCTAGAATCTTTCCAATTGAGTAAAGAATGTTATTATTAAAGAATTGCAGCCTCAAACCAGGAAGATGGATCCAAATCAGCACAATAGGGGACTCCTCCGAAGGATTAAAAGTAGGAGTCCATTTAAAAATTTTCAGGTAAAATTTTTCAATAACCAAAACTTTTTTCGAAAACAAAGAGGTATAATTCGCTTCAACTTGCAATTTAATCATTAAATTCCTTCTATCAATCATGCCTAAAGTCCAGCCCCCAACCAAATTTAGAGAAGAGAAAAAAAATTTTATAGCCTCAAATTTAGGTCGGCCAAAAGAAAACTTCTCAATCAAAGTAAAACACAAAGGTTCCAACATAATGTTGGTATCTTCTTTAGTAAAGATTAGAGCGGGTTTACCGTTCTTCCGAGAAGCTTTCTTAAGCAAACCTTTCGCATCCCATTCACACAAATGATCATCAAGATTAGGGGGGAAATAAAAAATCTCCCCCTACGGTCGAAGATCTCACCACTGCATCTTTATACGAGGCCATAGTATAGATCTGGAAACCTGATTGAGAAAATCAAGTAAAAAGGCGAAACAAAGAAAACCCTAGAAAGAAAACACAAAGAAGCCATAGGCGGAGAAGAAACCAGTAAAAAACAGAAACAAAAGAGCAACAAGAAAAAGCAAAAACAAAACGAAGAAGAAACAAACTACTGATAAAAAGCAAAAAAGCAAGGTAAAATGAGAAAAGCACAAAACAAGATCCACAAATTAAGAACAAACAAAGAGAACACAAAGAGAATAAGATCCACAAATCAAAGGCCACAACCACAGTAGAAGAGCAAAGCAAACCGAAGAAAATCTAGCAAAAGAAGAAGATGGAAAGGTCTCACCAGATCCGAAGCTCTAGAAAAGCCCTAGAAATACGACGGGGACGGCAGCAGGACCGTGTTGACCTCATTTTTGATGAGGTCTTCCCTTCTTCTTTTTAGTGCTTAGGATCTAGCCTTAGGCTTTTCCTTTGACTATCTTAGAGGACTAGAATTGGGACCCGCCTTTTAGAAATTCAAACCACTTCTAAACTCCCCGCAAACTCCACAAACTTGACTATAGACCCCTAATCACCTAGAGGGTTGAAATCAAATGTGGAAGTTTAAAGGATGAGTTCCTATAAGACTCTTTGGCCTTAGAGTCGCCCTGCAGGTGGCTCGGTGCAGTGAAGAGGCCGACTTACACTACACTTACACACTACATTTCCACACACTTCCTAAAACCACACCCATACCCAACTTAACCTCCGACTCATGTGGGTGATTCACATGGATGGTCCTTAACCCTCAAGCCCTCGGCAAGAGGTTAGGAGCAACATAATGAATGCCTCAAATGAGTCCTTTCATGGCTCATATGGGCTTGAAATGGTTTCATGGCTCAACCAAAATGATTTCTTTCCACCTAAATTCACCCAATCTCCAATTTCCTAAATTTTCAATTTTTGACCCCGAGACCCTACACCTACTAAACCTACCCAAAACCTCGAAATTACCTAAATTTTTGCAAAATTTTCAAATTACCCAAAATTTTCCAAAATCAATCCCAAACATCTCCACATCACTCAAATTGATCATCCATACCCAAAAATACCAAAGATTCCAAAAATACCCCCCAATACCCTCCAAATACCCAAAATACCCTTCTTGGCCTAAAAATCTAAAAATTCAGAAAATTCCCAGAAAATTCCAGAAAATCCCAAATATTCCCAATTTCATTTTGTCCAACTACACCATGGGCCAATTTAGTCAATTTACCCTACTTTTGTCAAAACCCCCAAATTGACCCATTTTAACCCAAAGTGGACCCAATGTTAAACCAAACCTATCCAATTGACCCAAATTCTGGTCCAATTCAATTCTAAACTTCAATTCAACATTCCTAATACCAATTTAGACCAAATCCAAGTCCAATTTGATTGACATTTGGATCCAATCTCACTTTTGGCCTTAAAGCCCAATTTGGACCCATGACCCAAGCTTAACCCAAACTCACCCAATTCAACTCCAATTAATCTCAAATCTTTTCTAAATCTTCCTTAACATTCCCACAAACAAAACCCTAACATGATTTGCCCAAAATTTAGACCCAAACCCCACTCAAACTCAATCCAAGGTCAAAAGGCCCATTTTCGACCTAAACCCAAACCTAACCCAAATTCAACCCAATTCAAATCCAAATCATCCCCAATTTGTTTCAAATCACTCATGACACATCCATGAGCTAAACCCAACAATTATTTGGCCCAACCTCTTTACAAAATTCCCATCCATAAATTCATTTTTAAACTTAAGGGCCCATTCCTTAAGCCATTTTAAAAGCCCACTTCCACCAAATCCAAAGCCCCAAAAATTCTTCCAAAGCCCATATGACATTTCCCCTCATCATATTTTCAATTAAAATCATCCCTAAGTCCTAAACCAATCATCAAATAATTCTAAATGAAGCTTCATCCAAATTTCCACCAAATTATCCAAAATCCTTAAAATCCTTTTTTATGAAATTGACCAAACCTTTTCCCAAGCCAAATGGAGCCATGCACAAGCCATATGCAAGCCATGAGAGCCTCTTTACATGTCACCATGCCATTTTGGGCAAAAGGAGGAGGCTCTTTCCTTAATTCCTAAAGGTGATTAACCACTTCCATGATTCCACTAAACCATGCTTAAGCTCTAATCGTGCTTGGATGGTGACTTGACCCTACTGATTATGCTGAGCCAAATCACTTTTCCCTCAGCCAAAACCAGGCCTTGGGTGGTGCACCTAGCCCAAATGGGTGGGTTGACCCATTTAGGTCCAAATCTAGCCATGCCGCATTCCACTTTGAATCAAAGCCTTTACACATGGCATTTGCCAATTGCCTACACTAAACCCCAGCCCTGACCCACCTGACCAAGATGGTGACCATTGCCTGGCCGGCCGGCCACCGGGCCGCCGGAAAACACCATGGCCGAGAGCTCACATGTGAGCCAACATTGAAATTCTCACTTGCTGAGTCGCCCTCGCCTAGTGGTCACCATGGTCGTTCTTCTCCTCACTCGGAGCGAGTCGATCCCAAGCCCTAACTCCCCCGGAGGCCTCCCGACCAGCTCTATTTAAACTCCACCCCTCTCGGCCATGAAAGGGGAGAAGCACAAACCTTGCCAAAACTCGCCAAAATTGTTCCGGACCCTTCTCCATCCTTAGAGCACTTGATCCCCGATGAAATCCCCCTGCCATTTCTCCTCTGTAAGCTCAATTTCGGAGTTGAAATTCCACCCAAAACCGGACACTTCTCCACGAGTGAGCCAATTCCCAAATTGATTGGCTCTACACCTTCACTGGACCAAGAGAAGGTGTCCACCATCAAAAGCCCCATCTCCGGACTACCCGGTTGCTCCAACCTCCAAGCTTTGTGATCGGGCTTGGTCGAAATCATATCCGGACAATTCACCGGACCAGGAGACTTCATCCGGAGCTTCGCTAGGACCCGATCGAAGGTGCAACAACTCTCGGATTGAAGCCACACTTCTCCGAGCCAAGGTATGAGCTAACTCTTCATCCCGAGCTTCGAAGATTCTCTATTTCAAATGCCTTAGTTTCGATGCATGTTAACCGTATAGATGCGTTCATCTCTTCAAGACGAATCCATAGAGTATAAGAACGTAAAAATCCATTGAGAATCGAGTGAGATCTTAGGGATTTAGTGTGGACGGCTCTCGGGTGAGAACACTTGGGGACGATGAACGGATGCCGTCCATTCGATACACGCGCGCACGGATGGTCAGGATCGCGTCGGACCAGGAAACGGTGCGAGAACCGCGGGGCCCGGCCGCCGACTCGGAGTGGCGGCGTCGAATGGGAGCGCGCCGCGTGGTCTTTCGGAGGCTGCCGAGGATGCGCCGGCGCCGCGTGGATAAATAGAAAATTAGGGTATTTTCCGATTTATTTAATTCCCTAAACTTCAAAAATTCATATCTCTGTGTAGAAAAATCACAAAAATAAAATAAAAATACCCTCTTGCTCAGTGAACAGAGGAGAATAATGTGGAAAAGAAATCATTTAATTTCATCAAGTATTTTATTTTTTATAATTTATTTACTCTCTGCATTGTTTTAATTCTCCATGCATGCATACAATTCACCATGGCATGAGACCATAGAGGCTTTTGAAGCCTCCGAATTTGGGAACATTCCCTGAATTTTCCAAAGTCGAGGCCATCCCTATGAAGAGTTCTTGATTTTTCAAGTTCGAGTCACTGTTTTGAGTATTTTAATTCCAGTAAATAGCATGTTGTGAAATAAATTCTAGGAAAATTTGGTGATGTTCCTTATGACCAGAGAACCCTAGGAAAAATAGGTTTTGACTTAGTTCATTTAAAACAACCCTAATCGGCTTAAACACCCAAAATAGGTCTTTAATTAATTAGAGTTAACCAGGCATCAAATTGACTTGAAATCAATTCTCCACTGACCTTTAGGATCCGAGGAATCCACCATAAAAATTTGAGGTCAATTGGACTTGGTTAGCCCCACTAATTGGGTTGATTAAGTCACTTATCCATTTTAAACTTTAAAAATTCATAACTTTTAAAATACTTTTCAAAAATTCACAAAATTGATTTTGGAGCCTCTCTGATATCAGGGGAATCTAAGAAAATTAAAATTTCAATTTTCTAAAAAAGTTGATTTTTAATAATATTTTAATATTTTTAATAATTAAAAAATAATAAAAATCACAAAAATAATAAAATTCACCAAAATGTCACATTTTGAATTTTAATCACTTAGGAACAAATCCCACATTTTTCCTAGGTCTATTTAGTGAGATATTGAATTTTAAAACCCTAGGGTAATTTTAAAATTAAAAAAATGTATTTTCTAGCATTTTCACTAAAATAATTATAATAAATCATAGAAAAATTAGAAAATTGCAAAATTTGTTTCTCTGGTTTCCTTGATATCAGAGAGATTTTTGAAAAATATAAAACCCATTTTTCAACATTTATTTTATTTTTAAATTAATTAACACTCCAAAACTTAAAATAATTATAATAAAAATAATATAATTCAAAAAATCACCAAAATTGGTCCAAGTGCTTCTCTGGTCATTAGGAATGTCCCCTAATTTTCTTAAGGACAGAAACTTTCCCTTGGTCATGTTATTAAATTTTCCTTGAAAATCTCTATTTTCCACCAAAAATAATTATATAAATAAATTAAATACAGAAAAATCACATTTTCTCCTCTCATGTCTTTATTGACATATGAGTGAAGTCACATAAAAATTTCAAGTTCATTTGGGTTCAATTTAGTGAGTTATGAAATTATTAAGCTTAAAGGGTAAAATGGTAATTAAAATCTTTAATCCTTAATTAAAACTTTAGGTTTAATAAAAAATCAACAAGTAAAATATTTGATCTTAATCTGATTTGGATGATTGAAATTTAAATAATTAAAGGGTAGAAACCCATTAAACAATTTTTAAATGATTAAACTTTAATTAAATAATAGATTAAATTTGAAAGAATAATAAATTGGAATTATTAAAATAAGGATATTTATTAGGAAGAGATTTATTCTTTAATTTAAAAATCCCTAAACTAATTATATCATTAATACTCAATTTTTTTAATTAAAATGATAACTCAAATTTAAAATATTAAAAGACTTAATTAAATTATTAAACTCTTTTGAAATTTCAATTAAAATTAAAAATAAAGTAAATTAAAGATAAATTAAATTAAAATTAAATTAAATTTAATAATTAAATTACATTAAATTAAAACAAATTAAATTAAATTAAACTAAATTAAATAATTAAATTAAATTAAATTAAATAATTAAATTAAACAATTAAATTAAATTAAATTAAATTAAATAATTAAATTAAATTAAATCAAATCAAATTAATTAAACACCAAATCAAATTAAATTGAACTATGTTAAACTAAATTAAAACTCAATTAAATTAAGTTGAATTAAATATAACATCACCTAAGACATAAAGAATTCAAAATAAATGTAAAGCAATTCGAACACTATTCCAAATTTAAACCCTTTAATTTAAATCAAATCATTTCAATACTAATTTACCCTTGAAAGCTTTGATTATTATAACTCCTAAATGGAACATCAAATGAAGTGTTACCTCACTCATAGGATATTCAAATGTCCTAGTTCACTGAGCAAGTTAACAAGACTTCAAAACCTCTGGACGATCGATTCATTTATATAATTAAATTCATTTGGACTTAAAACAATCCTAGAAATATTGAAAAGATGTTTAAGATTCTTCTTAAGCACTTCCTCAATATGATAGGATATTTATAAGAACAATTGGACTTAATTGTCCTTTTGATGAAGAAAATCGTCCTCAAAACAAAAACACAAAGAACCTAGACGTCATAAGAGATGACTAACATAGGATTAGGAATTTGGTAAAAACCATAACCCTTCCCTTAGCTTTACCTAGGAACTTGTTTAAATATTCTAATTGTGTTTTAAGTGCAGCTTGGGATGACGGGAAGACCCTCCGTGTACGCTTTTATTTTTTTATTGCAATTTGCTCTCTTGCAATTTACTTTCCTCGCAATTTACTTTCTTGCAAATGCACTTTATTTTTCTTGCATGATAAAATAACGATTGCATGAAAACCCACACCTTTAGGATAGTCCCTAAAACCGAAACCAAATTAAGTTAAAAGTCATTGCAAGATAAAATTCACCGCCACAACATTTCAAAATATAAAACAACTCAAAATTTAATCACAAACGAACACAAAACTACAATTACAACTAAATTAAAACGTCCCGTTGGATGATCGGGAATACCTCGGATGATGTAACCTACGTGTTGCTAACGGGATTTCCCACGTGTCTAAATGAAAGTGTGGAACTCATTCGATTGAGTTTAGCAAATTCATCCGGATTAAGTGAATCCGATAAAAATAATGATGCCGGAAGGATGGAACCGTGGGATCTTAACCGGTGTCGTTATAATCAACTTTAAGATTTGTTTTAATTAAAACGTAAAAAAAAAAAAAAACACTTGGAAAATTAAGACTTCTCTAAACCAAAACACTTTTCTCATCCCCTGATTTATGATTTCTAAAACTAAACCTCTGCAACAACAAGGAGCTTGGAGCATGGTGGGCAGCACGGCCATCGTCGTCATCAAGAAACTCGAACCTACTTCAAGAAACCTTCTTAGAATTAAACAACAAATGCCATAGGACTTCGAGGTAGCTTGCCTAGTGCAACATAAATCCTCAACCTCTTCGTTAGGCATTTGCATTGCAAATTAAGCCCTAACCTGGTCTTAGATTCCGAGGTAGTCGTTCGATACGACAATAAACCCTCACATCTTCAGTGCTATTTGTTTGATTTTATCATACAAATATAAGCCCTAATTAATCAAAATCGGCAAGATTGAAACACTAAATAAACATTAGGACTTTCCTAAACTCAAGCCAAACGATAGGATAGTCGGAAATTACCGAAGTTCACTTCGAATCGGTGATTTCTCCTACCTTTCTTCCTTTGGATTCACAAAACAAAATGTTCCAAAATTTGATCCATTCCCTATTAAAATTCCAAAATTCAATCTTGAAAACCTTAAACTTTGAAATTCTCGAAAGCTAATTATCGATTATTATCGAGAGTTTTCTAGGTGATTCCCGTCACTTAAGATGTAATTAACTATATGGGCTCGCCCTTATAAGGAATTTTAAAGAACCTGGTAATATAAACCCCGTTTGATACTTTCATATTAAGCGAGTGAATTTGTCGGCTTATAAAATTGGTTCGCAGAACCAAACGGATGTCACAAAACTTCAGCTTATTTGATCGAGCCTCACCATCAAGTAGTGTGTCTATCCTTAGGGATAGATACACGGTTTGTGATGCGTGCTCGTTTATATAAACTATTCTGGGATGTGAGATCGGTTTAATCTCATATCTTAAAACTTTCGAATTTAAAAATTATTTTCAAAGCCAAATACTACTTTCTAAATTATATATATATATTTAAATCAAATTTAAAATTTAAATTCGCCGACAACTTACGTTAGGCGACCCCCTTTTAAAATACAATACAACCTAAAATATGCTGATGACGACCGGTCACGGGACCGGCGAAGGACGACGAAGAACGGCAACAGGGATGATGCCACTGATGGAAGATTGCAAGAAATTAGGGTTCCTCTTTGGGTCGACATGCGAGAGTGATCGGCGAAGGGGAGGCTCGGCGATTAGAAGGAAGGCCGGCGAGGAGGTGTTCGTTGGCCAGGAGAAAGGAAGACTTAACGAGCCGAACACGAACCAAGATTTGTTCGTTCGTGTTCGGCTTGTTTTGGCTCGAAATACTATTCCTCAATTATATATATATATATATATATATTAACGAATAGTATTTTTAAAAATTTTAAATGATTTATAATCAATTAAAATTATTAATTAAGTAAATATAATAAAAAAATATTAAATTAGATTCAAATTATATTTTAATATAAACTATAATTCTTAAATATTGCCTCAACCCTTAACATCTTATAATTGCGTGATTAAGATTGTCAAAACGATTTTTTGTTCGTGTGCAAACGAGCTGAACACGAACATAATTTTTGAGCCTCGTTTACACCCCTACATATAAATACACACTAGTTACATATTTACATATCTAACATCTAAATTTTCACATTTACGTAACTCATCTCAATGACTCAGAAGCTTTTAACTGCGTCACCGTGGACCGAATAAATGCAGTCGACAGTTAAACAAACAAAATTTAACGTCTCCTCCGGAGCTCCTTTTTCGGCAAATGAACCTCTCGCATTTAAAACATTCTGAATTTATGAACTCTCTCCCCATTAATGGAGGCCACCTTCCCCGCAACTGTTCCTCTCTTTCTCTCTCTCGTTTCTGCCTTTTTTAGGGTTTGATAGTTGAGCAAGAAGAAGATATTGAAGGGCTTGTCAGCCATGGAAGCAGAGCATCGGAAGGCTTATTGAAGGACTGGTCAGACAAGGAAGCAAGCAGAGCTCAGAAATAAGGCTGGGGACTGTGGTCCATTATGCTTTCATCATTGTAATTATTATTTCTAGCTAGGATCATTAAAATTATATTGAAGAATAATAATATTTTTCTACAATTTATATGTTAACATAATTGATGCATTTTTATATCTGAACTTTAATCAGGATCTGTCATGTGTACAGAAAGACCAACGCATGTATTCTAAAGAGAGCCTGATGCGATTATTCCTCGTAGGCATTAGGCCATGTTGGCTATTGGGCCAAATTAAAGGCTAACTTTATGAAATCAAATTTGGTTGGAATATCCAGATAAATATTATATGAGAAAAGTATTGAAAACCTAGCATTACAAATTCTTCATATATAATGACTTGAGAATATAATTAATGTCTGAAGATTTTCCAATTTATTTCATTAAGATATATATTTGAAAGCTAATAAATAACATCATTTGTTGAAATCTAATGAGTTCTTAACCAAAGTTCAACCAAAAAAAAAGTGGCTTTCTGTTCACGCATGTACTTAAATATGGCTGTCAAAATGCTCGTCTTTCATGAATGACTCGTGTTTGGCTCGATAAATACATCGTGTTTGATTAGTTATTTAGGCAAGTGAGCCTATAAAGAATAATTTTTTTTTTAATTCATTTTAAAATGAGTCGAACACGAACAATGATTTAGCGTTCATAATTGACTCGATTTGAGTCGTAATAATTAAATAATTAAATAATAATTTATTTATATCTTTTTATATTAAGTTTTTATATGTATTAAAAATGCAAAATTAAATGTTTTAAAATATAGTTAGGTGGTGTAATTATATAAAAAATGTATATAAATTTAGGTGCTAGGTATGTAAATAAATAGGATATGAGTGGCATGTATGTAAATGGGCCTAAAAAAAGGTAAAATTGGATGCTATGTATGTACAATGTTAGATATAAACATATGATTATACAATAAGCATCTCCTGCGGGAAGGACGGCCCCCGTCAGGAAGATAGAGACCGCGCAGAGTACGGCAAATTGAATGTGAGAAACGCTTTATATATATAACGAGAAAGGAAGGAATTTTCCGGCAAGAAAGCAAAGGAAATTGAACGGTGAGGATGTGTTGCATCTGAATCGTGTTTAGTTAAATAAATTTTGTTATTTTGATAATCATAATTTAATTAATCATATATTTTGGACCTGAGTGAATTAAAATCTAACTCGAACACGAGCTTAGTTCGAACAAATGAGTTTGAATGAAGTAGAACACAAACATATTATTAACTAGTTATTTCAAATACGAGTTGAATATTGAAAGAAATATTTTTTACAAGCCTAATACGAATAAGCATTAGGTTTGCTCAAGCTCGTCCCTTTTACACTCCTAGGCATGACATAAGAATCAATAGGTCTTACGGATTTCGAAGGCAAATATCTGAAAAAACAAATCATTTTGAAGTTGAACACACTTGTTAAAGTGGTTGAACCGGGACACTTACCGAAGTGGTCAAACCGAGCACTTACCAAAGTCGTCAAACCGAACCCACCTATCAGAGTGGTCGAGTTGAGGCCACCTACCAAAGTAGTTGATCCATCTCGGAACAAGCAAACTACTAGAAAAGATCATCATCATTACATAAAAGTACACACATTCATCATCATTTAAAATGTCGCCTGACATTCACGTTGCAATCATTTCATCAATACACTGTATAGATGCCCATAAATGTACAAAATGTAATTTTATAATTATTTTATTTCTTCTTATGTATGGGGGACAAAGGGAGAAAAGAATAAAATAGTACTGGTGTGTACATCGAAAATGTGTCAGCGATGATCCAGAGAGAATCTAACATTTTAGAGGAGGATAGTACGATGAAAGAGAGCCCACCGAAAGAAGACCAATAGGCTCACTTATCCAACCGGACTTGATGCAGCAATAAGAGGCAAATTCAAAGCCGATCGAGCGCAGCCATCCGAGCGAAAGCCAGAAAGGCCAAAATCAACGGAGCTACAGAGATGATAAAAAGACGATCAAGTGATCTAATCCCAAATCATTCAGACCGAGAAAAAACCAAATTGACATTTGAGCCATCTACTACAAGAAAGCCTACTTAAAACAATAGCTCGCCTCTCAGTAGATCCAATACGAGGAAGATATAGTTCCACAATATTACCAACTATCCCACAGACTCCCTCGAGACTCCTCATTAGGGATCAATAATTAACTATGCAGTAAAGAGTCTTATAGTCATCTCACAAGCTCTCCTTCTTGAGGATAAAGCTACCTGTTGGGTTACATTTATTCACCCTCAGCACGACAGTCTATCATCTCACTGTCGACAAAAGTTCCTCACTAGGGATCAAGGGTTATTAGCCAGACTAAATCAAACAATCAGCAACACTGACCAAGCCTATCTGACCGAACCATTTCTGCCGACCTGAAGCCAATCAAGCTCAACTGACCTAGAATACCGACTAAGCCTAATCAAACTGAATTAACCCTCCTAAGCCAAAGTCAAACAAATTGAGCCGACCGAGAAAGAGAGCAACCGAGCGATAGGCTAATACCTATAAAATACCAAGAATATATTTTACAACTCTTATTAAAATAGGGGCAAAAATATAATGTCATCATATTGAACTCATTCTCTTATAAATACAAAGATTATTTTATAAACAAAGGATAACCAAAAAAGATGAAAAATGTCAATATTATTGACATGCTCGTTATTCATTGATGTTCGCTCTCTATCTCTCCTTCTTACATTCTACACCTCAGGGTGTGATTCAAGAATAATTCAAAATACAACATCCTAAAAGGTGTGCTGAGTATGGATTATGTCACATACAAGAAGAGGAGCCACCCAAAGAGAAAAAAACCTACAACATCGGGCACTGATAACATGGAGTGTTCCGAAGAGTTTGTGAACCAACATTTCCAAAAGTTGAAGAATCAAATAATGGATGCCTTCATTGGTATATGCCACCATAGACTTCTACAAATATTTCTTGTCTGACGATCGCTCTTACCTTGACGGAGTGATCACATTTCACTGGATCACTTTGCTTCTGCATATTTATTTCTGATTGTCTCAAAGAAAAATCTTGCTCATTATTGAAGTGAATCGTTGCTAGTCACGATGCAATAATGAGTAATGCTTGCGAGGATGTCTCGGCGAGCAATACAAGTTATCGCATTGTAAATTGCACACCCATGTTGTGTTAAGCATCTACGGGGTCTAATAGGTGTCATTTAGGCTTTATCTTTTCTTAGGACTTGTTGCAAAACATATATATATATATATATATATATATATATATATCTGTGTGTGTGTGTGTGTGTTTGTGCCGCGTACCGTGACCTGGTGCTTTGGGTGGGGTTCACTGTAAGTCCACTAAAGGTCACGGGTTCGAGCCCTACTGTGGTGCGGACGGTTCGAATAGGCACATGAGAAATCGATATTTGTAGTTTGACCAGTAAACTATAAATATCGATTTCTTTAATATATATATATATTACTCGTATGCATCATATTTCAAAATCCATTTTAAAACTATTGCATTCTTAGCTTAGACCATACATAAATAAATCTTTTAAATCTTTCATTCATACAAAACTTGCATTTGGTGGTACCTCTTAGAATCATTGGATCCTTAGTATAGGGTCGAGGTCAGCGACCCCATCAAAACAAATGACAGTCATTTACCCACACTTTTTGCACACACAGTTGTTGGGACTAGGAATCATTTTTTTTAGATGTTTACTAGACTAGGGATAAGGTGTAGTTATGCTTTTCATATGTCTGACTATCTTTCCTTAGTTTGCGCCCTAGCCAAGAATTTTTGTGTGCTTCTTTTGTGTGTTTACTAGGCGTGAGACTTGCGCACTAGCATATATAGGGGCAATATTCTTACAAGAAGTCATATTCAATAAGGAGGGACTATCATGATTTTATCAAACATAATTTCTGTAAGTGTTGCTTAGCCTCCCTCCTGCCACACATGGTTCATCACATTGCACTTAGATAGCTTTTATGCTAACCTGATTTTTATGCAGATCGAGTTTTTTTTTCTTATTAATTTTTTATGTAATTTCTAGAGTACTCTAAACTCAATCATGTATTAGAAATAAAGTACGGGCACGGGTTTCGAGGTGCCTGGTGGGTGAATCCAGGTGACGAGGATTAGGAGCAATAGGCTCATGTAATGTACCTTACTTCTAAAACTTTTTGATGTATAACATTAAGACTAAGCATGTATATGTGGTGCTTGACAATCCTTTTGCTTTTCTGGAAAATGTTGTAGGCCCATAAGCCCTCAAGCCTTTTACTCCCTTATAATTGGCTTGTTTAATTCCCTTTGTGTGCTTGCTAGTCACTCTTTCTTAATTGTGCTTGTTTGGGAATTATGTAAAAAAATTAATTTAGGCTCTCTAAGGACCTAAAATTGTGAATTTTTTTACAAAAGTTCAATAAAAAAATATTGAGATTAATTAAAATTTAGGTTTAAAGCGTCCCAAATTTTCAAAATTACTATTACATTCTTATATGGCCTCCAGGTCAGATTTAAATTAGTTTGCATAGCATGAGCATAACCTAAATCATACTAATAGGACCTCCACATTAGGACTTGTTAGCTCATTGCATCATATTTGCACGTTAGGAAGAGAAGTCCCCATATTCCTCATAAGATTTCTACTTAGCTAGTTGTCTAGAACGCTTAGGGTGTTAGAGGTTTCCCCGACCCAAATAGGAAATAATTTCATTATGAGAGTACCTTGGCTTTGTAGTCGTACCACTCTTTTTCTTTCCACTCCAGCGGCCTCTTCGCCACTTTGATAGGTGTTAGTCTCACCTATACTCTTTTCCTACAAAGGGTCATAGGATTTAGAGTTTCGTTTTCTTGACCTTAGGACTGTTGAGATCCCCTTGGACGATGCAATTTATGCATTCCTGACAATAGGATCTCTGGTTAAGTTGAGTCAACTAACTTCATGATCAGGTAAACTTAAGGTCCTAATAGCTTGGGATGACGGATCCATGGCATCATTATCCAGCTATCTCTACCCATTTAGGATTCCTTTACATTCCATTGTTATACCCACTTTGAGCCTTGTCTCACCACTGAAACCTCGTCGATGTCGTCTCGTAGGCCCCGATTGCGGACATGTCGCAGCCCTTTTGGGATACAATGATTGCCTTAATGACACGGTTAGCCCTGTTAACACAATGTGGACCTTATGAGGTGGCCTGGTTATTTTATAGGCATCGTCTGCCAATGAGCCGCCATCCGTATAGGATTGAGAGAGACTCACTCTCTGCCTGTATAACTCAGTGTGAGCTTTCAAAGCATTGAGATCTCTTGTGAGAGAACCATTCTTTGACGCAACTCGTTACTAGGCATCAATTGAATGTAAGCAGGATTCCTTCAATCAAGAGTATTCTTGGGCATCCCAAAAAATATAATTAACCAAAGGGATACATCCCTATAGGAATTGCTCTTGACCTCAGAACAAACAAAAAAATTTGGTTCTTTGGTTATATGTTGCTTATGTAGGGATTCTCTTCGTAAATGACTTTTTTTAAGATGTTTTGATCCGCTCTTGTTCTGGACATGCACGCTTGACCTATCGCACGAAGTTTACCTAACATGAGTTCTTCATGTTCTTTTTAAATTTATATGCGTAATTTTAATCTTACTTTCAATATTTTCTGATCCCTCCTCTTGTTTGAATCATTCTGACGATTCAAGTAAGCGAGCATTTTAAAAAAGGAATCTTGACATGTGGATTAAGAAGGTTGGCGACTCTGAGCTTGGTGTTGTACAAATTTAAAACACCAGCCAAGTTAGCCATCTTCTCAGCCTTTTGGTGTTGTACACTCAGAAGACCTGCAACTGAAAAAAACTTTTAGTTGGTGCCACAACAATTCTTTTTCAATAGAAATATTAGCTCAATAGTGGTGATCCGTTAGAATACAATAAAGGAATCAGACACAAGGCAAACCATTTCCGCACCTTCAGGATTTTCACCAGCACGGACCACCAGAGACTTCTTTTTGTCTACCATTGTGGTAGCTTCAAAACATGCAGATTTAGCACTATCAGCAACTAGGGCTTTCTTCTTCGCAACTTGTTGGTAGTTGCTACCTCCCGCTCGGCCTATTCGGCATCAAAGGTCTTCATCATCAGCTTGAATGCATCCAATTATAGCACCCAATTGACTGTCACTAGATCAAAATGCCAATGGACAAAAAGTTGACACCCTTCTACCTCTGTAGCCTCATCCAATACATGATCTGACACTTTATTCTTTGACATAGCGAGAGTGCCTCCAGATGGAACGGTTTGGATGTGCCATTAACAAAGAAGAGTAGCCGAGAAAAAAGTTCACTTTTAATCCTTTATTTTGTTCTCCTACCCTAGCAACTGGACCTTACCGAGAGAGGCAAATTGAACGTAGTCATCCATGCCGACCCAAAATGAAAACAAATATGCAAATAGATCAATCAACTAGGAGATTACTGACTAATGACAGAGGGTAACATAATTCATGATGGATGCTATGGAATTTGATAAAATTTGAGCTAGGATACCTTTCTAGAGGTAAAAAATGGCCTAAAACTCTCGGTAAATATGAATTCTTAAACTGATGCAAAACTGATCTTTGTAGAAGAAGAGCTAAACCCCGAATGAAGTAGTTACTTGATCATTCTCATTGGCGGCCCAAAACTTCATCATAGAATAGAAGACACGAGTCTCTAAAGCTAATCTACTTCCCTCTATATCATTTTCAATCAATCAGTTGTAACAATCGATTGATTCAAAAGCCTTGATAGAATACTTCAGAGCAAGCAAAAAAGAGTGTATATAGCAATAAAATCATAACATCAATTAAACCCCTCACCCTTATATATTGAGAAGAGAAAGAAACATAAATCTCACACTGGGGCAAAAATAGACTTGCATAGTAATTTAAAAAATGAGATAATAGAAGGAGCACATCAACACGAGAATTGAGACAGAAAAAATAAATTTTATTTTGGGAAATAAATATATTATAACTTATGCTCGAAAGCTAGTTTAAGAGAAAATATTTTACAATAGAATCGTCTACGGCTTTGCCAAGACATACCCTCGCTGAAGTAGTCTTTTATCCAAAACTTCACCCCCAAATTTGAACTGGTTCACTTGATCTGTCTTGGTTCAAGCCCAGAGTATGAATCATGTATCCCAAACATCCAACAGTTCATGGCAAAGAGCATCCATGTCCTGCATCAACTCCATTTTCTCCACACGAGCAAGTTGTTTGCGTATCTACTCACTTCGATGAATCCTAGCTGACCGAGTGAAGGAGTTCTTGCTCTTATCTAGGTTAACTACTACTGTATCTGCCAACCAAGCTTATATGATCAAATACAATCTATGTATCTAACAAAGACTACATGTTCCAACTATGTCTTCTGTCACTAATTGATGCAACCGTAGCTACCAACTACTACCTATGTGACAAACTACATTTTATGTGATCAGTTGCTACTACAACTTCCAATTATGATCTCTGGGGCCGACTTACACTATTGCAACCCCCGACTACAGTTTTTATGAAAAAATCTTATTTTTGTAGCTATCAACTATGGCCTTAGCGGCCCACTATTGCCATTATCACTAAGATCTACATTTATTATGGCCCAATTACTACTAATAAAGATGAAAGTCTATTCTACATATTCAATTATCAACATTGTGTTCCGAGCTTCTTTAATTCAAGAGAAAAGTGAACTTATATAGTTACGACTATAAAGTGAATCATTTTGATTGGATTTGACCACATGATATTTTTCACTTTATAGGATTTTTTTCATGTAAATACTCCGTGCGTGTGTATTAAATTTTCACGCAACACAGATTTTGAAATATCACTCTATTGTCATAAATCTTTTGTCATGCAACAAATATATTTAAAAATTTTGAGAGTGACATTTTTTGTTAATACCATATTAATCCAAACAACTCAATGGTACGACCCAAAATGATCATTTTGATCAGATGCTTTTTTTATAAGTAATTAAATGTCTTAACTATAACATAATTAAGTGATTTTAAGCTCATTGGATTCGTCTCATCGAGACAAGTGATTTGACTACAAATTTGACATATTTAAAGATCATTTGATCTAGCAAAATATATTTAAAAATTTCTTATTTTGTTTTAAGTGTATTATTTAATTCAAACTTTCTTGGACTCATATCAAATCATTGAACATTATTGATATATCCCAGTAAGAAACCTCATTTGAATTTGTGTATATAATTAAATATTTAGAGCTCTCAATGCCAATATACATCGAGATTTATGCCTGAGTAAACTACTTTTAGAACATACAAATTAGCATTGACCCAAACAACAAATCCAGATTAAAAAAAAGAGTAGGTTCAAATTAGGTTAAATAATTGAGACATATCACATAATAATAGTGTTAGATGAGTCAGATTTCATTAAATCTGATTAGAATAGTTTGACCAAAATAATAAATAAATATAGTCTGCGTAACCCAAGTAAGGTTGATTCACACGATAATCTGAAAATATTTGAGAATCCCACCGAAGAAGACAAGAGCGCACACCAGTCCCCAGCGAAAATATACAGTATTGTCCAACATATTGGGACAAAATTTACGCAAACCCACCAGAAAATGTACCAAAACTCAGCCCAATTGCTTCCTATTCATATCAATGGCGTCATCAAACTTAGAAATTTCGGTTGACAAAATCTTAAAAAGTACGACAAACAAAGCAAACATCAGATTTTACAAAGCAGCATTTTGTGATCCGATTGTTCTTCATCAAGCTCAGCGGATGCAGGCCACACCCATACAACCCGATAACAGATTCCTCAGCGCCTTCTTCTGCAACAGAGTTACACAATGAATTTATTTGTAAGAGCTTTCCACCATGAAAGAACAAGAGATAAAGAGATAAGTTACCCTCTTGCGCTTGGGATAGAGAAGTTCAGGTGGAATCTTGTACAAATCCTCATCCACAGCCATGGGAGCTGTACGCCTTCTAGGCGTCGCCACGGCTGCGTTGCAGACCCTTTCTTGCTTCCTCTGTTCCTGCACCTTCTTGTTGTGCTTCTTTTCTCCACCACCGCTTACTTTCCTCACCTGAAACAAACCATTAAAAAGAAAAAAAAAAGTTAACAAATCAACTAAATCCGAAAATAAACCTAAAGAGAAACAAAAGGGAAGTCCAAAGGTCCGACCTTTCTGCGGCAATGGTCGTCGTAAGGATATGCATACTTCACCGGCATGGCTACCGGAGCTTTGAAGAGGTCGTCCTCACAGAAGAAGCATGGCGGAAACAAAGGATCATGGCCTACACAATCGAAGTAGTGGGAGATGTCCAAATCGTCGTAGTATTCCCAGTTTCCAAAAGCAGGAATTTGCCACCTCATCATCTCCTGCAGCACAAAAAATGATTCAAATAAAACTATATTAATCTTCCGTCTCCAGAACAGAGTTAAGAACTTGGAGATTGAAGTCCTCCCCTCACCTCCATTTGTGCTCTGCAGAACGGCTCAAGCAACGAAAGAGAAGAGGTATATATATAGAAGAAGGGGATGGGAGGATGATAAGACAGGAAATAAGTGGAGAGATAGTGGTGGTTAGAAAAAGAGGGGATAATTAAACATAAAGACTGTGATCTGCTCGCTTTTAAGAGGGCTTTTCATTGCTCTGCTCGGTTGTAAGAGGGAAGGGTGTAAATGACCTTGATGAAGGTTTCATCGTTCCCCTGTTTCTTCTTCTCCTGCTCTAGCAGTCATGCTTATCCCGATGAGAGAAGTTCTCGCTCTTGTGTGGGGTTTCCATTGCTGATCACGTGGGAAGGAGGGACGTGGTCACAAGGAAGCTCTGTTCACAGCCTCCGAGAATGTTTAAAAAGTGCATCGTGGTCAAGAAGTGGACTTACTTCATTAATATATATATATTATTGAGTGTGTCTTAGAACAGCCGTAAATTAATGAATTGTTATCTTACAAAAATTTAACACACACTCAAATAAAAGTGAAATAACTAATAGAGACATTATAATTTTTTAGGTGAAAAAATTTTGAAAAAGGAAAAAATCACGGGGCCTAGCTCTGTTGAGATATTCATCTATGAACTGTGAGTTTAGAGGTTCACTCTTCTCATGAATTAGAGAAGATAAAATTACAAAGTTTTATATCCATAATTTGGTTTCTTGACAACAACAAGTTGTAGTGGCCATTGTATATTACCACAGAGATAGTAGTCTATTGTGAGTGTCGTAAAAGGTGGCTATAGTGTCAGTCTGTTGTACAAGTAATAGTTACCACGACTGTAGTTTGTTAGGTGGGCCGTAAATGGTTGTTTTAAGAGCATCAATTGGTGCATAGAGGCTGTAATAGGGAGTTGTCGGAGTATGGACCACGTATGTCATAGTTGTTCACGTAGGCCATAAAAGTGAGTTGGAATGACATCCGTAGGCCATAAGAGCCAGAGTTAGGAGCTGTGCGAGCAGCGGATGAATTTGGTTGTGGTTGGTTGTGTATGCTGTAGTGTTGAGTTGTAATGACGGCAGTAGGCAGCAGAAGTTGGAGTCAGTAGCTGCACAAGCTTATGTGGGGTGCATCGTTACACCATCTTTGAGATGAGATGTTGCACCGTCTTTGAGGTGCGTTGATGCACTGTCATTAGAGTGTGTTTTTGCACCGTCTTTGGGATGCGTTGTTACACCGTCTTCTAAGCGCGCTATTGCACAGTCTTTAGGGCGTGTTGATGCACCGTCTTTGGGGTCAACCTTGTGTGTCGGGATAATGCGCCACTTTGCAGGTTGCTTCATCGCAAAAAGTGGGCAACAGTAGATGGTGGTTGGCGGCTGCAGAACCAGAAGGTGGTTGGCGACTGTAGGAGGAGACTTCAACTCATTCTCAAAACTTCAGTCTTCTTCATGCTTCAAGCTGTGCTTTAGGCTTTAAGCCCCTTCTCCATGTGAGGGGTGAGGCTCTATTTATAGAATCTTAGTTGAAATTAATGCATGGAATATAAGCCACTTTGATCGGACGACCAGAATATATTCTCTTGATCAGATAATATTTGATGGAAATTTGAGTTCCTTAATAATGTTGAAATTGAGTGATCTTGGGCTTGTTGGATTCGTCCTATCGA
Organism: Papilionanthe hookeriana x Papilionanthe teres; assembly: GCA_022702705.1. NCBI lineage: Eukaryota > Viridiplantae > Streptophyta > Magnoliopsida > Asparagales > Orchidaceae > Papilionanthe > Papilionanthe hookeriana x Papilionanthe teres. Next base: position 148,555,231 of record CM040422.1, on the reverse strand, counting down.
GACGCTCGATTCAACTATAAGCTCATCAGATTCAATATCCGTTTGACCCTCCAAATCTTCTTGAAAAGCTTCCATGAGCATTTTAACAGTTTGATCAAGGCTCGAATTGACTTGGAATTGACGAATTTTGGTATCAATGGGCCCTTCTCGTCAAGTCGGTCGATGTGACCGTAAGTTTGCTGAAATCGGAGCTCTGGATGACTTTACATCAAATTTTTAAACATTTCTTGCTCAGAGAGGTGCATCAAGATTTATATTACATCTTGAGACTTGTGTCGATGTTGGCACTTTGTTCGTGGCGCTCGCGAGCGCGTGTATACATAATTTGTCCATGATGAATGTTAAACCTGGGATATAGGTAATGGTGGCATTAGGTTTTGGCTTAGTGATTGGTCTTCCTTGGGTCCTTTAAAACAATTCTCTAATGTTATCAAGCCCTCTCATCAAAATTGGCTAATTTTTAATGGTATCAAGCCCTCTCATCAAAAGTGGCTAATTTTTGGATTGATAATAAGTGAACATGGATGAGTTCTTCCATTGCTTACTACATGCTCGGGTTAAATATATTATAAATATTCCTTTTAATAAATCAAATAAAAATATGATGTTAAAAACTCCTGGTTCACTCTCTCAATACATTGCTAACATAACACATTTGCATCAAAATATTGAAGGTGAAAATCTTTGGAACTTCTTTCTTAAACCATCCTAGTCTATTTTTGCATAGAGATTAAACTACAAACTATTACCATTGAATGATATCTTAAAATTAAAAGGGCTTAGATTGATATCTTGCTACCTCGTGTGCAGGCAAAATGAGCAGTTTAGTTTAATCTCTATATGGGGGATATTCACTACTCCTTTTTATGAAATTCTCAATGGATTGATCGTGGCACATATAAATGAATTAATTCGGTGATTCAAACCAAATACATTGGTGTTAATTTTATATAACAATGTCATAATCCATAATTTTTTAATTTTTTTTTTCCATTGGCTTTAGTAACACAATTTGAAGTTAAAAAAGCAGTTTGGAAAAATAATTTATATTAAAATTTAGTTCTTCATATAGCTTTCACGAGAAGAAATAGGAAATGGTCCCCAAACATTTGAATGGACGAGTTCTAGAGGTTTAGAATTGTGAATTAATTCATCATGTTAAAAACCTATTGAGTTTATATCTTCTCTGATACCATGAAGAAATATCAAACTAAAACGATGGAAAGAATAAAATAAGAATGTATTAAATGTAATTTCTCTCAAGTTGCACCCAAAGTTGTATACAGTAACCTATATATAGATTGCATTAGAAGACCAATTATATGCCAAGGCAGTGAAGGTTGCAGGTCTATGATGGCGTTGCAGCGTGGGGTTGATGATAAATGTTGGATGGTTTGCAATGAGAGGTGGAAATCGTACGTGAAATGTTGTAGGGTAGTTGTGAAAACTGTGTAAGCGATGGATAGTTGAGGTACCATATTTGATGTTAGAATGCTCGTATCATCTCCCTTCAAGTTGAGGATCCAATGATTGGAGAGTCAACTAGTCATGTAGTTGTTTTGAAGGGAGTTACAAATAGAGGTTTGGTGTTGGCCTTATGTGCTGATGTGTTTAATAATGATTTCTTTGGAGAAAATGTGTTCTCCTATGAAGTGAATCTATTTCTATGTGATTTGTCCTTACATTAAAACCAATAACATTGGTTAGAGCTATTGTAGAAGTATTATCATAATACAGTGGAATTGGTTGGGAAATATAAATTTGGAAGTCGTTAAGTCGAGTAGCTAGATTGATGTCAGTGCTAGTTGTGGAGAGAGCTTGATATTCAACTCATTAGGATGACTTTGGCAGGTTGTTTCTTTACGCACAATAAAAGGGTGGTTTAAAGAAGAAACAATACCAAGTGGTGGACTTGTTATTAGTAGAATCAGTAACCTTATATGAATATTAACACACTGAAATAGATTATCATTTTATACAGGAACACATTCTCTCCAAAGAAATCATTGTTAAACACACAATCACTCAAGACCAGCCAACAAACATTCTCACCAAACCTCAAAATATGACTCGCTTCAAACACTTACCTGACAGGTTCACTCTCCAATTACCCATCGAATCCTCATTTTGAGAGGTGGTGATAAGAACATGCTAATGCCAAATATGATGCCTTAACTATCCACCACTTACATGGCTTTCACAATTACCACTACTCTCGATAATTATACAGTGGCATTTCACGATTACCACCGCTCTCTGCAAACCAGCCAACAATAATTCTCAATTGCCTGCCACAACTCTATCAGAGACGTGCAATCTTAATTGTCATTGCATAAAATTTGTCTTCTAATGCAATTTACATATAATTTATTGTAGGGGTGTCAATTTGGGTCAGCCGGTCATGTCAGATCTGACTCAAAAAAGAATCGATTAAAATAGGTCAAATCCGAACCTTACCCAAATATTGTAGGGATTAAAAGTCCCAACAAGAACTCATCCCTTCTTCATCCCACCAACTCGAACCCGACCCATACAACCCATTTAACAAAAGGAACATCATCATGTGAGTTAAAAATTGGCAGCTTTGGGTCAACTTTAGGACAATTTCAGGTCAATTTCAAGTAAATGTAAAATTGGTCAATCATTTTCGGGTAGGCGGGTCACCCAAACCTTACTCGAAAGATTAAACATATTAGGTTTTTTAACCTGAACCCAATCCAAAAAATTATTCAGGTCAACCTGAACCCGGGTTTTTAGGGTCGGGTTTCGATCTAGCTGGCATGCCTGGTCAATTTTTGACACTTTAGGTTATTTTATACATCCATGAGTGCAACTTAAAATAAATTACATAGCTTGACTAATTCATCTTCTTTAAGTTTAATACAATCTTAATCAATCCTCTCTATGAATTACCAGTTTAAAATTTCTTTCAGTTCAACAATATACTCATATTAAACTTCTATTATTGTTTAAGCGCTTTTAAATAGACATTCGACCAGAAGTTGGGTTTAATCTATCCTTTGAAGTTAAAATTAAAAAAAAAATCAATTAAATAGATTTAGTCAATCATTAGTTATCCTGAAAATTGTTGACAAGAGGATTGCAAATATTTGAAATTTTCATTCATCCATTTCAAAAATTTTACTAACTAATCATTTATCAATTTGAATAATTAACTGTGACTTGAATTATTAGCACATTAATTTATAATCATAATTCTACTTATTAAAATTAAAAATAAAGCTATCTCAATTAAAATCTTAACTAGCTTCTAATTAAATTTGAGTAGTCAATGATCAAATAATTATTTTATTAATCCATTTTTAATTAAGAGTTCTGTTATGTAAGCATCGTATCTTACCGAATAATCACTGATAAGTTCGATTAAAAATAATCTATGCAGTATATGACAGTAGCAGTCTATTATAAATTTTTATTTTTTTTGTAGAAAATCAAATCGCAATGTAAAGCTTCTCACCGCATCGAGTTAGATACGCATGTGAAAATATTATTTTCAGCGTTTTAAAATACATAGTTCGTCAAAACGCTAGCTTACCCAAACGTATCAGGACAAGCGTTTTCAAAACTCTACAACATCAAATAAGTTGCCCCAAACGGACTCTAAGTTAAATAAAAAACCATAAAATATTGTAAAATTTAAAATATATTAAGCAAATAAAATAAAATGACTTCTAAGATTCAACAAATGTCAACTTTCTCAGTGGGGAAAATAGTGCATTGTCGCCCTTTTAAATTGAAGCAAATAGTATCGATTTTGTATATATATATTTTAAATACCAAATTTTTAGAAAAAAAAAATTTGAAGACGTTGACTTTAAAAAATTATCATAAATTACAACATTGACGCAAACTTAACATGCCTTCGCCAAAATCTCGCATTTAAATAAGTATTTCAAAAATAGATTTAAAAAAACATAAATAATAAAAATAGCACTCGTTGATTTTTACATCTTAAATAATATATATCATTTTAGGATATTGGGTTACTTAGAGTTCGCAAATCAATGAAAAAAATATTACGCCCGAACTCCGAATGTGGAGCTACGTTTGGAGTCCAGTAAAATACCGACACGTGGAATGGTGGGACGATTAGGAAACACAAAGAAATTTTTAGCGTGCGACTAGACCCGGCCCAAATAGTTCAGCGGAAATTGAAATAACACGGGGAATATTCAGAATAACACTGCAAAGACTCAAATAACACAGCGGAAATTGAAATAACACGGAGAATATTCCGAATAACACTGCAATAACACTCAAATATTACCTCTAGAATATTCGAATAACACTCGAATATTGTGTGGTGTCGATAACACTACAATAACACTATAATAACACTTAAATAACATCGCTAGAATATTCATAATATTCCCCTCGAGCGTCCCACCATGCCACATGTCAGTATTTTACTGGACTCCGGACGTAATATTTTTCCCAAATCAATACTATTTGGGAGAGATCTTGTGAGGCAAGTGAAAAGTGGGAATGAGTAAGAAATTTTGAGTTGACCCCCTCCTTTTTCCTGATCTCTAATAATTTAATTTTTTATTATTATTATTATTATTATTATTATTATTATATATTCCTCTCAGCTTCCTTGCTAGAAAAAGGCAAATAATAGAAAAATAATAAATTGTAGGCCATACTATTTGATGGCGGTTGAGAATTGTTGTCGATGTGAGGTGTAACACTATGGCTGTCGAGCAGCTCATGAAATAGGGCATGGATAGTGATGTGTTGGAATCTGCTTGCTCCTGCCACGCAGTTGAACTGGAAGTATACTTGAGCGAATTTGTAGGTGTAGCTCGATAAATGCTGTTGAGCTCGATGGAGCATCTCGCTACTTCCTTCTCAAAATAAGTCATATAGCTGTAACTTCGATCGACATGATTGACGAGTACAATCTACCTACAACCAGACTTTTGGTGCCCGACAATTAGACACAATGATCCATTAGAACCATAGGACCCATCTAATATTTGAGCTTTTTCAATAGCTTACGAAATCTAATACAATCTGCTTACAACTCAATTCCATTGTTGCCATTTCAAAAGGCCAAAATGTCATTTCTCTCGATTTTTTCATCAAAAATGCTTCTTTATTAATCAGTCATGATTAAAATTCTCTCACCATATAAATGATTGAATGTATTTACAATAAATAAATACATAAAAACTGCAAGGAAGCCTGAAAAGCAATAGAACAAAACCCACACATTAATTTACAGGAGAACAGCAGCAGCTCTTTATACTTTCTGAGAAAGACAAGAGAGAGCATGAAGCTGCAGGGACCGCATTAGCTGCTCGAATAGTGAAGGTTCAACTAACCACAACTGCAAGAGCAATAACTGTCCAAAGGTATAAATTTTACTTTATGTAGGCCATATACTGCATTAATATTTACTGCAGAGAAGGCATTTGGCTGTGTGAGTTTTTGTCTAAGCCAAGCACTCTTCACGAATCCCACAGCACGGTGTAATTAACTAATTCCAGCTATGTTATTACATATTCATATTCTTTCATGATTCGAAAAGAGGAGCTTTTGTTACTATTAGATATATGTATTTGCATAATTAATGCTGCTATGTCATCGCATTTTTTTATTCTTTCACATAACTCAAATGAATAAAGGTGTAATCTTTTCGAGATGTAGGCACACCCAAGATATAGAGCGTTTTTGGAAAGAGTATGACAGAAAGACAAACTAAGGAACTGTAGAGATGTGTAATGTTGATTTGAGAAATGCCCCCTATTTATAGACACAAGGGGGTTCACATATAACATTACATTTATGACATCGCCTTGTTTGGGTAATGAAGGTTATTTTAGTATTTTCAAATATGATATTGATATACCCGTTGATGGGTACTTTTGAAAAGGACTCAATAGATTTGTTCGTTCATGGGGTAATCGATCGGTTGGGTTGATGATATTTAGTATTCAGAGGATCAGGAGCCGAAGGATGAAGAGGATGATCGGCCCGGGGTTCCCTCGGATGGATTTCTTTGACCTGGTTTAAATGGATAATAATTGGTCGGTCGATCCTTCCGCCCTTCAGCTACTTTGACTTCATCGAACTGTCAGATTTCCTCTAGATTTGTGCTGCATAATCCATACAATGTATTAAGTGGCGTTGACATACATACCACACAATTCCTATGTTTTTACATATCAACCATTATCTATACTTTACATTTATATTTATACCTCCCCAAATTTTCATCTAATACAAATATATTTTTATTTCAACTTTTAATTTGTTAAATTCACATCTTCACGCATAAGTTAGGTTGGTTTCATATATTTAAAATTTAAAAATTAAAATTTAGGTGTTCGATATGTAGTATATAGGAAATAAGGGTTTGTTAGGGTAGCTACAACTTATTAAGAACTTGCTGCGAGTAACTGCCACAGGAAGTTGTTGCGCAAAAGCTGTTATGGATAAGCTGGCTAGTTGTTTAATTTTTATAGTTTGAAAATAACTTGCAGTTGTTTCTGGACAAATGACAATTCTGCCCCTGTGAAATAACGTTGTTTCGTGAACAGAACTGTCATAATAATATATTTAAAACTTTAGAACAATACAAAAAAATAAGATATACACATCACTTAACAGTGAGTATCATGATTGTTAAAATAAAGAAACAACTAATAACATAATATTTAATAATATGATAATATTATTTTTAAAATGCAGACAACATATGTCAAGAACTAAGAATTAGAAGTTTAAGTTCAAGTTAGTTTGGAAGTTAGTTTGGAATTAGACTTAGGTTCAATTTAGGTTGAACCTAAAGTTTAGAAGTATAAGTCCAAGTTTATTTGAACATAGACTTAAGTTCAATTTAGGTTGAACCTAAGTGTTAGAATTTTAAGTCCAAGTTAGTTTGGACTTAGACTTAAGTTCAATTTAGGTTGAGCCTAATTGTTAGAAGATAAGTTCAAGTTAGTATGAACTTAGAGTTAGGTTCAATTTAGGTTGAACTTAAGGGTTAGAGTTAAGTCTAATTTGGTTTGGACCTAGACATGTTCAATTTAGGTTGAACCTAAGGGTTAGAGTAAAGTCCAAGTTAGTTTAGACTTAGACTTATATTCAATTTAGGTTGAACCCGTCGGTCGTTAAAAATTTCCGAAGAGTTTAAAATGTAGTTCAATAAAATAGGGTTTTGATTTAATTTTAGAAAATATCATATATATATATATATATAATTTTTTTTAGAAAAGTTATATTTTAGAAAAATATCATTTTCATTTTTTTAAATTTTTTTTTCAAAATTTGAAAATATGAAATCAAACCAATCTCATACAATCAATAGTTTAAATAGTTAAGCACTTCACTACACGACATGTATCAATCCCGAAGAATAGATAGATGACTTGGTAGTGAGGTTTGATCAAATAAACTAAAAGAGTCTATGACATCCGTTTGGTCTGTGAATCATTTTTTTACCGACAATATCTCCTATCTAATATGGAAGAATCAGATAGGGTTTATATTAATCTGGGGTCTTTAAGTTTCCTAGAAGGGACAGTCTCTAAAGTTAATTACATCTTAGATAACCGAAGTCACCTAAGAAAACTTGATATTGATCAGGAAATATTTATATTCATGACTTCTAAAAGTAAGGTTTTCCAAGAAAATGTGATAGTCGAAAATTCAATAGATGAATGACTCAAGTTTCGGAACATTTCATTTTATCAGAATCCAAAGGAGAGAAGGCTAGGGGAAAGGCATGGATCCAAGAAAAATCTTGATGTCTTCCAAAACTATCCTATGATTTGGCTTTGATTTAGGATATTTATTTGATGTTTCATCATGTTAATTTTATTATTTAGGACTTACATTCACTTGATACTGATCATGTGAATGGCCTGGAAGATATGAGGATTTATGTCATACCAGATGACAACCTCAGAGTCCTAAGATAAGTTAGGGCTTATATTGCACAACAGAGTTATGCAAAAGCCTAAAGAGATAAGACGAGGATTTATGTTGCACCAGGCAGGCTACCTCGAAGTCCTATGACTTGTTGTTTAATTTCTAAAGAGTTTTGTTGTTGAAGATGGTCGTGCTGCCCATTGAGCATGCTCCAAACTCTTTGTCATAGCAGGTTTAGTTTAAAGAAGTGTTAATCAGAGAGAAAAGAAAAGTATCATGTTCTGGAAATGTTTAAATTGAGATGTCTTAGTATTTTATTAGAGGGATATTAAAGTTGATTATGACGACACCGTTTAGGATCCTACGGTTCCCTCGTTCCGACATCATCATTTTCTTCGGATTCACTTAGTCCAAATGAATTTGCTAAACTCAACTGAAGTGAGTTTCACACTTTTATCTAGACCGTGAGAAACCCCGTTAGCAACACGTAGGTTACCTCCTCCGAGGATTCTCTATCATCCACCGAGACGTTTTAATTTAATTGCAACTATGGTTTTTGTTTTGTTTATGATTAAATTTTGAGTTTTTTCATATTTCAAATGTTGTGACAGTGAATTTTTATCTTGTTTTATTTTTTAATTTTAATTTTTGGTCTCATTTTTATGGCTATCTTAAATGTTTCAATTTTCATGCAGGGTGACATTATTGTTTATCATGCATGTTTGCAAGAAAGAAAATAAATAAATAAAGTGCGGGAAAAGAAAACGATGTAAACTTATAAAAGTGTATCTGACAAGTCTTCTCGTTCCTCCACCTGAGACATTAATATTTTTGTAATAATCATTTATAATTTGCAGGGAAGTAAATCTTATGGATAAGTTCATTACAAGTCTACTAAATCCTATGTCGTAATTTGGTGGGTCCTACTTGTTTATTTTAAAAATATTTTCAGTTAATAATTGTGATAGGTTCAACTGCTCTACAAGGTGTTCAAAAGACTTGTGAAATTTTGATCAGCCTAGAATCAGATGAGATAACCACCCTTAGTTAAACCTAAGAACTAAAAGCAATAAACCAAGTTTAAGAAATTTTGGGCTAAGGTTAAATTTTAAAATTGTCACTTTAGAGGATTTAAAAGGTTGGAATTTTACTTTAGGTATTAATTTAATTACCTTAAATTTCCTAACTATTTCTCATTTGAATTTCATATTTTCTTATTTTTAATAATTATTTTTTAAAATAATTATAGGGTTGATAGAAAGTGATTTTTAATTTACGAATATATTCTAACCTTGAAAAATTAAGAGAATGTTCCCAATGATAAGGAAGTAATCCTTGAAAATTCATAATTTTTAGATTTATATTTAATTTTTAATAATTAAAATACTCTTTCCACAATTTAATTAACTAAAAATTAAATATAATTCATTTATTGTCAGTTTTATTTTTTTATTTTTCCCCTCTATCTCCTAACTTCAGATACATTTTTTATTTATTTTTGAGATTTTTAGTTATTTGATTTCTGGATATAAATAAATAGGAAAACCAGAAATTTCGTACTAATCCAACGCGGCGCCACGTCCCTCCTCAGCAACTCTAAAGTCAACGCAGTGATCTCCGATTCGAGGTGCCTTTCACGCGAACGCTTAGGTGGCCCGCAGTTTAAGTCCCCTTCGTAGACGACTCGGCGGTTTAAAGTGATCTTCATCGTCCATATTCAATACACTAAAATAAACGGCATCAGTTCATCATCGCCACGATAACTGATGATGGTTCATGATCAAATGGTCTCCCTAGATTCTCGAGGGAATCTCATGTGATTTGTTTCTAAAGCTTCATCGAATCAAGGGGAACACATCCATACAGTTTTATAGGCATGATGTGTTGATTTCTTTCATAAAGGACCAAAACTGAGATGATTTTTATGGTTTGTTATCCATGCCTTTACCCATAAAGTATGGCCTCAATTAAGGTTAACATACACATTCATGATGACCTTACAAAGCTCCTCTTGGCTTAATTTGCTCAGAAATCGGGACAAGGTATGAGTTTGGTGAAATGGTGGCTCTATTTGGTCCAGAGCTAGGTTAGAGGGCTCACGAGGCTCAATTTTAATTGGGAATGTCTTCGTGAAGCTTATAGAAGCTTTTGGAAGAATTGGTTTGAAGTTTTGGAAGGGTTCATGTCACACCCAAATTTTGCCCTGGATTTGGATTGGGAAATTAAGGTTTCACAGAGGGGTTAAGGTCTTGGGGAGATGGGAAATATACTACCTATGTATGGAGAAGATTTTATCACTTGGGAGCCAAGGCTTTTGGAATCTAATTTGGGGGTTCTCTGTTTGGTAGAATCTCTTGGATTTGGCCTTTAATGGCCATAGGAGCTTTGATGGGGCCAAAATTGGCATGAGGTGATTCTCCTGACTCCTTTTGAAGTGTTTTTAGATATCATGGGAGGAGTTATGGAGGTTAGTCCTCTTCTTGGAAGCTTTGTCCAAGTTGGTCTCAATGGTGAAGGAGAGAGGAATTCATGGCTTTAGGACATTGGGGAAGGGAGGCTGTGAGGTGGTTGAGCTTGGCAGAGGTTCTCCATGACCCAAGCATGAAGAGATTTGGGTTACTTGGACTAGGGAGCCAAGTATAAGGGGAGGTAGTAAGTTTTGTCTCATCTTCCCTTTTTTATTTTTGTTTTTGGTTTTATTTTCATTCAATAAGGCATAGGTCATTAAAATCCTTGGTGGGTTGGTTAGGCTTTAGGATGACCTATTAAGAGTTGGGTTATGGGCTTGGATTGAGTTTCAGTCATCGGCCCAAGTTATGGGATTGGATCATGGGTGGAAGCCTATGGCTAAAGCCTAATTTTAAAGACCAATGGATTCTTTAAACCTTAATTTTTTTATTTATTAATTCAGAATTAATTAATTAAAAGAAAAGATTGGCCATCTAACCACAAGGTTGACCACATAGTGATGGTGATCATATGGTGAGAGGTGATCATGTAAGGGCTACATTTGAGCATAAAATTATGGAGTGATCCATAAGGTGGCCAACTTGATCCCATGGTAAATTAGTTGTTCACAAAGTTAAGGTAGGACTATCAAACTGACCAAAATGATCAAATTAACCATATGGGGAGATAAGTTGGCTATATGGTCCACGGGTGATCATATGGTTCGAAGGATTGACCATGATGATCAGGTTGACCAGGGTGGTCAAATTTACTATATGGGGATGTTGTTGACCACTTGATGTTTGGGTTAACCATAGGGTCAATTGAGTTAGTCATGTGGTCAAGTGTTGACCATGTTGACCAAAGGGTTAACCAGATGGTCAAATTGACCATATGAGAAGGTGTTGACCATATGGTGGTTGGGTTGACCATGGGGTAAATTAGGTTAGTCATATGGTCCAGTGTTGACCAAAGGGTTGACCTGGGTGGTCAAGTTGACCATATGGTTTGATCCAAGTTAAGATAGTGTTAAGTTTCATTTGATTTGGCCACCTTTATATCCCTTTTTGGGTTAAAAAAGGGACAAATTAGGGTCTTGGCCTGAAATTTAGGGTTTGGCATGGCTATATGGTCAATCTGAGTAGCTCTTCCAAGATGGATTTGGTCATCATCTTAACTTCTAGGGTTTGTGGGGAGACTCCTAGTGGTTTAGAATGATTTAGGTGACATAAGAAATGTCATGTCCATGGAAGTCAAAGTAAGTTTTAGACTTAGTGAAAACCCTAAACCATCCCAACCATAAAGTTTGAGGGTTTGGGCTTCCCCAAGCGAAGTCTTACAAGTCATAGTTCAGATGCAAGATCTTGTAAGATATGTCATCACAAAAAGTGATGTCAACAGGGCCATACTTGATCACACACTTTTTCTCGTAGCCCGTTATATTTCCTCTAGATTCATACCGACACATTTCTAACATACAAAAATAAATATATTCTTTCATGCATAAATAAGATGGTATGAATATATAAATTGAAAGTTAAATATTAGATAGTAAATACATAATACTTGAGTGGTATTTATTTGAATCTTCCATTTTTATAAAGGTATATTCAAATTCAATTAATAATTCTCTTATACATTCTTGATCCATCCAATGTTCCCACAACCCACATTATTTACAAATAAGTTTAAATTCTAATTATTTTCAATCAATTTGAAATTTTCACTTTTTAGCACTACCAGACTATAAATTTCAGAAATGTATTTTATATTCAATTGAATAAAACTATTTTAACGATATTTTTAAAGAGCCGTTACATTTTTTATTTGTTTGGAAAATAAAATATTTTTTTCTGTTATTTTTTAGGCCATTAAGATGGTTAGTACAGAGCCAAATCATCGCCGACTCTTCCTATCTCGAGGAATCTCATATCTCTATGTCTGTTTTGTCTTATAAGTTTCGATAGTCGAGCATGCGAGATATTTTAAGAGGATGAACAATTTTAAAATTAGTTTGTTAGAGAAGATTTGTTTCTAAAAATATATGAATTATATATTTTAAAAAAAAACGATTTAGGGTATGTTTAAGTCAGTTAAGGCTTATCCTGTTTATCCAAATAAACAGTTTATACCTGTAAGCTGCTAATCAGTTGCTTATCATGATAAATAGATTAGTTGTTTGGGAAACAGTTGATTTGCGGCTGTTTTTGGATAAATGATTATTATACCTGTGTTAAGTAATAATGTTTGTAACAAAACTGTCTCATATGCCTCTCAAGGCTCCCCTGCCATACTGCTTTATTTATCTGTGTTATCTGGCATTCTATATGTATGTATGTATGTATGTATGTATGTATGTATATATATATATATATATATATATATATATATATATATATATATATATTGTTGAGAAATTTAGGACAAAACAAACAAGAATCGACGCAAATCCGTAAGAACACAAAGAGATTTAACGAGGTTCGACAAAGATGCCTACGTCCCGGGAGCAGAGCGGAGACTTTCTTTTCACTAATCAGAAAAGAGTATAGAATACAAGATTCAGCATTCAACATAAGTCCTAGGGTTACAACAAGACCTATTTATAATCATAGAGTACAATATGTAATTACCAAATTACCCCTCTACTAAACCGCAGGGTCTTGCCCCCGCACCCCAACCCACATAATAAACTCCCGCATTCGCTCTCTCCGCTCCAACATTAATTCCATATTAGTGTATATGAGCCATACCTAACAAATCTCCACCTCGGCGAATATCCACTCTCAGGAGATAAATACCCTGGAGTTTCTCATGCACCATGCGAGTCGGGCCACCATGCTTCTCTAAGCAATCGTGGATGCTCAACAAGTCCAAGCAATGCAAGAACTTGTTAATAGTAATCGGCTTGGTCAATATATCACTGCATTCTCATCGCATGAACCTTCGCAACAGTATCTCTCCGTAAGTAATCAATTCTCCGATCTCGTGATACCCGACATCAATGTGCTTGGTCCTCGCATGGTACACCTGGTTCTTAGCCAAGTAAATAGCACTTTGACTATCACAATACAATTGAACTCCACATTGCTCAGCTCCCGCTCCTTCACTAGCCTCCGTTGTAGCACCTTCCGCCATCTAAATCACCCGCATAGTCCGGCACCCATTTGCACCCAATAGTCTTCTTTCCCTCGGGAAGCCGAACTAGCTCCCATGTGTGATTCTTCCGCAAAGACTCCATCTTCTCAACCATCGCACCCATCCACTTCTCATTCTCCGCGTCGGTGATAGCCCTCGAAAACTAGTTGGATCATCACCACTGATGAAAAGTTCAAAAGAGACCATGTCTTCACAACCCAATCTACTATGAGGCTTTATATTAGTGCGTCTCTGTCTATCTCTGGCTAGATTGTAATTCTGCAGATCATCTGGAATGGAATCACCAGGTGTCGGATCTGAACCATCAACTCTCTCAGTTGCTACTGAACGCTATTTTAGATCCATCTGCACTGTCTCTGAACTGGAACTAATCCCTTGCACCTTGTCTTGATTTTGCTGCAACATGGATTGTTCATCAAAGACTGCATCTCTACTGATCACCGCCTTCTTTGCAATAGGATCCCAAAACTTGAATCCTCTCACACCTTTCTTATAGCCCGTAAAAGATGCACTTCTTGGATTTTGGATCAAGTTTCGATCTTTCGACCTTCGAGTACATGCACATAAGCGAGACGACAGAAAAATTCGTAAGTGATCAAACTTAACTCGGATTACTCCGTCCATACCTCTTCTCGCAACCTTGCCACCTAATGAAGCCCGAGGTGATCTATCGATGAGATAGCATGCCATATTCACGGCCTCTCGCCCGTAAGTTTTTAGGAAGCTCGCATTCGGCCTCAAGCATCTTGCCCTTTCGGCCTAAGGACCCGTTCATCCTTTCGCAACATCATTCCGTTGCGGTGTCTTCCGAACCGAAAAATGCCTCTCGAATCCCATGCTCCTCGCAAAACTTCTTAACCGTGAATCCGTGTACTCGTGCCATTATCGCATCTCGGATACTCGATCTTTCTACCAGCTTGGTTCTCCACCTCGCATTTCCACAACTGAATTTAGAGAAAACTTCGCATTTGCTTCAAGAAATACACCCAAACTTTCCTAGAAAAATCATCAATAAAGGTAACATAATACCGAGATCCTCCCATCGATGCTTCCCCGGTAGGCCCCATACATCGAATGCACATAATCAAGAATCCCTTTAGTTTTATGCTCTTCGACCATAAAACTCACTCGGTCCGTTTTCCAAGAATACGGAACTTACGAATTCCAACATTGCAGCTTTTCACACCATGCAAGCAAATTCCTTTTATGCAATTCCGCCATCCCACGTTCACCGAGATGACCCGTACGCATATGCCATAGCTTTGTACTATCATCATCCGACTCGACCGAATGAACTCCACCTATAACCGTACTCCCCAACAGCTTGTAGATATTACCCGCAGTTAACTTTCCTTTCATCACGGCCGATGCACCCTTCACAATCCTTATGGTTACCCTATCCTCATCTGCCTTAGGAATAAAACCATTTCGATGTAGAGTGCCCAAGGAAATCAGATTTTTCTTCAAATCTGGAATGTGCCTGACATCACATAGTGTTCTAACTGTGTCATCATACATCTTAATTCTGACTTCTCCAATACCAGCAATATTGCAGCATCTATCATCACCCAAATAGACAGAGCCAGAATTAGTTGACCTGTATGAAGAAAACCACTCCCTGTTAGGTGTTATGTGATAAGAGCACCCTGAATCAAGAATCCATGCATCCGTTAACTGAGTTGATGATACTGAAAGCATATCACCATCACTGGCATCCGAATTTTCACCCCGCACCACATTCACGTACTTCGATGATACATCACCTTTCTCCTCGATCTGTTTCTTCAGCTTCGACAATCCCTCCTCATATGACCCGACTCATCGCACTTGCAGCAACGAATCGTCCGTTTGCCTTTAGACTTAGATCCGGAATTTCGCCTTCCGCATCCCTCCTTCTCTTTCTTCCTTCCACGATCCTCGTTTACCCTTAAGCACATAAACTGTCGCCATGAGAGCTTTCCCCTGCATTCTGCTTCTGCTGGTTATGAGTCAACAACGCTGCAGTAATCTCATCAACTTTGATAGTTTCTTTCCCATATGTCAGAGTAGTCACTACGTGTTCATAGGAAGAAGGCAACGAACACAACAAAATCATCGCTCGGTCTTCATCCTCAATATTCACATCAAGCCTTGATAAATCCGTGATTATTTGATTGAAACCATTAACGTGCTGGCCAGATCAGAACCTTCCTGCATCTTCAGCCCATACAGTTTTTGCTTCAGATACAATTTGTTTGTCAGGGATTTCGCCATAAATTGAGTCTCCAATTTCTTCCAAACCTCCCCTGGAGATTTCAGATTCATCACATGGTACATAACTTCATCTGTCAAACATAATCGTATGGTTGCTGCCGCTCGTTGTTGCAATTCTTCCCAATCTTCATCCTCCATTGCATCTGATTTAGTTGTTCGCAAAGCCTTCAGGATCCCTTGTTGTGCCAACAAATCCTTCACCCGTGTTTGCCACAATCCGAAGTTACCAGTTCCATCGAACTTCACCACCTCGAATTTCGTACCAGAAATCGTCATCTGAAAATTGATCCTGCAACAAAACTTTTCTGAAAATTCTTCCAACAGAAAAGATTTAATTAAGCTTTCTTTTGCCTAATTAAATTTCTCTTTAATTAAGCATTTTATTCTCCAACATCAAGCAAAAGCGTTTTCGTTTTTGCCACCTGGAGAATTTTCTTCCCTTAATTAAGCTCACCAAGAAAGGAAATTTTTTTTTAATTCAATTGCTTGCCTTAATTAAGCAAAATGCTTAATTGCCTCCAGCAAACAATTAATTAGCTGCTCCCTTAACCAAGCTTTCCTTGATTTATGATTTCCTTAATCAAGTTTCCATAGCAAGAAAATTTTCCTTCTTTATTCGGCTAGCAGAATCTTCCCTTAATTTAGAAATCAATTATGTTAATTGATCCTGCCTTAATTAAGGCTTAATTAAGTCACGCCCATTCAAATAGGAATAAAAGATTCCTTCCTTCTCCGTCTTCGAGGTAACCTGCTCCTGGGCGTGAAAAATTTCTGCTTGCCGCGAACCTCCTCCGTCGCGAGAAACCTGCTCCGCCGAACTGCTTTGCTCGGGAACCTCCTTTGCTAAAACACCTTCGCAAACTCTTGCTGCCAGCTTCGTCGCCGAGTCTCTGGCCGAACCGCTGCCCTATTCGTCACCAAAGATCACGATTCACCTTCCTGCGCGAAGCCACAAATCGCCGCAAAACTTCTGCCAAATCTCCAAATCCAGCGTCGAAATTCTTCTCTGCCCTCGAACCTCGCTCTGATACTACTTGTTGAGAAATTTAGGACAAAACAAACAAGAATCAACGCAAATCCAGAAGAACACAAAGAGATTTAACGAGGTTCGGCAAAGATCCCTACGTCCTCGGGAGCAGAGCGGCGACTTTCTTTTCACTAATCAGAAAGAGTATAGAATACAAGATTCAGCATTCAGCATAAGTCCTAGGGTTACAACAGGACCTATTTATAATCATAGAGTACAATATGTAATTACCAAATTACCCCTCAACTAAACCGCAGGGTCTTGCCCCCGCACCCCCAACCCACATAATAAACTCCCCAGATTCGCTCGCTCCGCTCCAACATTAATTCCATATTAGATATATGAGTCATACCTAACATATATATATATATATACCTAATAATGGTTTTTTAGCACTAATGATCATATAATGTAACAAAAAAATTGTATCTCATTACATATGGGCAACAATCTACTTCAAACTTATGTTCAGTTCTTCAACTCATAAAAGTCTTTTGGATGAAGTAAATCCTGCCAAACAGCAAAAGACTCATTTGTAAATCCCGAGCTCCAGCAAATCTAAAAAAGTCATCGATTCACGATTAATTTGGGGCGCATGAAAAGGAAGTAGGGCGTGAGCACGCTTAGCTTCTTCAATGGTTTCTAGTCAGAGCGGTGCGGAAAGATGAGGAAGATGGGGGTTTCGATGGTCTTTGTAAATCTTAAGTTGCAATCTTTTCGTTGCCATCCCAGCTATGTATCACAAACGGACATGAGAGAGAAGCTACGTGAGAGACAGAGGAGACACGAGAGAGAAGAGATGCGAGAGAGATGAGGGTAGTAGGGTAAAAGTCACGAACAAACGTTTTCAAAATTCACGAACAAACGTTTCCAACGGCTGTGTTTATTAAACAAAGAAATACGACGTTTTCAAAATTTAGTCCAAATGCGCTTGCCAAACGGGTTGGCGGTGTTTTGAAAACATCACCCGCACTTATAAACTGCCCCAAAAAGGGCCTTAGAAGCATATCATTTAATTCCCATGTACTTTTATATATATATATATATATATATATATATATATATATATATATATATGTATATGTATGTATGTATGTATGTATGTATAACAATGACAAGATTTATTTGATTTTTAAAAATTAAAATATATTTTTTAAGTGATACGAAAGATTTGGATGATATAAATATAAAAAATAAACTTTAGACATCAGGGATATGTTTTGATAGTTATTTTAAAAAAAGTGGCACTCAAATCTGTGTTTTTCAACGGTTCCTAACTAGGTGCGATGACAGCTTTCTAGCTGCCGATCTGACTTTTTCAAAAAAAAAAAAAAATTAATAGTTATTGCAGCTTTTTAAATATCAAATTATTTTTCAGTAGTTTCACAACTGTTTTTTAATAATTATTTATCTCACATCAAAATACTATATAAAAATTGTGTTCATTATCATCTTTTAATAATTAAATTTTATTTTTTCATGCATAAATAAACTGTTTGTTTTAGATGTGAGATGTGTTGCGTATGTAATTTTCCTAATATAGTTTATTAAAACTCTTTTAATAATTTTAAAGTTTTTAAAATACCCATTAATCATTTTTTACTTATCTTACTTTAATAAATCTTTCTAAAAGTATATATTCCCATCATAAGAACATCCACATCTTATTATTAGGTGAGTAAATTTTTCGATTTGCCCGTCGGTCCTGTGACATGAGTTTCACCATTTTCATATTATCAATTCCTCTCTTTATAATAAATAAATCAGATATTTTTCCTCCAGCAGTGGCACATTAACTAAAAATGATTTTAAAGTACCAAAAGTTTGGATAGACACATTAATTAAAAATGTGTGGCACCATACCGCACTTTACAGAAAAAGACACTGAGCAAGTCTGTGTTTTTTTTTACTAGTCCTCACTAGAAATAATGACAGTTTTCTAATTGTGATCAAATTTTTTCATAATATATATATATATATATATATATATATATATATATATAGTAAAAGCTACCACAACTATTTATTAATAAGTTGCAATTGCTCCAAAAAGACTCCACTCGGCTTGTTGGAGGCAAAATTTAGACTCGTAACTTGTCTCATTTATTTTGAATTGATCTCGATCCAAACTAAAATTTAAATACGAATGGTCATTACCTCGGAACTAAATTTAGAGCCATATGTCACGCTCCCAAAGAAGTTCTTAAAAGAGGTGGGCAGCCCAGAACTTAAATATTGTTTTTCAGCTCTACATCTAGCCGATGTAGGACTTTTTGTCCGTGACATTCTCCTCCACCCTATCACGTGGCACCCTCATCACCAATCAGCTCCACTGAGGGTCTCACTGGACCGTGGAGAGTCCACATACCGAGCAGGCAGTACCGTGCTCTGATACTTCTTGTCAAGTCCAAAAAGAGCTCTTTAGAAAGGTGGATAGCCCATGACTAAAATACTATTTTTTTGCTCTACACCCAGCGGATATTAAACTTTTTGTCCGTGACATACAGCTACTTTTTTTCAAATTTAATTTCACAGGTATAATGTCAGGAGGTTCTCAAACAGCCTTAAATGTAATGCCTTCGCGTGCATGGATTTATGAATGAGCGGCAAATGCTTCCTGCGCCTCATCTGGACACTGGATGTAATAATAATGTATAATGGGCCACTCTTTATCATTATTATTGTTTTTTTTGTCACGTATCTATTGTCCTTAACTGAGAACACGCAGATCGTGCGAAGTGGATCCATTTATTCAAAAATATTAATAATATTTCCACATTCAACCTCGAGTAGGATTGTGCTATTATTTAAATATTTATAGGATTAAGTTAGATTCTTTTAACTCTAGATTTACAGGGTGTATTGTATGAAAAAATTGTCATAATTGTTATGTTAATTGCTTTAGATTTTTAATTGAATTTTTGATATTGTCGTGCAAAAAAGACTGTTTTTTGTTGATCTGATATGAGACAATATGTAGTTTTAGGCTTTATTACTTTACTTGCATTTATCTCTTGCAGTTATAATACCGTCCTCTTGCAGTGCTCTTTAAAATTCATTCTTGTTTTGATGCTATCATTTGTTTTTCCATTGATATCTAGAACAATATTAAATATTTTATCAAAATAAAAAAATTCTCAATATGCATAACATCCAGATTGTGTCAAATCAGATTGGTTTTCTAATATGGAAGATTACAAAAAAATACTTCACTTCATCCAGTTATAATATGGAATGACGACACAAGGCTAATTCCAGCCTCTTAACTATCCCATGAACTTCATTGATTATCTGCAAAATATCACTTCCATTAATTATTGGGGGTGGACGTGATCTTTCAAATCTATTTCTGAAAAATGCATCTTTATTCCTCCGGAATGGGTTATTATGTCCTAAAACCTTCGATGACAATCGAAACAGGAATTTTTTCTTTCATGCTTCAAAGTAAATGCTTTAGACATATCCATGTAGTAGGGATATGCCAAATTCTCGGTTGTGCTCCAACCAAATAACATCTCTTAACCCATAAATCATTGATCGCCCACATAAGAGCAGCTATGAGGTAAAAGTTTTGATTCGTTGCAACTTCATTAGTCAACGCGTTAATTTCTCACAATACATATAGCCCTTCTATAAGAAGTTGTAACTACACGTTATATTTACTCTTTGAGTCATGTGGACCTGGTATGATCAACGTTAGAAATAAAAACGACACACTCATACACATATCAGGGGGCAAATTATATGGCGTGATAAAAACTGGCCAAAATAATAGGGTGTTGTGGCATGACTGTAAGGTATAAGCCCATCTGCACATAAGCCAAACCTAAGGTGGTCCTACTGCAAAATCCAGATAACTGCTGTCGAAGTGTTTCCAAAGTTCACCGGCTGAGGGATGAGTCATTTTATTAGCACTACAGATCGGGTATTATGTCATGTAATGTGCGGAGTTAACTGTCATTGGAGTCGTGAAATGAGAGGAAAATAAATGATATATTTTTAAGGAATATTCTTTTGATTTTTATTCTTGTTTCTCTTTATTTGAACTTATCAGTACTGTAAAATCTATATTTTGTCACTTGTGTATTATTCCTGTAATATAACATGCAGCAGTTGGCACAATAATCTTTCTTTTAGATAGTAGCTGCAACTTCATCGCTAACTTTTTATTTCCGTACAAAACTTTTGGAACTAAATCATCCTCAGGGTTCATCTCCTTTAATAATGTTGCTACATGATTAATACATTTTCTAGGCATACTAAA
This sequence comes from Papilionanthe hookeriana x Papilionanthe teres, assembly GCA_022702705.1. Classification (NCBI taxonomy): domain Eukaryota; kingdom Viridiplantae; phylum Streptophyta; class Magnoliopsida; order Asparagales; family Orchidaceae; genus Papilionanthe; species Papilionanthe hookeriana x Papilionanthe teres. The sequence continues at coordinate 148,534,184 of CM040422.1, read as the reverse complement.
ATCGGATTTCATACTCAGAATTCTTAGAGCGATTGTTAACTCTATGTGTGCAATTCATCCTTCTCACAGTAGTTGTTGGGCAACATTTAAGAGTTCGCAAAACTGTTCAATATTTGGTTCTTGAACATCATCAGACACACTCTCAATAAAATGAGTCATACTTGTATCATCAATAATTTCCTCATACTTGTTGGAGGGGCATAACTTGATGAGGCTCCAACATGACTATACTGAACATCTGGTTCGAATTCACCATGTGAAGTTCAAAAATAATAATTAGTTTTAAATCCCCTACGGTATAGGTCCAACTTCACTTCATCAGGTGTCAAGTACGCTTGATTCTTGTGCTTCACACAAGCATCGAAACCTCCCTTCTGAAAGATAAACGGGCAGTTGCAATTTCACATGCACGAACTCTTCAACACCAGCAATAAATATGTAAGTTAACCATTTACTTCTTAAATATAATTTGTTAGATTCCCACGATATAATGTTTTTAATATTCATCTTTACCATAAATGTAGCTCTATATATTAGTACAATATCATTGTATTCTAATTACACATCCTACCCGAAACCTAATGCCACCTACACATCATACCCAAAACTCATAACCCACCAATCCAGAGAGCCAACCAATTAACTCATTAACCCAAACTAACCCATCAACCCATCATTACAATATTAATTATTACATACTACCTTACTTAAAAGCTTAGGACTCCTTATGTACTTACATATAAGACACCTAAATTTTCATATTTACAAAGCGGAAATTTGGTATGTATTTACATATCTCACGCCTAAATTTGCTTATGTACATACATACCACAAATATCTTATGTATTTACATCTCACTCTCACACCTAAATTTTAATATTTACATACATATAGCAAAAATTAATAATGTATTTACATATTTCACACCTAAAGTTTCATATTTAGATAGCACAAATGACATAGCACAAATTTCTTATGTATTTACATATCTCAATCCTAAACTTTCATACATACATAGCATAAATTCCTTATGCATTCACATATCTCACACCAAAATTTTATATTTGCATACATAACACATTTTTTTTATGCATTTACATGTCTCACACCTAAATTTTCATATTTATATACATAACACAAATTTCTTAGATATTTACATATCTCACACTTAAATTATACATAGCACAAACTTCTCACGTATTTAAACATCTCACACCTAAACTTCTGTAAAACTATAAAATTCATTGCATACTTGACAATGAAATATTCTAACCTCTATGCAAGGAAAAAAAAAAAATGAAGACTTGAGCTAATCAAAGTTCCAGGCGTGGAAGAAGATTTCTCAACTTAGACAAAATTAGAGCAAGCGAATCGGACCTGGAATCGGTGAAGAAGCTCAGAGACGATGGAGACGACGAACGAGACTAAAAACGATATTAGAACACGAGGTGGAGCCGCTTTTCGTGACAGTCCATCTTAGACCTATTGCATTGGCCTTATAGTCGGCTAAGGCTCATTCAAACAAATAAAATTAACTATAGCCATAGCCCACAATGTAGCATCGTTTTAGCTTCTGCTGCTCGACACAACTTGTCTGACTCGATTCTTATGAAGGTGGTTTCTTACAGTAGTATTGCATGTGGTTTGAACTACTTAATCAATTTAATTACATCCTTATATCTTTTTTTTTTTTTTACATTCTACTCAAAATTAAGTGTTTATAACTTAGCATTTTAACAATCTTATTAGCAGACAAAAATATTATTAAACTCATATGCATTACCAATTAACCCTAAATGCCATCCCCTTAATAAAGCTTATAGAAGTTCAGTTAAAAAACACGTGGAAATCGTATCATCACTGCGCCCAAATTTGGCAAATTCCCATTTTTATTAATCCATCATCACGTGCTCATTGTTGAAGTACAGAAGTCAAAAGTTAACTTCCACATAAGACATTGTGAGATATACATTAAGCCAAAATTGGGAATCAGTATGCATCCTCTCCATTGATGAATAAAACTAACATCTTAAGCTGAAATCTAAACACCAAATCCATGAAGGAGGAAAATAAATTAAGAGAAAGCAGGAAATGAGGAAACTGTGATGATTCCATGGTCCATCTGCGAGCTCAGCGAATGCAGTTGAGACTCATGCATCCCGACAACAAGCTCCTCAGAGGCTTCTTCTGCAACAAAAGAGAATCTCTGAGAACTTTGGTAAAAAAAGATTCTTTCCATTGGCAAACTTTGAAGAAAACAGCTAATGTGTATGGTATTGGGGTGGTATTGGAGATGAAATATACAATACCACACCAATATCACTCGAATACCATGATCTGCAATTGTGTGTGGGAGAGAGAGAGAGAGAGAGAGAGAGAGAGAGAGAGAGACCTTCATCGGCTTTTGATGGAGAAACTCAGGGGGGATCTTATACAAATCCTCGTCCACAGCATTGCGCCTCCTCAGAGTACCGGCGGTAGCACCGAAGCCCCTTCTCTGTTTTATGTCTTGCTTCTCAACTCCATCTCCATTCCCGGACCTCACCTGAGATCAACAAGATCCGCTTCACTAAACAAACGAAAACTTGACAAAATCTCGTAAAAGAGGAGAAGAGAGAACGAAAGGCCGAACCTTTCGGCGACAATGGCCGCCGTAAGAGTTACCATACTTCACAGGCATGGCAACAGGCACTTCGAAGAGATCTTCTTCGTCAACAAATCTTGCTCCCCCCTGGCTTGCGGAGTTGAAGTAGTGGGTGATGAACCTGTCGTCGCAGTTCCCAAAAGCCGGTATTTGCCACCTCTTCATCCCCTGAAACCAATCTTGCTCATATAAGACATCCCAACCCAAAAACAGAGCAAGAACAAAATGAACAAGTACCGAAGAGAAAATAAAAATAAAAATCCAATCTTGGCGCGTAAAGCTCTCTTTCAGACCTCCATTTCTCTTCGCACAGTAACACCACGAGCGAAGCAGAAGACAAGTATGCCGCTTTGGAAGAAAGGGACAACAGTGGAGAGGGAGAAGCGTACTGGTTGGTCGTAAAAGTGGCTTCTTTAATAACAGAGCAAAGCCTGCAGCTCTCTGCTCGCTTTAAAGAGACGAGGATGGGCTACTAATGACGAAGACGAAAGTCTTCAGTGAGGCGGCAGTAGTGGGTTATCCCGAGGAGCAGAGAGGCGGCAGTGGTGGGTTTTGACCTATGAGGCATTGGGAGCCGTCCCCTCCAATCTCTGTTTTCAATGGATGGCGCGGGGAAGTGGTGGTCGCGAAGCTGGCTATGACATAATATTCGATTAAAATTTTAATATTAATAACTGAATAAATTTAAATGTTCTTTTATTTATGTTTATTATTCAACAAATAAGTTTTTGAAGATTTGGGTGGTATAAATGTAAAGATTAATGGTTAGGTGTCAGATATGTAAATACATAAGAATTGGGTGGCACATTGCTAAATGCACCTATGCTACATAATTTTTGTACATTTGCTTGGCTCATTATATAATTACACTTCATCAGGCTGGCAAATGCAGAGCAGAGCATCAAATGAATGAATTATTGGGCTCTACGTCTTCTTCACTTGAAGACCTTTCTCTTTTTTTTTTTTGTAGCTCTTTGTGTAGCGTATTCCGATGGGTGACAGGCTGAGTGAACCAGAAGACTAAAGGGTGAGCTATAGTAAGGGCAGTGTGGTTCAACCAAGTTTTGTTTGTGGCCTACGAGGAGATGATTCGTTACGCATTAGTCTTTAGTGAAATGTTGTACTATCTTTCTCGGGGTATTTATATACGTAGCAAATAATTCTTATGTATTTACATATCTGACACATATACTTTCATGCTTACACATGTAGCACACAGATAGATAATATCACATCAATAACAGCATTATTATCTCTTTGTAAGAGTGAAATACAACTTTTCATCTATAGATTTAAAACAACAAAGTATTATTGATTGGTAGATCTTAGACTATTATTTGTGAACATGCCCCGAGAATTTGAGGATCGAGTAAAAGAGAAAAGAAGAGGAAGATAGAGTGTAGTCTGTCGGGGGTTGCTGTTGAGAGAGTAGATGAAAGGACTCGTTATTTGTATTTTAGGTGAAAGGTCTCTTTCTTTGTATTTTTTCCTCCTAATTTATAGAGGTGTATTTTGTGTAAATACAGAAAAAAAAAGGGAATGGTTATCGAAACTGCTATTAATACAGTGGATATCCTCATTAATCGTATGAATTTTATACTTTTTTGAATTTTAGCAAGAAAATAATCAATCAATCGACTTGCTTGAATTCGGCCAGTCGAAGTGACCAAGCGATGGATTGCTCAACCGAGGCAACCGATCTAATTTAGATTTCATCCGTTGTGGTAAAGGCGGAACAATTGATCAGCCGCGACCAAGAATTACTATCTACATCGAGGTCAACCTGGAATGTCGGTGTGACATGTCACTTGAATCTTTCAATGCAATGTATCAGTTCATTCCCGAATTTGCAGTAGTGTACCGTAAAATGCCTTGATTGTATAGCTGTCATCCGGGCTATCCGAATGCTTTGAGATTTGTGCAGCCAGCTATGGCATATATGTAAACAATATAAAAATAAATAAAAATGTGTGCTGCATGTGTAAACTCTAAAAAGTTCAGCAGTGGTTTGAATTGTGACGAAGTAGCCGCCATGCATGCTGTAACAGTATCTCACTTTTTGGCATTGTTAGGGGGTTGTTGAACATTAAATGAACCTCTCTCTCTCTCTCTCCCTCTCCCTCTCTCTCTCTCTATCCATTAATGCATGATGCCATTTTTGCGTCATATCATTCATTAAAATATATAAATATTATTGTATTCATTTATTAGCACGATTCAATAATTATATCCATAATTATGAGATTAATGTTGAAAATTATCATATTATTAATATAATGATTTTCTTGTTTAATACACAATAAAGCATTGATTAACACATTTTTATACAAAAGAATTACAAAGATTTACATACTTTTGTGTTACATATTTTTCGTCTTATATATGCATGAAAAGATCTACTTTTTAATTAAAATGATAATAACTTTTGCGTGATAAAAAATTTGGATCGTATAAATGAAAAAAGTAAAGAGGTTGAATATACAAATATATAAAAATAAGATGACACGAATGTAAAATGCTCCAAATTTCTAATAAAATAGGTTGATAATTTCCCGATTGACGCAACATATTTGATGCAATGCGTTCTGAAAAAGCACCAGGACCCGTTCGGGTAAACTGTATTACGATAACTTTTTAAACAAATTGTATTATCAAATAGCTGAAGTCAGCATTTTCACACCGTATATGATTAGATGATGTGGTAGCTTTCTTGCTGCAATCTGACTTTTCCATACCAAAAAAATCATAAAAAAAAATACCACTACTCTTTACACAATAGATTATCTTTCAAGAACTTATCAACTGCCCCAAATATATCCTAATAAATAAGGAAGGGTATGCACATCAGACATATTACTGTGTCTAATTTTTAAATAATAATAATAATAATTTAAAATGTTATACATAAAAGTTAAATATAGCAGCAATGACTGAAATGACGTGATGATTAATGATGGAAGAGTTGAGGAAAAATTTTATTTATTTAAAAAAGAGAGAATAAAAAGCACATTAATAAATAATTTAATAAATATATATATTTAATTTAGAACAGTTGCGCGACGTTCTCCCATGTTGATCCGTGTCTTAGGTTTGGGCTACAAAGCTGACGCGATTAGGTGCGCCAGCTTTCGCCGTTCACTTTATTTGTCGGAACGTGACAGCTTGACCGACTATCAAATATTATCCCCTTAATAGGCTTATCTGTACGGCAATGTCTCCTCCATCTTATTATTTATACTTCCTTCATCAACCTACTGATTAATGACTTAATTGATTACTTTTAATTATGAATTTTTTAAATAGTTTAATCGATTAAATTATATTTTAAAATTGAATTGAGTTAAACTAAACTTTCATTAGTTCTATTCATTTTTACATTAATTTTATGTCGAATCTTTCCTGGTTGTTCAGCTCAGATTAGCTTGACCGCTTTCGTAGGTGGGCTCAACTCGAAAATGACTTGATCTTAGGATATGGGCCTCTAGAGCCCACTAGGCTTGTGATCAATGATGTGTTCATGAAAAAGTCTTGTTAGGTTATATTGTCCTATTTGGATATACATTTAGTTCTTTGAGTCTCTTGACTCTTTGAATAAGGATTGCAAGAAGAACGAGAGAATAAAGATTCTTTGCCTCGCAGGATTATGACGATATTCATTTATTGTCGTGATTAACGGCTCGGTTTGGAAAAAAAAATAAAAAATGTTTCGCGGACGGAATATGATTCTTCACAAGTTTTTTCTTGACCCGAGGAGCACTTCAATTGTTCGAATTAGACCATCTTACGACATCTCTGAGCTAGGACTAACCTTTGTCTGGGAGTAATTTGTGATGCTCCTACATGGAGAAGTCTCTAAGCTTATGAGTAAGTAGGATCAGTTTTTTATTCACAGGGGCCTTGGCTCTCTTGTACGAAGGAGCTTGTTATAAATCTTTGGTTATGCTTGTTGAGACCTGATAGTCTTACACCGTTATAAAAAGGTTCACACCTTGAGTTGTTTTGCGACTGGAACTGATTTTATTTCTAGTAGGACTAGATGTGAGAGGAGAGAAGATATAGGATGACCAGACTAAGAACTAGGACATTACTAGTTAGATTTTTGTCAGAGAATGAATGGTGTCGTGTTTGCCCTAATTTTGGATGTGTCCTTTGAATCGATTGTAATGTCATTATGTTGTCCTAAGAAAGAAGAATTAATATTAAAAAATAACAATATGGTTAAGAAATTTTTAATTTGTACACCTTTGTGGCCTACAGAGAGGTGTTCAATAGGAGTCATAAGTTCCCATTTTGAATAAGAGTGACTTCATGCTGCAATTTTTGGAGATATTTTAACTTCAACGATTCACGATTGATAGAAACACTGTCGAATGGATGTAGATTTCGAGATCACTCCGTCAGCTAGACTTTGCCAACAAACGTCGAAGTAGCTTAAAGGAGGAAACTCATAAGAAAACCAGACATTTTAGGGGGACAAAGGAATGTACTTCTCGTGATCTTCTCTCAGAGACCGTGAAGGAGTTGGATCCGATTGTGGGCATAGTGGAGAAGTTTGTCCCAGATAACAGGGTGACGCCGCCTCCACCAAAATTTTATTTTGATCTAAATAACCATGTAAAGGGCCTGTCTTTCGAATCTTTTGAAGAGGAGAACGAAGTTATCCCCACAACTTTTGTTTAATATGGTTCAGGCAGTGAGTATACCATGCTTCCTGTTTTGGATGTGCATGAACCTTCGTATTTTATTGAAGTGCAGATTATCCATTGATCAAATGGCTGCTCTTGTGGGCATCTTTGGGGAGTCTCCCTTGGCTGATGATGTCTGTTCGGAGGGTTGCACCAAAGTGGGAGAGAGTTCGGACCTGGGCTATGCTGGTTTGCTTTCCAAAGGCAATCCAAACATTATTTGTCTCATTGGAGCCATTATTTCATACGGAGAACGCATGCATCCGCACGTATCTCCTTCTAATATTCATCCAATACCCTGCAATACTCACCTAATAGTCAATACTCAACCTTCAATACACATCCATACACATCCATACCCATTCATACCCATCTATACCCATCCAGTACTCATCCAATACCCAAAAAATCCGCACCCAACGCTGCGTACGTGCTCCGGATGGAATAATTCATCGTCTCCATTGAGGCTATTTTCCTTGTTGAATATGATTTCTTATTGATTTTAGAGAAAAATCGCGAGATAAAAACAGAGGTCTCGAAACCAAAGGCGAGTATTTGTAAATTGATAAAACCAATTGCACCCAAAATTTAAATTTTGAAACACCCAACCAATCAAAATTTTGATAAAATCGAACCGACGGAAAGAACGTTTAATTTGGTTAAAATGGTTCCATTATATATAAAACAAAATTTAATTATTTATTGAACTTTTATTATAACAAAATTATGAATTACGTATCTTAAACATATAATATCAATTTAATTTCATGAATTTTATATTTATTTTAATCATATACTGCATATATGGTAATTTTTGGTTTTTTTCAAGAAATAAAAATATAGGAAGATTTACATGCATACGACTTAAATCCTATGTATTTACATTTCTAACACCTAAATTTCAGGTTAACATTAATGTCACATTACATATGCATGAGGTGTACTTCACTTTCTAAAAGTTAAAATGATAGTATTTTAATGAAATATGAAAGATTTTGCGGTATATATATGTAAAAAGTAGAGTTTTGGTGTTAGATATATAAATATATAGGAATTGGTTGTTATGTATGTAAAAATCCCAAAAATATAATAAGAAATCTTAATTAAATTTTCAAATTTTTAGTTTGTTCGTTTAAATGTAAATTAAAACTAAACAAATAATTAAAAATCAAATATTACGGTTTTTAAAAATAAAAAGTTGAATACATTTTCGAAAATGAGCTGAATAAATCAAATTTGTTCGGTTCAATTTTTTGGGTTTGACCAAATGATGCACACCCCTACTCAAAATTGGGTGACACCAATGCCGAGCCCTTATCAGAACGGCTTGTTAGAAGTCAAGAAGTGTTGGTGGGATGCTTGGGAGCATGTCGTAGGCCTTGAAGCCGGAGAGATGAAGGTTGACCTGAAATCACACGAACAAAATGTCATGTTGGGGCCAATGTGAGGAAAATTCTGCAGATTTTTAGCTGAAGCTGGAGGCAACAGAGACAGACTTGTTGTGCTTCGGCATCAACTTGAGTTGAATAGTCTTGATAGCTTTTTGTCTTGTGGTTGATTTATTATTCAGCGTGTTGTTCAGCCAAGAGTAATTTCGTTGGATAATGTAAATGATAATGATATACTCTTTTATTCGGATATTTGTCCGGGTTTGAATTTATAATCATTAAGAAGTTCCTAAATGATAACTTGTAGTTGCTTGCTACATTTTTTATGATTTGTCTCTTCTTTTTTGTGGGCGCTATTGGGTATAAAAGACGATTTATAATTTAATTGGGGTTTGTATCTCTTGATATTTTGATTGTGGGTATCGAAGTGAGAATGTTGTGCGTTTATACTTTTATAAAGAAAGAAAGTGGTGGTATCATTGTGTCTCCCGCTTGCCTCTTCGAGCGTTTCTTCCTTTACTCTCTTCGTGATATCTTCATCCCTGACAATGGTAGCCGAATTGAATAAATGTGTTATTTATATCTTGATGATCGAGTTCTCAAAAGGAGCCCACATAGATGAGAAGATGTTGGTTGATGCTTAGGTGTTGTGCGTGTTCAACAATGCAACTTCCATAAGGTTGGAAGGAGGGATGATGCTTCAAGTATCATTCAACATAATGAGATATGTGTTTATTTTGATTAGTTTCATTAAGGTCGGAGGTTTCTTTTGTACAAGGAGATTAAGGATATCTTGAACTTATTTAGAGTCGTGTCGACGCAAATTAGCCCTAACTTTTTGTCAGCTATAAAGATCGTGACCCTATTCCTTTGAGCCAAATATTTAATATGTTCGATGAAACTCTTTAGGACTATTCTTCGATCGAAGGTGTACGGTGACGAAACTGTGATTTATTTATTTATTTAGTTTGCTATAGTGACGACAATTATTGGTATCGAAAATAAAATTTCAGAATAGTAGATTAAATTTTGTTTTGCTCAAAGAAAGGTAGGCTAGAAGATTCCTACATCACCCCAGTCTTATGTGGAAGGAGTATTAGGCACGTCAAAATTGTCTGCAGTGAAACATTTCAACTTCTCATGCCTTAAGGGAGTGAAGCATAATGTAAAAGTTTTTATTAGCATGCCCTGAGTGAGTTCTTTTTATTCAAACGATCAAATTTGAATTCTTTTATTAACACTTTGTGTCCCAATATTAAGGAAAGTGTCGAGGTCTCCTTCGTTATGACGAACTAGATGAAGACAAAGTTCGCGGAACTTTCCGTGGATAATGACGACATAGCGGGGGTCATCAAATACGGGTGATCTAGTTAACCTTATGAATGATGAGGATGAAGATGAAGAAATTCCCTTGCCTGCTTTTGTAGGAAAAGCATCAATAAAGCGGGTTGGTATGAAAATCGACAAGGGAACCGGTTCAGAAGTTTCTGGAGTGCCTATTCAAATCAATCTGCATCCCAAAGGAGAGGTTAAAACGGTTATAAAAGAGGTGATGGGTAGAGGAGACTGATAGTGGATCATCAGGGGCTCCCTCTGATACTTCTTCAGCGGTTATGGCGAGGGAGGAGTTTGATTTGAAAGGGTGAATCAACTTATTTAACAAGATGAGAATAAGAGCCATTGCTAACCTGACTCAAGATTGGATATCTGGGGATCCCTATTCAGACAAACCTTGCTTAAAGGGGCATGTATTGAGTTTTGTTCAAGAAATCAGCCTAAAGCAAATATGCAACGACTCCATTTGCTAGTAAAGGAGCTCAGTGCATGCGTGACATTGAGGTTACTCGATGTAGCAGTCACATCGCCAGCTTTTAGATAGTAACTTGGATTGGGCTCTAGCCTGTGAAGAGGCAATAAAAGAGCTGGGGTTTTTGAAGTCGGAGAACATCTAGTTGAGGGTGAAAGTTGTGAAAAGTGACCACAAGCATGCTGACTTGCAATCGAACCTAGATTACCTCTGGAATCTTCAAACAAAAGACCAAGCAAATATGGATGATCAAAAAGCCAATTCCATCAAGTTTAGAAAGAAAATGAAGCCCTCATGGAAGTACTGAAGGTGCAATCTCTGGTGGCTGATGAGAAGACGAGGGCCGTGTTATGAAAAATGATGACAATAAAGCGGAAAATCAGATCGAGAAAAATTCGCAAATCAAAAGAACAAGCACACAGATTTACGTGGTTCGGTAAATTGCTTACGTCCATGGAGCTGCAAAGGATTTTATTAACTTGAGGATTTACACCAGTCGATCGCCTCAAAAACTACAGGAAAGAGTTATCTCTCCCTTCCTCTCTCTCTCTCTCTCCTATCCTCACTCTACTATCGAGCAACACAGAGAAGAAGCAACAAAAGGGGGCAGCAGTTTCCTTTATTTCACGTAAGCTAGACCACCCTAAGAAGAAGCACAGGAAGAATAAAATTGAATCTGTTGTAACCTGCTTCTTCTTATGAGTTTGCTGCTCCTGCTTTTTACCTTCTAGCCAACCTCACGAACAGGAACACAATTATCTGAAAGTGGCGGGGTCCTCTAATAGCTGCGAAGGAGAGAAGTTCGTGCGGGATTCCAATTTCGCGAAAAAGGTTTAGCCGAATCAAACAGAGGAAAGTAATAGTAAAAGGCTTTACAAGGAAAGAGCTAAATCAACAAATAATTCAAGGAATTTTCGTAAGTATTGAAACAGTCGTAACAGAAAGTGGACCGGGTCTCCACCTTCCTCAACTATTCTCCCACTTGGAGACTTGAACACTGATTGTACCATCCACTTGCTGCATCGTCCTTTGCCTCAAATGTGATATCCTCAACCTCTGAAACTCAAAGCCCCAGTCTTCATGCCAGAAGACCCGCTGAAGTCAAACACAACTTCAGCTTTTCAAGAGTAACACCCTTAGTCGACATATCAACGTCAACATAGCCATGTATCTCCAAGCTCTTTCCTGGGTTACTCATGTATGTGCTTACAACTCTCGCTACTTTGGCAATATATTGTCTCTGCTGAAAGCCTTTTTCAACAAGTCTAGTCATGTACCTCTCACTGCCATCAAGCTTAATCTTCACCCGGTAAACCTACTTGTTGTGTAATGTCTTCTTCCCTAGTGGAAGTTCTGTCAGCTCCTAAGTCTGATTCCCTGGCAGAGAATCCGTCCTCCTTCATGGCTAGCTCTCACTTGCTTGAATTTTCATCTTGCAAGATTTATTTATAGCTCTGACTCATGTGACCAAGCCTGCAATGTCGCATATTTTTTGTGCTCTCTGCAACTGTAGTGGCAAGAGTGTTGAGTAAACATGTAGCCATATATAGTGTGTCAGTTCTCTTACCCCAAGCCAGTATTAATGCTCCTTGGTAACCTTCCAAGTGTTATCTAAGAACAATACTGACCACCCTCATTGAGCCGCCCAACAGAAATGATGTTTTTCTTCAACTCAGGAAAGTACCTTAACTTTGCAGAGTCCATTTACTCTTATTAGGGAGTACAATATCAACGTATCTCATTCCTACCATGTTCAGAACTTTTCCATAAGCAAGATATACCATCCCAAAGTCACTTGCAACATAGTTTCACGTTAACTCCCGATGGGAAGAAGTACAGAAATAAGCCCCTGAATCAAGTATCGAGTCATTAACATAATTCTGAACTGCCAGCAATAGTGCATCTTGTATTTCTTCAGTTACAACATTAGCGCTATCATTCTCATTCTTCTTAGGATTCATATAGTTCTTTTTATGTGGCCAATTTTGCCACAATTCCAGCAAGTTTCTTGTTGACTAAATATTTATTTTGATCTTTCTCTGTTTGAGTTCTTGTCATGTGATCTCCCTTTCAAATCAACATTAATTGTACCTGAGGTCTCGTCAGAATATTTCCTGCACACCTCCTCAGCCAAAATCAAATCACAAATATCATCATATTTCAGTTTAGATTTACCTGCAGAACTGCTAAATGTCATCCTCATGGCATCCCAACTATTTGGCAATGAAGCTAACAATATATGCGCACATATCTCATCGTCAAAATCAATTTCAACATATGACAATTGATTTGTGATGGTATTGAAATCATTCAGATGTTGAGCGAGAGACATATATTCTGTCATCTTTAAGTTGAATAACTTTTTTATAAAGTGCATTTTGTTATTCGTCAATGGCTTTTCATACATACATGACAAAGCTATCATGAGATATGCAGTAGCCCTCTCCTTGATGAAGTTGTGGGCAACGGATCTCGACAGGGTTAATCGAATAACCCCAGAACATGTCGATCCAACAGATTTCATTCCGCATCGCCCATCTTTTCTAGTCACTTTTCTAGTAATGAAAGATGAAGTTTCTTCTCATAAAGGTAGTCCTCTATCTGCATCCTCCAGTAAGCAAAATGTGTTTCATTAAACTTCTCGATCAATAATACCATCACTTCGTCTCCGACCATCGTTTTCTATCAGCCTCGAACCTGGCTCTAATACTGCGTTGTTATGAAAAACGACGGTAATAAAGCGAAAAACTAGATCAAGAAAAATTTGCAAATCAAAAGAACAGACACACAGCTTTACATGGTTAAGCAAATTGCATACGTCTACGGAGCTGCTGAAGATTTTATTTGCTTGAGGATTTAAACCCTTTGATCGCCTCGACAATTACAAGAAAGAGTTCTCTCTCGCTTCCTCTCTCTCTCTCTCTCCTCTCCTCACTCTACCTGTGAGCAACACAGAGAAGAATCAGCAAAAGGGGGCAGCAACTTCCTTTGTTTCCCATAAGCTGAACCACTCGAAGAAGCACAAGAAAAATAAAATCAAATCTTTGTAACTTGCTTATTCTTATGAGTTTGTTGCTCCTGTGTTTTACCCTCTAGCCAATCTCACGAACATGACCACAATTATCTAAAAGTGGTGGGGTCCTCTAATAGCTGCAAAAGAGAGAAGTTCAGACGGGATTACAATTTCACGAAGGAGGTTTGGCGAGATCAAACAGAGGAAAGAAATCATGGAGGGCTTTACAAGGAAAGAGTTAAATTGGCAAATAATTCAAAGAATTTCCATAAGTATGAAACAACCATAACAGGAAGTGGACCGGGTCTACACCTTCCTCAACAGGTTGATGAGACCATTATAAATGAGTCGCGTCAAGAATTTATCGATTTGAAGAAACTTTCAGATGACACAAAAACAATAATGATTTGAGGGTCCTAATGACCTTAGAGTTAAAAGAGCTTAGGGTCGTTGGATTCCTCTTGACGAAACGCTCGATTTGCCTATAAGTATGTCAAATTTAGAGTTTATTTGATCATTCAATCAATGATATGAAGCTTCTAAATATTCTTTAATGGCTGAGATCTGGACTTGATTGTTCTGTGATGAATCAATTTTGTTATCAAACTGACGATATAATTTATTAACAGTGCATCATTAATATCCAAATAGTTATTTTAAAAAAAGAAGTAAATGTATTATAATTTTACAATCAACTTTATTTTGATTTTAAATTTGAAATATTTCTTATTAAAAATATTTTGATATTCGTGTCAGATGATAAAAAATTATTAATGCACCAATATTAACCAAATAATTTAAATAAAAGTTACTTTATTATAATTTTACAGTCAACTTTACCAAAATTATAACCACTTGTTTTTTTTAAGGATGAAAAATTGGATTTTTTTTTTCTTAAAATTTGTTTTATTTTTTTAAAAGCAGAATATACGATCCCAGGCTTAACTTTTCTTCAAACTTTATGAATACATTTAGAACTCTGTTGTATATCCTATAGTAACTTTCCTAAACTAACAAAAGAAGTCCACATGTGATGGGTCTTCTAGGCCTATTAGATTGGGTCTTTTATAATATCATGCTCACTAGTAGCTACAAGGATTACGACCGGAGAGAACCTGTCGAGCTCCTGTACAAGAGCACCTGTGCTTCTCTTGCTCCTTCGACGAGCTCTTACATCAAGTTTGTTCGTCAGACTCAACTCCATATATCAAGCTCCTCTGCTCAGTTCATAAACATTTGAGGCATTTAACACTAAGGTTGTCAAAACGGTTCGTTGTTCGTGAATAGCTTGTGTTCGGCTCATTAAATAGTTGTGTTCAGCTTGTTAAATAGCTCATGTTCGATTCATTCCACAAACAAACGTCAAACACGAATAATTTTTTTACGCTCGATATAAGTCATTTTGGCTTTATATATATATATATATATATTATTTTAAGTAATTTAATTGACTACAACGCTACAAAGATTTATAAATTAAAATTACTAATTAAAAATAGAATAAAAATATATTAAATTTTATTTAAATGAATATTTTAATATAAATAACGCAATTTAAATCTCATCATACACTTAATATTCTACGACTGTGTGATTAGAGTTGTCAAAATAACTCATTGTTCGTGAATAGCTCATGTTCAGCTCAGTAAGCGAGTCAAACACAATCAAATTTCTTAAGCTCGATATAATTTCTTAAGCTCGATATATAAACGAATTGAACACGAATAATGATATTTTTTAACAATCCGAGTGTGGACTCCCTTAAGCTTGGCTCGTTCCCCTAACGGTTGCATGCATGACTAGAATTGTCAAAATTATTATTTTTTTGTTCGTAACAGCTCGTGTTTGGCTCACTAAACAAACGAGCCGAATAAAAATAAATTTTTTTATGTATGAAATATAAACAAGCCAAACACAAACATTGGTATTTTTTAATGAGCCAAACACGAGCTGGGCTTGTGTTTGGCTCGTTTACACCCCTATTTAACACCCATGACAAGATCCTCGGCAACAAATCTGTGATGCTTCACATAGTACATAGTATAGCCTATAATGTAGCTTTTTTTTATTTACTTTTCTTTTTGTAACCTCATGATGGTAAGGACATCATGTGAGATGAATTGGAAGGCCCTTACACACTCAAGTGCGGCAAGGAAAAAGTGGGGGGCATTATGAGCAAGCACAATAGAACTAAAATATTTCCCCTCCACTAATCTCATAAGATCTCTCACTAATTGTATGAACCCATAATAGTCCTCTCAAGTCCTACAAGATTTAACAAACATAACAAAAACAGCAACAGCAAAACATAATAAAAAAAAAATAGTTGAACACAATAATCGCTTAAAACTGTGCTAACCATTGTCTTAGAATTCAAGAATAAATACTTCATAAAATTTTTAAAAAATATCTTATAGTTTATAAATATATTTCTCATTTTGTAAGTAATTTTTTTAAATAAATTTAACGCGAGAAAAAACTTCCCTTTTTCTCTAAGCAACATTTCCCAAGCACAAATCCTCATCTCTGCCAGAGCATTAATACAATCACCAAACACAACATCTCAGCAAAACAACTAAAGGAAATGACGACAGGATGATGAAGACAGCACCGCACCGCACCGCACCATACGTTCGGCAGCGTAGTGTCATCCAAGTCATGAACCACACAACTACATTACTAGAACTAATATTTTCTCCTGGATTAGATTAGAGTGCCCATCTCAACTACATTTCACCTACATCTCACCCTCACATAATATTTTTTTTAACTAGAACACAACAAACACGTAAAGCAATACATAGAGATCAGCACTAAGCCGCAGCTGCCAGGGAATAAGTAATCATCTAGCAATCGGGAGGCGGAGAGAGGCTACACTTGCTTGGGAGCTGCATGGCGAGATCAGGATCAATACCAAATGACGGCAGCAGTGGAGAGCTACGGTAGGAGCAGAGGCACGGCAGGTCGGCCTGTTCTAATGCCGAGCAGCAAGCCGCGGTGGGCTCACTGGGACTCGCCCCGCTCACGGCTGGCCGGCATTCGTCAAGGCCATCGGAGCTGATGTTGCATAAGCTGACAGCCGTTGCTGCGGTGGCTAGAGATAACACGGTGAGCAATAGTATGGCTAGTGCACGGATGGTGGAGGCCATGACTGAGCAGTTATATTGAAAGAGGGGAGGAAGGATGTTGAACGAGCGATGGAGATTGGGAGTATGTATAGAGAGAGTGAGAAAGTGGTGGGTGGAGGGGAGGAAAAGGCGAGGAGTCACGGGTGGGGAATCACGGGGAATGGGGATGTGTGGCTGGCTAGATGTCGCATTGCTGTTGGTTTGGTGTTGTTCTGAGTTGTCATTGTCTCTTTGTCATGGAGTGATTTTGGAAGGAAATAACTCTTTATTGAATATTTACATTATAAATTAGTAAGAAATGAGAATATACAAAAAAATTATATTATATGAGCAATGGATTGTCTTACCGTTGCACGAGAATTCATCAAACAGTCGGGTGAAAGAAAACAATCAATAATGACACTAAAATTTTTTACGTGGAAAAACCTGTAAACGGAAAAAACCACGGGGTCTGACCTAGTTGTAAAAATCTACTATAGGTTAATGTTTACAGAAAACTTTTATCACACATACGTGAAAGTGTTATTAGATTTTCCAAGTTACAAAGTTGATTGGCGGAGTCTCTGGTGGTAGTTAACAACGATTGATGGTGATTGACGGTGGTTGGTGGTTGCCGACAGCGGTCGACAATGGCCGACGGCAATCGGTGGGTGTCGATAATGATCAGCGGTGGTCGACGATGGTCGGCGGTGATCGATAGTGGTCGATGATGGTAGGCAGTGGTCGACAGCGAATGACAGCTGCCGGCGGCGATTGATGACCGTCAATAGTGATCGACGATGGTAGGGATGGGTACTGGTCTTCAGCTCCTTCTCAAACCCTCAATTTCTCTCTCAAGGTTCAAGCTCCCCTTCTCATGTGAGGAGTAGAGCTCTATTTATAGTGTTCTAGGTGCAACTAATACAAGAATATGAACATTTTTTATCGGACGGTCCGGAGAGCTTCCATCGATCAAATAACGATTAATGGACATTTAAGTGCCTTAACAAACGTCAAAATTGAGCAATCTTAGGTTAGTTGGATTCGTTTTGTCAAGACACTCGATTCGACTATGAACTCGCCAGATTCAACATCTGTTTGACTTTCCAAATATATCCGGAAATCTTCCAAGAGTTGTTTAATTATTTGATCTTGGCTTGATTTGACTCGGACTAGACTAGTTTTTTTAGCATTAAGTCCGTCTCATAGAGCCGGTAAGTTTTGGATAACTCTTCATTGAAGTCTGAATGTTCCTTGTTCAAAATATTACCTCGAGATTCGGTCAATGACTCAAGCTTCGTGTCGGATGATAAAATTTTAATGGACACATATCAGTACTGATCATAAAATAGAGTCAATCATATTTAAGTCCATTTGGATAGAATTTGCATAAAAATTGTTGTGTGCTAGAAAATTCACGGCATTAGAATGATTATTTAACATCTTGACGTTGTACGAAATCCAACAAACACGCATAAAAAAAAAGGAAACAAGATTTTTATTTGGAAAAGCTTCGGAAGGAAAAAAATTTATTGTGCCTAGTACAACCAAAATAATCCACTATATGTTTATAAAAACAGAAGTGCAACCTTCTCCAACAACAAGAAGAATAGGGTCACAATCTTACACCGAGGATAATACTTGTCTTTATACAGCATAAAGAAATCACACGTGTTTGATGCACAATTGTATTTGGAGTCTAGGAAAAACAACATTGCAAGAAGGGGACGTCGGCAACCAATGGTCGGCGGCGACAGACGATGATGGCTATCAATGGTCAACAGGTCCACGGCTACTGATTTTGGTAGTTATCAGAATGTCTTCTCTCCAAAACAAGCTCTGCATTGAGTTTTATTCTTCTCCTTCTTCTCCTCTCTTTTAAGTAAAGAGAGATGGTAGATTTATAGCCTTTTGATCTTTTGGCGCGTAACCTTTTTACTCACCAGATTGGACAGTAATTGTTGATTCATTTTTTGTCATAAACAGTTCTTAAAAATTGAATTTGAGAAATTTTTTATCAAAAAAAGCATCGAAATTCATGCTTGATAAAAATTTTGTCGATGACGCTTCAAGAATATCTTACATTACATATATATGTATAGGTAATGCTCACATTAGGCCAAAAATGAGTTGCATTGTACAAGCACGTCATTTTGTAACATTTTTTCAACCATTTATTAAAATCATTATTTTTTTACTAGGATCTCAATTTGAATTGTTTGCCGCATTTTTTCAAGTCCATCCACATTTTTCTTCGTAATTGTAAGTCCATGTCATGTATTCTCCAATTAATTGTTATCACAATTACTTCTTTTCTTTCCATCTAAATAAAAAACTCTTCCTTATTAACACCTTTCTTATCGAACTTTAAGATACATGTATAGTTGAAAGCCCTAGACAGGTTCAACGAGCCGCTAGACAGTTCGGCTCGGTCAATTCGACCAAATAACTCAATTCAGGAGCACAGACACATAGCTTACCTATGGTGATCATTGCACAAATACTCAATCGAGGCAACTCGACAACTCTCCCATAAAGCTCAACGTGCCTCGTAGCTGAGTTGGCTGAACTCCCCATAAGATCAACACGTAACATGTCCAAGTTGGCCACTAGAAGTGTTACCAAAAGTGAAGCATGAGGAAAAGTTTTTTATAAAGAAAAGTTATTCAGTGCAAAATATTATCTAGATAATATTAATTATAAAGCCAGCACTAGAAGATAACAGAACGATTAAATCATAGATTTCTTAAGATTCATGTATAATGAGTGTTTTATTTCTTAACAATAAGTCAATCCCTCTACAAATGAGGGATTATTGTAATACAAAGGACACATCCTTTAATGATGAAATATATGTTTATTATTGAAAGTCTATGGATTAGGTTCAAAGTGTGAAGCTAAATGGCTCATAAAGCCAATTATACGGCTCGACTTCATTAATTCGACCAAATAACTTGATCAAGAAACACGGTCAGTTAGCTGCCTACAGTGATCAGCATACAGATACTCAATCGAGACAGCTTAGTGATTCTCCCATAAAGCTCAACTCACACTGCATCCGAGGTGGCCGAACGCCGCATAAGATTAACTTGTCACATGGATGAGTTAGCCGATAAGGTAAGTGAAGTAAGAAGAAAAGCATTTTATAGAAAAGAATTGCTCATTGATGATGTTACCTTGACATTATCAATTATAATGCCCGCGCCAGAAGATGAAAAAAAGAACAGATCAAAGATCTCTGAGGATTCATGTGTAATGACTATTTTATTTGTAATGTATGAGCTCAGTTCTTATAGGGGGGCCATTATAATACAAAGGATAGATCCTTGGATGATGAAAGAGTGATTTATCTCTCATTCTACCCTTACCTTTTGTGCTCAAATCTTTTCTGATTTAACTCTTTTTTTGAATGTGTGTACACAGAAACAAATCATGATCCAACAATAGGAACATGTTACCTTTTCAATTTTTCTTTATGCAATGAATGGAAAATTAAAAGGCGATCCCCATAGTATTAGGAGAGTTTATTATTTGATCAAAACCAAAAATTCAAGACAAATTAAGCTCTTTTGATTGACCTAATTAGTTTTGAAATAATAATTTGACTTCCATTTTTAAACTTGCTAATGTTTAGATTTTATTTTAGATTAATTTTGATCATCATTAAATTAAATAAACTAAAAATCTGAATAGTATTAAATATAGGAAATTAAATTTCCTCAAAAAAATGAGCATATATAACACGCTTATTTTATATTAGTTTGAACTATCTAATTTTGAAGAGGTCTAAATTTTCTAATTTGAAGTATAACATTGATTTAATAATTTTAGGCCCTATGCTAATTTTCAATTTGCTCAACCTAGAATTAAGTAAACTAAATTACATTTCCATTTTAACTTTCTAATTTTGATGTATAACACTAAGTCTTAGTAATTCCACACCCAATGTTAAATTTTAATTTGCTCAAAATCGAACCAATTATTCCAAATTAATTTTCAGTTTTATTTGGATCGATTTTAATAAAAATTTGATCAATTCTATTTTTAAAATTTTTTATTTTGATTTCAATCATTCTAACTGTTTTGTTAATCGATCCATTCAAACCAACCGATTGAACACTCTTACATCTTGTAACAAAAAACATGAACTTTCTTCTTTTTTGCATATTTATGCATTTTACAAGCAACAACAAATCATGTAATGTTGAAACAAGCATTTGAGCTTATATAATACAAAAATTCAAATAGTATATTGACCGTATTATTCAAACAATGCATAGAATACACTTATAGCAACCCCAACACAAATATAAGCATGTGAAATAAACAAGCGCAAAAAGTTCCTTCAGAAAATATTATAATTGGGAACATAATTTAAAATAACATTTTTTTAAAAAATCTTAACAGCAAGAAAACTTACTAGAAACTTGTTTTGATGCATCATCACTTCCATTGCTGTCAAGGGTTACCCTATTGGCAGACAGCTCCCCTTTGTAGGAATCAGAGTTCAATGCTTTCCTACTGATGTTGTTATATATCTCCTTGATGACTATCTCGAAGGCGGTCTTCACATTCGTCGAATCTAGGGCTGAAGTTTCGATAAAAAAGAGCCCTTCGGCTTCTGCAAGGCTCTTGCCTTCCTCGACTGAAACAGCCCGAATGTTTTCCAAATCACATTTGTTTCCGACCAACATTTTTGCAATGGTGGTGTCTGAATGTGCTGCATCGAGTTATCATAGAATTTTAAAACTGGCGGATGAAAAAGGCAGAATAGGAAAGGTACTTTGATGAGAGGAAAAGGAAACATAAATTAGTTATGGATGTTCTCAATATATTTGGATCAGGATGAGCATCAAAATCATTCGAATTATTTTCAGAGGGGTGATATAAATTAGGAATAATCAAAATTTATAGTGCACTCATCTCAAAATAATTCGCATCAGTGCTATATATAGGGTATAACTTTGTTACAGTTGATTAAAATGAATGAATGAAAAGTGAGCATTCATAAACACTACCCCGACTAGTTTGAATTAGGTTAATGATGATGACGATTAGCTTTTCATGGGGCTGGCAATTTTGCTAATTATTTTATAATTAGAATTCAATTAAAAATTTGCTCTTGTTAAGGTTCAGAGAAGCACTGAATTAAGACTAAATTGGCTTAAGAAGAAGAAGAATAGCACAGAATATCTCTCTACCCTTTATAATTTTGGACATCTATTAGCCTGTCGAACAATTGCCTGCTTGTCTTGACAAGCCTACTAATTGGTAAGCTTTACTGATGAAGTAAAAAAAATTAAAGCAAACAATCTGCACAGTAACCTAAAATTCAGTCATCATATTAGCACCTATGTAGATTATCTAACTAACAGAATTTTTATAATAATACAAAAAATAACTTTGTTTTAATAAATTTAAGAGTAATCTTTGTTGCAAGACATGTTAGGATGAGGGAGTATTAGCGCAACTAGAATGTAATCACATAAAAGAACAAAGGATTCATAGATCGCAAACCAATAAATAGTCAAGTTACTTTCTTTTATTGGAATTAGAACTCAAACAATAACGTAATGATTTATGGTTTTAAGAATAAACAAGAATTATAACAGTGAAAAATTAAAAAGCTATTATAGTTTAATCAACATAAAAAGACTCGTAGTTGTTAAAAATTTGAGCAAAGTTAAAAGCACTGGCAAGATAAAATATATTATGTAGGTCAAAATAGAACCAAAGCAAAGAGATTATCAAAAAAACTCAAGCCTCGCTTCAATACAAGCTGAGTTTCCTCGGAGATAGATAATCACACTTTTAATGCAAATTTGAAGGAATTACATTTCAAGTTGCATGCATTAGTTAGAAACCAAAAGAAAATTACATTAATCAAAGATGGTAAAAGCTCATTTTGGTTTCAAATTTAGATTCCATCACATGTTCAATTTTGGTTTTGAATTCCAATTTTGATTCTTGATTCAATATTTCTTAAGGTTCATGAACATAATTTAAGCAAGGTGCAAACTTAAATTCAAAATAGTAAAATATAGATTCATAAAGAAACGATAAATCATTCCAACATCTAAAATAACCTCTAAATTTTAATCATGACTATAATTTCCCCAGTAAGTTCAGTTTCCATTAAATAGCGAGGAATTTTGCACTAGTGTGTATTTAATAGGATTTAGATGAGTTGTCAGTTCTTAATAGAGGCACTGATTAAAATTTGAAAATAGAAGAATAGTTCTAATATTCATAACATCTAAAATTATTTATAAAGTCCCATGAGACATTTTTAATCAATTTTATATTAGTTCATCTGCAAGTTCTTGTTAAGATCATTAGTAAAACAAAGAACAATAGTTAAATAATCTAAACATAAATAATATTTAACTACAGGACCATAAATTTTGCATAATATTCAAACCATAATATTTACATTGTTTGTAACACTTAAATTGATCTTGTAATTGATCCCTGACATTCACGAAATCATAGTTTTGTTCATTAGTTCTTTATTTCATGATAACGCATGACTGTTTAATAGCACAACATTTAGCCAAAATGACTAAACATGCTTTGTAAATTGAGTCATTTTGGCAAAAAATATCCACAAAGGCCATCTAAATAGTAGACCGGGACAAAGGACTTGCTGGCACGAGTGCCCCTGCAGCCATTGTTCCCTCATTATGCTTCCTTCTCCTTGTATACACCCTCAGCTCCCCTTCAGTCCGAATCTCACCACCTTCTGGTTCTATCTCCTATTTTTCGGCTTCTCAGCCAATTCATCCCTCACCACAGGACAAGTCACCGCTTCAACATGAACCAAACTCTCATCATCACTACTTACCCCCTCTTGCCTTGTATCTCTGGTATCCGACGAGTCACTAAAGGATAAGGTCACCTACAGAGGGTAGTACGACTCAAATTCTCTAAAGAACAAATTCATGCTAACAAAACATTTCTTCTTTATTAGGCTCCAACAAACATACCCTTCTACGTAGCAGAATTACCCACGAAAATACACTTTACAACTCTAAGATCCAGCTTATTGTTGTCCTTCACAAAACACACACAGTCAAATACTTTCAATGGGAGTAGCTCACTATTATCTCCTTTCAAGATCTGATAATGAGACTTCCAATCTAACATTCTCAAAGACATTTTGTTAATCAATTGATCAATTGACAAAACTGTTAGCCCCAAAAGTACTTCGGGATGTTCATCGCAATCATCATGCTTCATACTACCTCTGAAAGGTATTTATTTGACATGTGAATGCATTCTTAGGAACTTAAGTGTTTCATTCATTTGACTTTGGATCCAGTGAATTGCTTTGGACAATGCGTGTATGTAGGTATCTACTTCAACATTTAAAGAGTTTTCATAAATTACGAATGATCAAATTTCACCGCATATCACGCACTAAGGCATTCGTACCACTTACTATGCAAATCGTTTCAAAAGATATAAACTTCTCAAAACTATAGGGTCTCCAATATCCTATTTATTTGCAAGCCTATTAGCTCAAAATGCTCCTTAGAGCTAATCCAAAAAATATGGGAAAACATCTTCATCAATTTCTAATGTCCACAGTATGCATTCAAGAGTTAATTGACCTCTAAAGATGATCACCTGTGTGATATATTGAGGCCTTAAAACACTAACTATAGATGCTTTTAGCGGCCACCACTAAAGGTCCACTAGTTGCCCAAGTCTAGGTTGGCATATTTGGTTAGCCTAAAGATGGCATCTTCAAGCCATAATCTGATCATAGGAAAATAAAATCCATACTTTACCTTGTTTATATCTACAAAGACTATTTTAGATTACTGATAAGAATAGATCATCAACCATAAAATTAACTTTATAAAGAGACCTTCAAATGAATTCATTTTGTTGCAGAAGAGAGGGAATTAAATCTCGAAAACAGTCTTGAATCTTTAAGACCGCATAATCATGAGCCAAATTCTACGAAGAGGTGCACCCAAGAATTATATTTTAGTATTAGGAGCTTTAATTTATATAATATATATATAATGGGGCGAAAAATGCCCTTTAAATGGCGTATTCAAATTAAAAATTTTTACGAAAACCTCAATTCAAATAGAATTTTTAATAATTATTTTTAAATTTTATTAATATTATAATTTAAAATTTTAATTAATTATTAAAGATGACAAAAATTTATAATTGCTTTGGATGAAGCTAGAATTGGAAATTAATCTAAAAAATTTTTATGTTATAAATGAATAATACGACTTAGTAACTCATAAAATTGAACTTGAATTCTTACATAGCACAATTGAAAATATACAAGTCAATTATATAGTCTCATATGAAATATAAATGGAGTTGAACTAAAATATAAATAAATTGATTCCACCATTTTACTCGGCTATTAATTTTTTTGTCTAACTTCAAAGATATAGTTAAAGATTTCTCTAATATTTATGCATATTTTTTATATTCCGTGTTAAAATTTTTTTTACATATCTAATAGCTTAACTATGGAAGCTATATATTTAATTCACTAATATTTATCCAATATCACAAGAATCTGCAAGTTATAGGGATTTAAATTGATGTGTCATATCTTAAAATTGTAGAAGGGGTAATTGAACATAGGTTAAGATGCATAATTAGTTTGGATTTATGCCAGGCAGGTCTACTATGAAAGCTGTACATTTTTTGAGAAGTTTGATGGAGATGTACAGAGAGAATAAGAAGGATTGACATATGATTTTTATTAACTTAGAAAAATCATTCAATAAGGTTCCAAGAGAAATCCTTTGAAGAGTTTTAGAGAAGAAAAATGTTGATATGACTTACAAAGGATCTACATATGAGTTTTATTAACCAAGAAAAAACATTCAATAAGGTTCCAAGAGAAGTCCTTTGGAGAGTTTTAGAAAAGAAAGATGTTGATATGACTAACATTTTAGTCATTAAAGATATGTATACTAGAGCTGTTATTATGTTAGAACAGAAGAAGGATTGACCAAGAATTTTTCCTATTTCAATTGGATTACCTCATGGATCGGCTTTAAGCCCATATCTTTTTGCTTTAGTTGTGGATGCTCTGACTAGACATTTTCAAGAGGATGTGCCTTGGTGTATACTTTCCACTAATGATATCCTTCTTGTGGATAAAACTAAAGAAAAAGTTTAGGAAAAACTTGAATTACAAAGGACTGCATTGGAATCTAAAATTCTTTATTTTTTAGTAGATCTAAAATTGAATACATGGAATGTAATTTTGGTAGTAGTAGCTCTACTGGCAGAGTTGTAACTATGGGTGTTCAACTCATTAAAAGAAATAGATGGAGATGTTATTGATAGAATTCGTTGGTTGTTTGAAGTAGAGGAATGTGTTAGGCCTAATGTGTGACAGAAAAGTACCACTTAACTTAAAGAAAAATTTTATAAGATGATGGTGAGACATGCAATGCTCTATGGCACAAAATGTTGGTCTATAAAAGAGAAGCATAAAACAAAATAAAGTGTGTTGAAATGAGAATGTTTAGGTGAATGGGTAGCGTGACATAAAGACAATATATGAAATGAATATATCTGTGACAGAGTTGGTGTAGCTCCAATGGCAGACAAATTAGAGAGTAGTCTTAGATGGTTAGGTAACAATAAACGTCGACCATTTGATGATAAGGTTAGAAGAATGGATATTATAGATTCAATTTATGGTACGAAAGACAGAGGTAGACCTAAAAAGACTTGGGCATATTGTATTAAAAAAAATCATAATTTATTAGAATTAAATGAAAATATGACACTCAACAGGACAGAATGGAGAAAAAGGATTCATGTAGCCATGCCCACTTAGTGGGATAAAGGTTTGTTATTGTCGATGTCGTGGTATCCAATATATTAACTACATGGTTATGCTTATTTGTAAATATTTTTTAGAGCCAATTAGCTAAATTTCTTATGCTTATGAAAAAGATAACATCAAGTATGACAAAAGTAATTTTTGTAGGTTTGCAGTCATAAGTTATTGAATATGATTACTTATAAATTAATAGGGAAAAAAATCTATATTTATTTCTTTTTGAAACTAGGAAGCTAATTACATTTAGATCAAAACATATGAAACTTAGATCGGACAATTTAACATACAAGTCAATAATGTTTGGCTATTGAATATAATTATTGGCTTCTTAGTTTGAGTGTATATGAAGATTTCTATTTTTTTGTATTAATCTATTAATTTATGATATTACGTAATTAACTATAATTTAAGATATATAAATCTATATTGTTATTATAAAAGTGACTCGTGATTCTACTTATATTAAATACTAACTACTCATTTAATTTTGTTTGATGATTTTGATTCCAACCATACATCATATACAATTAAATGCATCTTGGCTGAGAGACTCTCCGTCTTCAAAACTTTAAAACTATCACAATAACATATTAACAATTAAAAATTCTAAGTAGTTTCATGCATTGACTTGAATTGCAAAAATATGTATAAACATCAACGAATTTTTAACTATCTTTGATCAAGTCAAACAAATTATTAATATCTAAGTAAAATAATTGAATCAAATTATTAATATTTTAGTTCAATGACATATTTCGTATAAAAGTATATAATTGACTCCTTTTTTCAATAATGTTAGATTAGAATTCAATATTATTTATGAGAAAATAAGTTGAATTACTTATTTATAATATAAAATTTATTACATAAATTTTTAAGTCTAGCATCATTCAAAATAATTATGAATAGTTATTATCTTTTAAAATTAATTAAGATTTTAAATTTTAAAATTAAGTAAAATAAAATAATTAATTATTAAAAAACCCTTTGCTTTGGTGTTTTTATTGAAAAAAACAATTGATTAGAAAAAGTCAATTCAAAAGGTGTTTTTGCTCTCTCTCTCTCTCTCTCTCTCTCTCTCTCTCTCTCATATATATATATATATATATATATATGAAATAAAACTCTTAATACAAAAATATAATTCCAAGACACATCTTCTTACTTCCTCATACTTGCTTATTCATCAGTCAAGCGTAAGTATCTCAAATCTCCCATTTTTCCTGTCCCGACAATTTAGCTTCCCTTGGGGGTTCTCTTTACTCAACTATCAAGAGACCTCGCACACAAGATCAGCCACGCATCCACGTGATCAGCCTCTCATTCAATGAGCACTTCTTCATGCCAACCTCTAGCTTCAGCTCTCCCTCTCCCTCTCCCTCATCACTCATACACATGCCTACAATAACCAATTCTCTATTTTCTCTTCTGTTCTTCGCGCCTATCCAAAAGCCCAAACCCTCAACATCAAGGTAGGAAAGCAAAGTGGGAGCTCGCCAATAAAACCATCAATGAAATCCATGACAAGCGGAGAAGAAAGGGAAATTTGTGAGACTTATGGATGCAAGTTAAATCAACCAAATCCAATGATTTACCTGAGTTAGGCTTTAAGGCATGACAAAGGAGAAACAGTGGGATTTAAAGTTGAAATCTTTGATGTTTGGACGAATAATTCTGCTTGAGTCTTGTGACCAAGCAACTCCTCTCTCCCACCCTTACAATCAAGGAGACATTTTGATAATTTCTCTCACCACCATAACAGATATCTCTCATCGTAATCCCTTATCCAAGTCTAGTCCCGCAATTACCAAAAATCATGCAGCACCATTTCCTCACCTCACAGGCAATCAAAAACCAAATCTCCATCGCACGACTTTAATATCCCTCCATCTCCCACCACCTGACTTGTGCCGGCCGACAATAACCAAACTCCCTCATTGAAAAATTGATCAAGCCAACCTCCCATCCACCCACTTCCTCACCTCTGTCACTCCAAATCTCTATACATATCTCTCCATCATTCTCTATCTCCACTCACCAATCTCTACGTATTTTTTTTCTTCCACTTCCTTTCCAATTCTCTCTTTCTCCCTCAATTCCTCATTGCCTCTCTGACTCTCTTGTTTCTCTATCTGAAGGATGAAAATTCAAAAAATAAAAAAATAAAAACAAAAAATAAAAACAAAAAAGGGACCAAAAAGAAAAAAAAGAAGGGGAAGAGAGGATAAAAGATTGTGTATTTTTTATCTCATGCAAATTCAATCGCCCCGACATCAATTCATCCTTCATGCGTATACATATATATGCAAATGCCCAAACTGTCAAAACTATGTACACATACACACCTTTCTTGACAAAACGGGTGAAATCTTATATTTTCAAGTTTCTCCTGCAAGTGAAAATCCTATAGGTGCCTTTCTTAGCATAACAGGGAAGAAGTCCTGGACGCTAAAATCAAATAGTCATATGTAACTTCCTCGACGCGGTACGAAAATTCATAAATATCTTTCTTAGCGTAATAGCAAAGGTTGTGATGTTTACAACACCCAAATATGCTTTTCTTAGCACGGAGCCTCCTCGTAGATGCTCCCAAACATGAGAAAGATGCCAGAAGACTATCAAAATTTATACTGAACAAGCTTGTAAGACTTTAAAGGATCCTTTCAATACAAATGCGAAAAACAAACAAATAATAATTTTTACTAAAAATTACAAAATAGGAACAAATATGAAATTCCTAAATGAAATGCACAATGTGATGAAGAGTGAACAAAATTGAACAAGAAAATGGCTGAACAGAAGATCTATGTGCAACTTGATAGCTCGCCAACAAGCATAAACAAAATAGTACATTAACGTTTGACTATGCTGCATCTTACAGTGAAAGAACTGAGAAAAAATCAAATAGAACAAGAACAAAACAAAAAGGAGATTTGATAAGTTGCCAATGAGCAGGAACGAACACTTCTCATTGCATCAAGAATTCAACAGATTGTGAGCTAAACGCAATCAAAATAATAATGTCATAAGCACATGATAAAATTCAAAATTTTAACAATTAACTGGCAAAACTGCAATACGTACAAGCAAATAGATAGAATGTGATCTTTTAAAATTCAAAAAATGAAAAAAATGCACGCATCCAACTGACTATTTTTGCATAAGCATATTAATTCTGGACAATTTCAAGTAGTGAATGAATTAAGATGATGTCTCAAAAGTTATGCCAGTGCCTGGAAACAATATGTCCTCAAAAAATGTGCCAAACATCAAATACAAAAAATTATCAGCATGAGCTTCAAAAAACTTGCTAAACAGGGGAACTTAAAGCTGGAAAATGTTATGCCGACTAAAAATGCAATCAAATTATTCCTGCCTCAAAAGACATGCAATTGCTCTAAAAATCGTGAAACCAGTTTAAAAGTTCAAGCCTTTTCCAGCTGCACAATTATTAAGAAAATTTAATTCAATTTAAATATAAATTGGCAAAATTGGGGTTTGATATCTTATGTATACACTCCAATTGGTGATCAGGCAGTGATGTCGTTTTTCCTTAATTGGGTAACTATAATACATCAAAGCACCAATTCGCACAGTATAGTGCACATGTCATGTTTCAAGAAGGAAATGAGATAAAGACAACGTTTTATACCTGCAACTTCTATAATTGGTTGTATAAATCTCCCACCCAATCTAACTCAAATACAAATGAAAGCATTACATATTATCATTCAGAAACTATGAGAACATAACAGACTTCATGGTCACCAATGAATAAAAAACTTCCCTACGAGGGCTACAGATCCGAACACAAAAACAAGTAAAACAGATAGCCCCTCTACAATAGTGGACTAGGCACTCACTTGATCACAGAGTATCTTAAAATTGGTTCTCTAGTAAGCTACCTAAACCACCGTACGAACATAGTTTAATTTAGATTGGTTCTTCTTTTTTTTTTCCTTTAGCGAACAACCGATAACTGTTCGGATTGTTCACATAAGCGGAAACAACTAGCAGAAAACTAAGCTATACAGAGCCTAAGGTTTAATCAAATAGAAAACCAATGTAATTCAGGTTTAATATTAATTGATTGGTAAACTAATGTGTTCTTCTTCATGCACTAGTCCACATGCTAAATAAGCTTCCAATTTTATTTAACTTATCAGCATGTAAAGATAAAACGATGCAAAAGCGAACCTCTAAAACTTTTTTTTTTTTTGGCTGCAGAATATGTATAAGCAAAATATGTCCAAAATTCCTCGATACATAAGATCAAATTCTTTCTTCAGAATAGAAATTAGAGCTTAGCACCCAATATTATTATACCGACAGTGCTCGCAAGCAGCATGCATGATAACAATGTTCTTCGCTGCCAGTTAAATTTGACGGTAGAGAAAACCCAGATCATAAAAACATTGCGCACTAGGCATCCAAAATCAAAATCAACCAGATCTGACAGAAAAATCACGTCTCACTCAAAAAGGGATGAATACCCAAGAACCAGAAAATAAGCATCCATGCAGCCCTCTCTTAATCACACCAAGGAGCTAAAAATTCAGAAGCCTTAATAAATAAATAAAAAAAATCAGCAAACAACAAAATCTCTGGAGCAAACCAAGAACCACTCCAGATAGGAAAGAAAACAGAAATCATACTGTTAAGCTCGTGGAGCCATCGCTGGACGCTCTCGAAGGTAGTGCTGCGGGAAATGTCGTAGACAATGAGAGCACCAACGGCGCCGCGGTAGTATGCCGAAGTGACTGCCCTGAAGCGCTCCTGCCCAGCGGTATCCCAGATCTGGGCCTTCACCTCCCTGCCGTCAATCTCCAAGCTCTGTGTCTGAAACTCCACCCCGATTGTCGCCTTCGAGTTTATGTTGAACTCGTTGCGCGCATACCTAGACAGCAAGTTCGATTTCCCTACAGCTGAATCCCCGATAATGACCACCTTGAATAAATACTCCTCACCGTCTCCTTCATCCATTGTCTTCTCCCTCTTTCCTGCTTTATTACTGTCTGCTTCTCTGCAGCTCTCCTCTTCGTTCTGCTCTGCTTGTTGGAGCAATGGAGAATGAGTCAAATAGACGAGCAGTGAAGCAGAGCACGCGCCTCCGGGTCTTCGCCGTGATATTTGCTTGGGTGATTTTTCACAAAAACTCCGAATACTTTGCAGCCGTTTATTAAATGCAATAAAAGAAGCACGAGAATATTATATAATATTTATTTATTTATTTTGCATTTTTTTTCTATTATTTTTATATATCACGGCTCATCCTTCACAAATAGCTTATGTTCAGCTTATTAAGAAATTCGTATTCGATTCATTCACTAAGTTAACAAACTGAACATTAACATATTTTTTTTACTTGATATATAAATGAGTCAAACACGAACAAAAATTTGTTCGTTCGTGTTCGACTCATTTTGACTCAAACACTACTCATTATATATATATATATATATATATATATATATATATATATATATATATATAGCATTAAAAAAATTTAATAAAAATTTATAATCAATTAAAATTATTAATTAATAAATAGAATAAAAATATATTAAATTATATTTAAACGATGTTTTAATATAAACAATATGAGTTAAATATTTTCCCAACCTTTAGCATCATATGACTGCTTGATTAGAGTTTTTATACGGCTATTTATTTCCGAACAGCTCATGTTCGACTCGCTAAGCAAATGGGCCGAACACGTAACATACTTTTTATTTTCAAAATATAAACGGTACCGAACACGAACAATGGTATTTTTTAACAAGCCGAACTTATGCTAAGCCTGAACTCGCTCGTGTTCGGTTACACCCCTAGCACTGCATCTTAGATTGACTATAAATAAAATTTAGCAAATAAATTTAGATCAAATCTAATCCGTGATGAAACAAAATTGTGAGTGATGGCGAAATAAATCCCATTTAATTTAAAAATAACAGAACGAGAGAAAATTAAATTTAATGAGTCTGAGTTAAACTTATAACTAAATTTATTAATAATATCATATCAAATCGAGCTTAGCATTAATTAAACGTAAAGATAAAGATATTCAAATATGCATTTAAATGATTTCCGCGTGATGATAATAATAAAATAGTTATAAATAAAAGCAATGCTGAGCGGTGGGGTCGGATGATAGAGGACTTCCCTCAAAAGTTTTAAAATAATGCCACAAGTACTCATCTTCCAAATTAATAATAATAATAATGATGATAATAAATATATTTGAAATTCTTATTATGACTTACAGTCACCAACCTCCAATCAGAATTAATGAAATACGACTAACAATTACCGACTCCGTTATGAATGTAGGTTCTTCAATTCACATTTTTATCTTGCTCTGCCTAAAAAATATTTTAAGCATTATCATATTGATAATAACTTTTTAAAATTTATTTTTTTATGGTGCTAGAAAATTTACAACGGAAGAGTAATAGATTATTGTCTTAGAGTTGTCCGATAATTCAAAGACACACACATGTGAAAGAAAATAACCAGTAATAATATTAGAATTTTTTTACGTGGAAAAACTCGTAAAGATAAAAGACTGCAGGGTCTAATCCAATTATAAGAATTCACTGAAGTTGATGATTACAGAGACTCATTGTCTCACAGACGGGGAAAATGTTATTAGATTTTTTAAGTTACAATGTTGATTGAAGGTGTCTGGTTGATGGTGGGCAACAACGATTGGTGATGATTGACGGCGGGCAGCGGTGGTCGACGATGATCGGTGGTGGTTAACGACGACAGTATTGCTCAACAATGGTTGGTGATTGTCGACGACTATCGGTAGTGACAATAGCGATCGACGGGTGTCAATGACAGTCGGCGATGGTCACAATGATGAACGGTATCAACATCGGCGATGATCAATAGAGGTCGACGGTGGTCGAAGGCAGTCGGAGGCAATCGACGATGACGGGGATTGTGTTGAACTTGAGCTCCTTCTTAAAACTTCAATTTCTCTCTCAAGACTCAAAACCCCTTCATAAGATGGGTGAGGCTCTATTTATAGTGTTTTGGGGTTCAATTAATGTTGAAATATGAATCACTTTGATCGGCGCCCCGAAGAGTTTTTTTCAATCTAGCGATGTTTGATGGACATTTGAGTGTCATAATGATGTCAGAATTGAGTGAACCCGAGCTCGTTGGATTCGCCTTGCAGAGACGCTCAATTCGATGATAAACTGGTCGGATTTAACATTTGTTTGAAATTCCAAATGTATCTAGAAATCATTGTAGTGGTTTAATGAATTGATTTAAACTTGATTTGACTCGGATCAAACTAATTTTGATATCATTGTACCGTCTTGTCGAGCTAATCATTTTGATTATAAATTTACATAAATCAAAACTCTGGATGACCCCAAATTGAAGTTTGAAGGTTTCTAGCTCAAAAGATTGTCATTAGATTCATGTTATGCCTCGAGTATTCTGTTGGATTATGAAGATTTATTGGTGGCATATCAATCATGAGTTTTTTTTTTTTTTTTTTTACTTTCAAAAAAACTTCAACAATAACTTTCTTAATAATTATCACTATAGTAGATTTGTTTACAAAAAGATATTTATAAAAATTTTAAAAAATATTATAATAAATTATAACCAGACATAATTGAAACTATTCTACAACATGAACCTTTAAGATTTGTTTGAGACGTCGCAACCTCTAAAGGCAGCTATAGAGCTGTGTGGGAATGTAATATTTTTTAGAAAAACCTCTAACATTTTTTTTTTTTTTTTTTTTTTTTTTTTGCATTTATCAAACCCAAATAAACTAATTATTAAAAGCATATTTTTGCCATCATAATTTTTTTTTTTGCAAAAATATATAAGATTGCCCTATTGTTCTCCTGATTTGAAGATTGCAAGCAACACAGTGTATCAAGCTCAAGACTGCCTATCTAACCAAGTTCTATCAACATTCAAGATGGCATACTGGATGCAACATTCTTGAATCATGTAATAGCATTCTAGCACGAGATTTTTCGGTGCGAGAGAAGCTGCCCAATCACCGAGCCATCACCTCATCCGCACATCCAAATACTTCTTTTTATTCTTCGAGTTGTTACCAAAGCAATCACACTAGAGATGCATTAAATTGCTCGTGATCTCAACTAGCGAACGAACGTCATCAGATCCCACGACTCCGCTAATCATACTCAAGCAGTACAAATCATTTTTCAAACAAATTTTCCCCAAATCAACATCAATTTTCATTGGGCCAATCTTTCTTTATTCATGTTCATCAGGAGACAACATAAAGGAATATGCATTCATGCAAAGCAAAGGGAGAGTTTCAGTAGCAGATTACTATATACAAAATAAGCATTAAATGAGCCTTAGATATCAGCGGAGGCTCTGTTTCTCGGAAAGGGAATTGTGTCCCTGATATCATCAAGGCCGGTTACAAACATAACTATTTCCTCCAACCCGGCACTGAAACCTGAATGCTTCACAGTGCCATGCCGCCTCAGATCCAAATACCATTCATAATCTTCTTGAACCAACCCCAGATTTTTAATCCTAAAAAAATATGGCATGTCACCAAAAAAGAACTTACATATCATTTCTGAAATTATTATTTAAAAGTATCATCGAACTAAACAGTTGTCATACAGTAATAATATAGCATTAAAAAACAAGTCATACAACCAAACAACCCCATCATATTTATAAATGAAGATAAATCAAGCAATGGATAATTTAAATGAAAAGTTTACAAGCATGCTACACAGTTTGCATGCATTTACAAATCTACCCACCTAAAGTGTGATGTTTACGTTCACAATACTTTCGTGTTCACAATACTTTCGTGTCGTAATCACAGCAGCGCCAAAGCATAACAAAGTATATTTTACTTTAAAATAGGTAGTAATAGTGCTAATATTGATGTGATGTTGAACTTTTGAGTGTTATGCATGTAAATATCAAAGTTACACACTATCTATCTATCTATATATATATATAAATTTATTTATTTATAATAAGCCCTGCAAATCTCCATGTTTAAAAACAAACATTTCTAAAATGTTCATATAAATGAGTTATGGTGTTCATAATTCATAGAAAGACAAAATCTTCAACCTTTTACCTTTCAGTAAGCTTATCAAGACGCTCCTCCTTCTGGCTTCCCAGAACCAATTTTCCAACCTGAGTGCGTTCCAAACTATAAGGTGAGTGACTCGTGACATAAAGCTCAGCTCAGAAAAAAATAGCATATTATCTCACCTTTGGTGCAATAATATCGAAAGCAGAAACGGTTTTAAAATCATCTCTAACCCGCAAATAAAAGGGTTTTGAATCTTTTGGGTGGTCATATATTATGACTGGCAGACTATAAATCTCATCAGCCAGAATTCTGTCAATATTGCATAAGATTTGGAATTAAATTCTAAGAAATAAAGCACAAACATAACACCGAAAGTTGTACCTTTCATGTTCTGTTGATAGATTCATGCCCCACTCAACTTTCTCTTCAACCCTCTTTTTAGTTTCCATGTGAAAAAAGCAGAGTTAATCTGCTTTAATGATGAAATTATGATCAAAGAAGCCAATTGAGAAACCAAAATTGCAAAATTACCTTATTTAAAATTTCCACAGCTTGTGTGTAACTAATTCTGGCAAAAGGGCTCAATCCCATAGATTTAATGCGGTCGATACACTTGTCGTCGACTCGCTGGTACATGAGTTGTATGTCATGGGAGCAATGCTCGATGATGGAATGACAAAGGTACCTCAAAAAATCCTCTGCACAGTTCATTGCATCCTGTAATTATTATTGCACAAAATTTTGCAAAAATGAATGATCCGTGCACAAAAAAAATGAATTGGAGCTTCATTCTCCTGTTTTGATGGAAGGAAAAAAGGTGAATATACTAAGAGTTCATGCTGGCAAATACTAAGAGGCAAAAAGATGACAGAACTTGTTGAAGATTATATGCGCCATGCATCTCATATAGGGTTGAGAAAATGAAAGCCTGCAATACGGTCAAACTAGTTTGCTTCATTTTATATTGGTCTTTCCCAAGTAACTAAAGGAAAATTTACATACATATCACGCAATTCTCATGTATTTACATATCGAACACCCAAAGTTTGATATTTACACTCATAACACTTTGGTGTCATATACCTGTGTAACAAAGGGTGTATTTCATTTTTTAAAAGATAGTGGAAGTGGTATTTATTATATGATGATGCATAAATTTTAATGGTATGCATGTAAATATGAATGTTTGGATGTTAGGTATGTAAATACATAAGAATCATGTGGTAATGTATGTAAATGCCCCATTACTAAAACATAACAATTGAAACAAGGAAGGCGCCACTTAGCAGACTTTTGAAGCAAATTTTGCAAATCATGCTAAAACAAAACGATTTAAAGCAAAATGAAAAGCAGCTTATGAAGAATTAGTGTTTAATTGTAATTCAAATATTGCATACCTCTAGCTCTGCAAAGGCGAGTTCAACTTCAACCTTCCACGATTCAGCCAAACTCTTCTCCGGCGGCGCATCCTCAGCTTGAAAAGTTGGTCCCAAGGAATAGACACAACTAAGGGAGCAGGCATAGCTTTCTAGGTGAAGCTGTGAAGAAGATGACAAATACACCTGACGACCAAAGAAATTTTCAGCTTCCTTTTTGATCTTCGGAGAGGTTGAAGGCAGTTTATGTTCCAACTGATTAGCTAGTTCATTAGCCTTCTGAAGATCTTGCAATGCAATAAGAAGGGCCTCTCTGTTGCTATTACTTCTCTTCAGCTCCTCAATTCTCTTGTTTTTTTCCTTAATAGCAGCTTTGATTGTTTCCAGGTTTTTGGCCTCTTGAGCACTAATTGGGTTTGAGAAATTTGCAACCTCGAACAACACGCTACTATTCTTTGAATTAGTAGTAGTAATGATGGGCATCTGCACGTTAAGGAAGCCATTGCTCTGGAAGAATTGATGAGTAGAATGTGATAGGGAGTTGCGAATTCGTGCAATTGAGGCTACCTGAGTTGTGCGTTAAACAGAGGGAAAAAAAACATTCTTTGGAGTAAAAAATATATATTATTAAAAAAGCAGGAAAATATTTTTCTGGTGATCACCATCATAACTTTAATAATCATCTTGTGGGGTTGGTGAGTAGCATAAAAAGTACATGTGAACAATCTAAAGTAGATCATATCTACCAAATTTGATGGTAAAGTGATTTAAGTGCCTCTAATCAATAACTTCATACTGAAAACTTCATCAAAGTACTAAATTAAGTCAAGCATGGCCTAATGAAAATCAACAGAATCATATAGCAACTGGTAGATTGCTACGCCAAAAAGCACATATGAAATAAGCAGAGCACAAGGAAGCCATAGAATGATCACAACATAAGTAGCAAGTCATTAATAAAAAAGCTGAAGAAAATATAAATGGTTAAACGTGTGTAAAGAGTAAACCAATTTTATCATCATCTACTCATAATCATTAGACTTACCCCAACTATTTAAGATAAAATTTATAATTATCATTCTAGTGTTGATGTTCCATTTGTAGAACTATGTTTAAGCAGAAAATTCTGATTATAATTAAAAAAAACAAAGATGATTGTATGGAAGATACCTAATAGGATGACACCCACTATGCAAATAGATCCAAATTAGTTATTAGTTTGTATTTCATAGTAATTAAATCTATAAGACTAAAAAGTTTAATATACAAATTAGACACCATACTGTTGACCCCATAAGTGTTATTGTAAGATTGGCTCATTAGTGATTTAATGATGTCAAATCATGTGTGATGTCATCTAATGATTTGCTAGATATTCTAGAACTTATTAAAGTATTGTGTAAATCATGGTGATAATAAGCAATAACCATCATCATTGAGTTTGCTTAGAAGTCATTATAGCTTGAAAATGAAATCAAGATTAACTGTTCAAGAGGCACGATAGTGCAAAGAAGATCCAAAGAAAATAACTTTGTGTGTGTGTTTAGTTGCCTGAGTGCTCGATAAGAAGAGAAGTTTATCAAAAAAATCTCAATAATGATGAGCAAAAACTAAAACAAATAATATTTCATTTATAATTATCCAAAATACATTTCAATGCTATAAAAATTATTTGTAATATTTAATATTCAATTTGTCTTGACTTTCTATTTATTCGATTTAATATCAATTAAACATTTAGGTTTTAATTACATTATTATTGCATATTTTTTTATAATCATAATCACTAATGTCTTTCACAAATTTATGTGATCCTAAGTTTCGCATCAATTCCATTAAATTTAATAATGTTGATTTTATATGATAACTATTGATTAAATAAATGAGTTCATTAAGATTAACAATTTCATTAGTGAATAAATTTGAGCTTGATTTTTATTCTATTAGTTAGGTTAGTTACATACAATTTGATATATAGAATCATATATTTATGTTATAAAATGATTAGCAAGTTAATGACTAAACACTAACTTAATAGTTGCGCAGCTAATTTAGCCGGTGGTTGGGTGCTTTGTCTTAAACCATAATGCCTTGAGTTCAAGGTTTCACACATACCAATGTGTGCACGAGTTAAAAAAAAAACTCCAACTTAATAGCTAATCATTAACTACTTAACGAGTATTGATACGATGTAAATCTACGTGGTTTGTCAGCATAATTTCCATGTCCTATTTCTCTTTTATGATGATTTTACGCTAGATAAATTTATTTTTGTTGTATTTTATAGGATCGAGTGTGAAAAGAAATTTGGGGAGTGAAAGGAGGCAATCGGGTCAAGTAACCACGACAACCCCGCGCTAGAAGCAGCGTGTCAACTCCAGGTGCTCGAGGGCACGACAAGCCCGCACCCAGATACGGCACGGTCGCGCCCGTATATCGCGCTCCCGTGCAGCTCCAGCATGGCGCACTCGCGCCTACTTTTAACTACAGCATGCCCGCACCACTGCCCAGCCTACGTGCACTCCGGCCCACAGTTTGATGAATTATGCATGATTTCTTGCTATTTTGGCGCCCTAAGTATATCTAGGAAGATAAA
This sequence comes from Papilionanthe hookeriana x Papilionanthe teres, assembly GCA_022702705.1. Lineage (NCBI taxonomy): Eukaryota > Viridiplantae > Streptophyta > Magnoliopsida > Asparagales > Orchidaceae > Papilionanthe > Papilionanthe hookeriana x Papilionanthe teres. The sequence continues at coordinate 148,494,654 of CM040422.1, read as the reverse complement.
TAAGACTTAAAGGGGATCTTGGACAAGTGTGTAGGCTTTCTTCAAAAGCTTTAGGGTTTCTCTTTCACTTTTCAGGGGGAGAAACTCTTAGGGTTAGTTTACTTTTGAGTTTTAAGAGACTTTTGTATGAAAGAGAGAGATTGAGGGTTGTTTGTGAGAAGGATCGTGGCGAGAGTTGTCAATGAACAGTGAGGATTCAATGGATTGTGGAGAACCTTTGGCTTGCTTTTGAGTTCATGCATTTTCTTTCATTTGAATCTCCGATATGTTTAATGAAAGTCTTATTGCTTCTCTTCCACATGTCTCGTAGCTAATCTACTTTCATGCTCTGGTGATGTAAGGATAGTTTTTCTTAACGTTTATCATGAGTTTTCCCTATATAAATTTTTTGTGTGTTAACCTTTCGAACGACAGTTACTTCTATCTGATCAATTAGGTAGTTAAAACTTCTTGGGATAAAATTTAAAACTTCTGGAAAACGTTGCATAATTAAGTCCCTCTTAACTGTAATAAAATTTCAAACTCTTCTTATGATCTAAACATAGACTAATGAGGCTATCACATAGGGGAACCCATAGGAAAACATAGAAAATATTATACTGGTGTCACAAGAGCATAAGCCTTATCACCTCTGAAAGTTGTTATCTACTATTTTTGCTTATTGAGTCTTTTAGGGCGATAGATTTCCATTCTTACATTTTCATCACTTCAAATTAGAATCAACGGTTTAGTAAACTAGAACTTCCCATGTTATAAACATTTTGCTCATGGATTTATAAGCAGACTCTTTTAGTTGTATAATACTTGATCGACTCGTATACTTGTGTGATTGGCCGACGTGCCTAATAGCATATTTCGGGCATGAAGCATCCGCTAAGATATTTTTGGTATATAATGACTGTATTTTCTAGTATTTGTTGTTGAGTATTTTTTCAATTGGCGACATATGTTTTGAGTTGTTTTAAAATGTATAATATCTAACTTCTCCTACGTATAGCTTACTCTCAAAATATTAAAAAATAATAATTTCACTCACAATTATTTAGAAGTTATTTAGAATGTTTATCCTTTAAAAAAAATTACTGAGGCCAATTAAAATAACACTTTCCCATTTAGTTTGCCTCTATGAATTCCATTGTGTTACATCATTGTACAAAAAATAGCATTGATCTTGTAGTGTTAGTAATAGACTTACCACCAAAGTCCTAAAAAATTTTGGAAGTAGGCATCCCTGATGTTTGCTAAGCATTGACTAAAAGGTTCCCTTCTTTCCAATGGAGGTGTGGTGTTCTTCCTGAAGGAAGAAAGTGTGACAATCTCTCCATCACCTTAAGGGTGAAAGATTGATTAATAGTTAAAGCTACTTGAGGGATGCTTAGGCGTGGATGTAGCCAGGTTTGCTCAAACCAAATAAATATCCTTATCACATTTGCTCTCCAACTAGTTTTACATTATGTACATTATTTCTTACTTATGTGATGTTTTGGATTAATATATGACCGCATGTTAATATCGAAGGGTTATCTTCATATTGAGCTTTATATTTTCTTACACTCAATCAGCTCTGCGACATTACCTTTAGGATCACATTTTATATAATCAATTATCAATTAGATATTGCATTACATTGTGGTAAATTAATAATTAATTTTTTTATGCTTACATGATAGAGTAAATATTTTACTTGAGCTCCAAATTGTTCATCACACTTAGTCGTAACATTATGGCTATCTTTATCATCATTTGTATATTTTTCAGAAACTTATGTAAGTTGCTTGGAGGTTGTTTATTGTAAAATACTTACAGCTAATGTGAATAAGTACATTTGTGCTTGCTTAATTGCATAATTTACACAGTTCACGTTTATATCTACACCATAGTGTATTTTGTTAGTACATGTGCATTTGGTTTGGCTTAATTATATTTTGTTGTACACAGTATATAGTGGTTTACATAATCATGATGTGCATTAAATCTCTCAGGCACATTGAGTAGAATTAGAATGGTTGAATTTCATGCAAAAACAGACGGAAGTAAATATTACAATCAAAGAAATCTGTTAATCATTCCAAAAATTATCAGTAGCAAGCTATGAATAAATAAGCACAATGTAAGTAGAATAAGAATCCAATATTTAGCAAAGTTTACAACCTTCTAAAAAACTGAAATAGGGAAAAACTTCACTAATTATATAAAAAAGATGATGATAGGCTGGTGAAATATTTTGTGATACATCCAAAGATAAAAAATGTAACAGTGCAAGAGTAAGGGAAGGTACAATTTCTAACACTAGCAAGATCACTAAGCGATAACGAGTCCACAATTTCATTTAATACAACGGATATGAAATAATTAACCAAAACATAAAAAAGGGATTCAAATTTAATTTTGTTTAGAGAAAAAATTCTGATAAATGTCAGACGTGAAAAAGTGTATTTATTTATTTATTTTTATTTTTATTTTTTCTCTTTTGTCCATAGCATGTCCAAACATACATGGACCACCTCCCTTCATTGCTGATGGAACGAAATGTGAATTTGAACTACTGCTATCAGCTTTGTACGGTTGTCCCACCAGGTGATTTACCAAAAAAAATAAATAAATAAATAAAAAGACAAAAACAAAAACAAAAAAAAAGAAAGTGCAGCTTATTTGTAAATAATCCAATAAGAGTTCTTGCCAATCAAATAAAAGGAGAGTAAGATTCAACTAACCATATCCTCATCATCAACATACTGAACCAAAAAAATGAAAGGAATGCCAGCTTGGGAAGATACAGAAATTTAAGTTACCACAGTTGTTCTAGGACGAAGGTGTGGATAAGCCCTTAAGATTGCCATTGACAACATTCCATTTGACAAGGGATACTTGTCAGAACCAGCACTTCCAACATATAAAACTTTGTCCACTTCAAGTTCCACTGCATACTTTCCTGGCAACTTCGGTCTGGCTATCACTCCTTCTACTAGAATTGAGGTGCCAACGGACAATATTTGGGAGAGAGGATATAGAGAGGAATCAACCACTACCTGCAAGTGAGAAAACAATTGCAGTCAGTCAGTTGGTATGATATAAATCACTCTAAAAGCCATATTTTAGCCATATTTTTAAGAATTAACATAGGATTCTTTGAAATTAAAAGAATGCCATCTGTGATTAAGTCCAAACTTTATTGCGCGATTAATTAGCTTGGATTACTAACTTTTACTCTGCTTACCTAATCTGAAAAGAGACCCCTGCAGTAAAGAGTACAAAAACCAGTTCTTGTTTAGAAAGGGAATTTTTTATATCAACCACTCAAAATTTTAAATAAAATGGATTGGCCACCCAAATTTCAAATTTTATATTTCAACCAACCAAAAATAGGGCTGTGAATTTAGCTCAAAGATCGTTAATCGCTCAGAATTTTATTCAAAATTTTGCCTCGGATGTATTGAATCGAAATAAATGAGCCAAGCTACGAGCCAATTTTGTAATGTATTTTTCTTGAGCTGAACCCAGCTCGGATCGAAATCTAATCTTTTACATCCACAATGATGTTAGGCTGTAAAATTAACAAATTTATCTTGAATACCGCTAATCACTCGAAAATTAATTCGAATTTTGGCTCTAATTGAGATAGGAGCAAAATAAATAAGTCGAGCTACAAGCCAAAATTTTGAATCCAAATTTTTTCGAGCAGATTATGAGCCGACCCAGCTCGGCTCCAAATCAAATCATTAACAGCCCTAGCCAAAAACCACCCAAAATTTTAAATATAAAGAATTGATCCGTTTCAAAAGGAAATAAAATTTTGGGTTGTTGAAATATAAAATTTAAGTTTAGGTTGTCAAAATGTTATATTTAAAACTGTGGCTGGTTGGTAGGTAAAAACCGTAGACAGAATTTATGAAAATTGGAAAACAAAATACAACAGATAATAGCAAAATTTGTTCTAAGCAAATAAGCCGAACCTGGAGACTAGCAGGGCAAGACCCATCACTGATCCTCAAGTAGCCAACGGTTGGCACAGGCTTCGCTGGACAGTCCAGCTTCCTCAGAAAATTTGCGTTGTATCCTACGCCGGTGAGAATCCTCGCAATCGACCGGAGAATGGGGAGCCGGGAAACCAGAACTTCAGCGCAAGTCACGTCCTTCACGACTGAAGGAGCCGCAGCTACAGGAGACGTCGATGATGTATCACTCGGCTTCTGTTTATCCACGCCAGATTTTACCCATCCCCCAACCTGAACTCTCTGCCCGATTAACCCTTTGCCTCCATCGTCCCGACACAAAATCGATCGGAGTAAAACCCTAGTAGAGTATTTGAACCGGTCCAAAGACGGCGGCTGCGGCGACGGCGGCGGAGTGGATTCACTGGTGGAGGATTCGATACGTTCGGATGCCATCGATGAGAATAGGGTATGGGGGCATTGAAAAGAAGATGGGGAGAGGGTAAGAAATTTAAAAAGGGAAATGGGTGCTTTGGAGACATACGGAGAGGAGAGTAATGCTTTGCTTTTCAAAATATACTCTGAAGAGGAAGCAAAGCGATTCAATTCTCTCTTGGCGTTGAATGCTGGTCGCTGAAGGAGGGAAGGAATGGATATGGCAACGGTGAATCGGTGGTTGAAGGAAAGGAAAACTTTAAACCTAGCCGACTAAAGAAGAAGGATTTAAATTCATCCCACGAAATTTTCATATATTTATATATCTAATTTTTGAAGTTAGTTGTTCTACACGTTATGATTTGCACGAATCTCGAGTTGATCTAACAGTCTAAACTAGAAGAAATAAAAGCTATGATCATTCATGTGACCAAAAATCACAAGTACTCGTAAAGTCCCTCAACTAAAGAACTAGCAGCCGAACAAAGAGTATGATAACTGACTATAAACCCTAAACCAATTGTCACTCTGACGATTGAAGAACTACTTTAGTCAACATGAGACAAACATTCACTCCAACAACCAAGCAAAGGTCTAGTGCACGAAAAAATTACACAAATATCAATGTGAGACTCTCAACAATTCTCCCAAAGATCTCCAATGATCACTGAGGAACAGTCAAGGTCGACATGCTGCTACACTCAAGACGAAGTAGCTTTCCAGGGCAAAGGTCAATCGGTGTCTAGACATAAAGCCAACCAACTTCCAAGAGCGAAGATCGATCGACGTTCATATGAAAAGAAGACATAATCAATTACAAACATGAAAGGCACGATGAAAGACAATAATCTCCTATAACACTCCTATTAAAGCAAAGGCTAGCATGTAATTTTCCACATTTAGCCCCCATCTCATATAAAATTGGGGGTTCACAACATATATTGGGGGGCTTTTGGGCTCTCTAGGTTTTTTGGCTCTTCTCTTTAAACCCATACTCTCTAAGGAGATTTTTCTCCCTTTTTTTCTTATAACCCCCACTTACAATGATAAAATTGGTCGCAGAGCCCGAAAATACCTCAGCTCGCTCTTATGTGGCAAGTATATATTGTTATTTTATTTTTTTCTCCCTCTCTCTCTACTTCTCCCTTGAGATTCTCACCGCTCTACTATTTTGGCATGCTACATGGGACAAATATGAATTTAACATTATAAAAGGTGTGGTGAGCATGAAACATACTATCAACAAGAAAAAAAACGACACCAATTAGGAGAAATGCATCTCAATGACACTCTAAAACAAGGAGCATGCTAAGAAGTTCATGCGAAAACAAATTTGGAGCTGAAATTTTTGGTTTCTTCATCTTCTACAGGCTTTGGCTAGGAGGCAAGTGCCACAAAATGGATGATTGGCCCACTGGGAGAAATGTTATGACTAACTGTACTTGTGCACAGTTCAGTCAATTCGAAAGGTAGCCACTACTCAGTAGATAAAGGGAGTATTGGTACAATAAGTTTTTTGATGTTATGATAAATTTCCTTAATATCTTTCCAAGTTCAAATGACAGTTGGGGAACTTGAAACCAAGAAGTTACGACGAAAACAACCTCAAAAAGATTTGATCGACAGAATGGTCCATAACACTCTCACATAAAAAATCTTGTTCTCCATGCTTGAATTGGGTAAAGATTTGGAGTCATTTCCCAACTCAATAGCACAAACTCTGTGAAATGTAAGACATAAATCGTCCCGGTAGTGAGTCCTGGTGGCACGAAGGCAGCGACAGGATTCACTTAAGTCCTGAAGAAAGTTAAGATTCTTAAGAGGTCAAATACAACTTTTTTCAGGAATATATGAGGCTGCGTTTTTGTAGGAAATTGAAGTTAAAGTTCCAAATAAATGAGCATATTAGGATTGAAAGATTCACGAGCCTTTCCGTAAAAGGCATCATTTAATATTTTTAATGATGTGTGGCTATAAGTGGAAAACTTAAATTTGAACTATGATTGATATGCTCTTTTATTTGTTGAGCTGCTCTGAAATAATTAGAGAGGTTTTTTTTTGTTTTCTTACTAATGGTTAACCTTTTGGTAACCAAAGTATAGCCAGCTTTAAAAAAAAAAATTCTTATTGGCAATTATTTCCTTCACTCGCTCGCTTGGTACTTGCTCTTTGATGGTTGATCTATTTACTTGGGTGGCATACTTTAATTGCGATTTAATCTAAAGTTTCTTCAAATTCATATTACATGTAGATACTTGATTTGAAATATTTTTGAAGGCTCTGAGGTAAATATGTTATGGGTTGTTTGTGTCATTACCCTTGAAAGGCTTGTATCTTTGGTTTCCTTACTACTAGGGGTGTAAACGAACTGAACACAAACGAACAGAGCTTGTGTTTATGTTTTATTCGTTTGAAATTTAGTTTGTTTGAGGTAAGCTCGTATTCGAAATTATTCGTAAAGTCATTGTTCGTGTTTGTTTATTAACGAACGAGTCGAACACGAGCTGTTTGCGAACGACGAGCCAATTCGACAGCCCTAATATTAATATATATAAATAAGTATATTCTATTAATTATATAACTTATATTATATAAATATATAATATATATATATATTAGTATATTACTAATATAGTATATTAATATATTATTATTATTAATTTATTATATGTTATAATTTAGAAAATTTAATTTTTTAAAATATCATAACTTTTTTATATATAATTATTTCAAATTATTTTATATTTCAAACAATAACGATTCAAACAAGAACGAACGCATCATTGTTCGTATTTGGTTCGTTTAACTAACCGAATGAAAAAAATTTGTTCGTGTTTGTCTCGTTTACTTATCGAACCAATCGAACACGAACTCCTTGAAGAATGGAACACGAACTGTTCGCAAACAACGAGTTTTTTTTTACAACCCTACTTACTACATTTAATCTTGTTGCATGCTTGTTATGCTTCTAGAAGAGGAAGACATGAGGGTGAATGTGATAGAGGTGGAAAAATATACTATATGCTACTTGTTATGCCTCTACATGCTACTCTTGGGCTGCATTTTCGTGGATATCTTAGGCTAAACCTCCTACTATTTTGCCTTTTCTTTACACTGATTTTGGAGGCGGGTTGATCTTCATTTCCTTCATTTATTTCTTTTTGGTTTTCTTTATTTGCTTATTAGTTTGATTTAGATGCTTATGTCTGAAACATAAGCGCGCGTATATAGCTCTGGCTATATATGAACCATCAAACAATATCGTAAGTTAGACGACTTTAGGTTCGAGGGCGATGATAAAAGTGCTTATGTGCGCTACTATACACTAGCTTTTGGTGGGAAGATGCCCCGACTTTCTCAAATTGTCGATAGCTCTAGCCCGAGCGAGGTGGTTAAATGCTAAACTACTTGGTCTTCAAAATACTTATAAACACAACATAAATAAAACAAAAAAGTATTTCCTCGCAAAAATATTACTTTTGAATGTCCAAAATGCATGAAAATTTTAATGAAATTTGTATAAGATACTACGAGAGTCCACCCGATAATCGCCTTAATCGCTGTAAAGAATTGCCCTTCTTAAACGGTTTAGCTGGTGCCCTCCAACCAAAGTTGGATTGTATCGCATAGCCCAGCTCTGAGTCCACATCGGCCTGAAAGCTTATGGGTTTTCTTTGAACTTTTGGCGAGCTCTTACGATTTTTTTCAAGTTTTCATGAGTTTTTTGCAATTTTCTTCGAGTTTTAACACAATGCATGGTTGTCTACCATTTTTTTTACACTTGCTCATGTACTATCTATTTACTTTTATATGCAAAGCTGATCCTTCTTACAGGAGCGGCAAAAATTTTAGGCACGTTCATTAGATTTATTGTTACATTCTGTCATTTCTCTTTTACTGTACTTTATTGCATATACATGTAATTCATTCTTGTGATGTCATTGTTTACAGTTTATTGCGCTTCATAGCATGTTTTCTTTTATATTTTTTAGGCTACTTCTATAAACTTGCAGGGGCCCTTAGGATAGAGAACAGTAGAACACCTAGTTTAAGAGTCACCCTATGGTGAGCTACTTGCCCAACAAATGCATATACATACAAAACCCTAAACGCATGACCGATATGTTAAGTAGCTCAAAATAACCTTTTCAGGACACGGAATGAGGAAGCAAGCAGACGGAGGGCGGCGATCAAGACACGACAACAAAATAAGATCTTTTTTTTTAAGTAAACAACCTCCCTAGTTTAAATAACAACAAATCCATAGGATTTCGAGGTAGTCTGTTTAGCGTGACATAAATCCTCACATTGTCTTTTAGGCCTCTGCACAACCATTTTGTACGACATAAGTCATAACCCTTATAGAATTTTGAGGTTGTCATTTGGTACGACGTAAATCATCATATCTTTGTAGGCTATTTGTACGATCAGAGTACTGTGTGAAAGTAAGCCCTAAATAATAAAAATCGACAGAATTGAACATTAAATAACTTCGCCTCCAAAATATAAAGTCAAATAATAGAATAGCTGGGAAGTCACATGGGTTTCGTCACATGGGTTTCCCTCGCATCTGTGGCCTTCCTTACCTTTCATTCCTTTATTCTTAAAATTATTTTTTCCTATTTTGACCCCTTCCCTTTTGATTTTATTGTGTCCAATCTTGAAAATCTAAACTTTGAATTATTAAATATAGAACCACTAATATTAATCGAGAGTTTTCTTAAGTGACTTCGGTCATTTAAGACGTATTTAACTATAGGGGCTTGCCTCTATAAAGAATTAAGAACTCGGGTAAAATAAACTCTATCTAGTCCTAATATTAGATAGGGGAACTTATCAGTCATACATAAAAAGTTTCGCAGACCAAACGGACGTCACAAATTCTTTAATTTATGTGGGAAAGCCTACCAACAAGTTATATTCATATCCCCCGGGATACCTTGCTCAACTATTTAACTATAAAAAATGTGAGATCCATTCAGTCTTGCTTTTTAAAATTAAAATATTATTTTCTAAAATTATAATCACACACACGCGCGCGCGCGCACACACACAAAGTTAAATTTAAATGATTTCCAAAATTCAGACCGACATGAATCATTTTTGAGTCTTCACATGTTGGTGCTAGCTATTGAAATATGAATCGAGGGCTTGAGACCGCCTATGCGAGACTTCACACAAATAATCAAGAAGTTATTGGAATCTATATGAGGGTGGGTCCGATTAGTAGTTTTGTAGGATAGTCAATATAAAAATTCTATGGTTAGATTCTAAGCTCTAAGGAGGAAAAGAAAGAGCACAAAATGAGATCAACAATAACAAACAAATCAAGTAATAAAGGATCGTGTCAAGGCAACCTTCTTCGAAAGATTCTTCTTCAGCTCCACCCTATTCAGGGCAACTGGATGGCTCCCCAACTTCTCACCTATCAACAAGAGTTATATACAAGAGATATGTACAAAGCAAACATAAGTCGAATGCTTTCTTGCTGTGATGGTCAGTTCATCAGTTGAAATTTGTTGGATCACAAATGTGGTTACAAAAACAGAGAAAAGAAAATTCTCACCTATAAAGACGATTAATTCACCGTGAGCCTCGGTTGACCTCCTTCCAGTGGCTGCCACTTCTTGCCTAGAGGCTCCTTTTACCTTGGTCTCCGTCCTGGTAGTTCGAGCAAAGACTTCTTTCTCTAGCTCGGGTCAGAGGCAACCCATAAGTTTGTTGTCATCCGATCGAACATTCCTGGGAACATGACCCGATTCACAGTTACCAAATCAGTATATTAGTGAATTGAGAGCATTTTTCCATCAGTATCCGTCCCCTTGATCGAAGAGTAGTTTGTAATTTTTTTCCACTTTAAGGCATCACCCATGGGCAAACCTGTCATTTGGTGAGGGGGAGGGGATGTGAGAATTGCAAAAAAAATTATTTTTTGTTATGTGTATCCCTCTTAGTAGTTTTATTTGTACGCAGACCTACGCTTTGGTGAGGGAGATGAGGCAATGAAAATTTTTTACGTACAGTCCACAACTTTGTTTTTCTACCCAAAAAATTGAAACTGTCTGTTTTTCTCAAATAAACTGTATTTGTCTGATTGTACACAAAAATAAAACATCTTATCAAATATATCAATCTACCAGGGAACCCCTTCTGTCAACAAAAAATAATGTAGGCCATTATTGTTTGGATATATTTTAGCTTAATCTAAGCTGGAATGGCCCTATATCAATTAAAAACAACCCTAAGCTCCTGACATAAGGGCAATCGTACTCCATACAGGAATTGTTCTCAGTAGAACACTGAGTCTTCCATAAACTTGTCATTCACTCTATCATCGGAGCGAGCAACTTGAACCTTGATGGTGGATTAAAGACGAAGGCCATCATGAAGGCTACCTCGAACGAATTTAATATGACAGTTCGACAACTACTGGACTAAAGGTCTAGGTTGTTCAATTTGGAGCAATAAAAAAATAAATGGAAGAGGAAAATTAGTAGGAAAAAATGAGTGAAAAGATAAGAACAAACTACTGAATTCTAAGAGAAAAGACAAAAAGCGCACTAATGAATCTCTCAACCCCTATTTATTGAGACCCAATAAAAGTGAAAATGTTAGAGGAAACATCATGTCAACATAATAATCGAGATAAGCTAAAAAAAAATATTTTATTTATTTCAACGAGAAGAAAATTACATTCGGATTATAATCTGACAAAAGGTATTTTATAAACTAGTCTTCAACTGTCTTGGTCAGGACCAAAGCCAAGCATCCTATACAAAATTTGACCGCTGAGATTAAATTGATTCGCTCTTTCAATCCAAAATGGGCTTTTAGCAGAAAAACAACTTCTCATAGCTTGAAAACTTCACAGTGGAGATTGATTGCCTCCCCACATTTCCTCCAACACTGCATAATGATCCTCATCCTACGAAACCATAATAACTTCCACCTCATCCAGACAACAAGCGAGTCAAGGTGTTTGAAGACAAAGAGCATCACTCATACATTCCCTCTAGATCTCGACGAAATTGTTTAGGCAGTTAACAATGTTCTACTCATTGTTGGACGGTGCTTGGGGCTCTAAGTCGGCTAAGAAAATCTAATTTCTAGCGTCACTAACAATCAATAAACCCCCGATCTACGCGTCCTCCTCTACAAGAATGAAAAGTAGATGGGCAAAGAATAAAAAAAATCCAAGTAAAAAGGAAAAATAAAGGAATTTTGTACATCCGGTTTACCTTGGATCGGGTAGCTCACTCACATCTAATGAAGAGAAGTCATAAGCTTGTCCCTTACTATCAGTCAGATGATCACTCCCCCCAACTCTTGGTACACCATTTAGTGGGAAACACTTGCAATCCTAGGTAGAACCCAAATTTCAGTCTGAGTCTACGTTGATGGACACACCGTTGAGCCACCTAGCTCCTTCCTAGGGCTGGGTTGAACCTCACTAGAGTCTTTTGTACGACTCCTCTATCTCCACTCACATAAAGGGTTTCACTTCTTAGCCGACTTCTTCTTTAACTAGCCTTCAGGCTCGCGATGCTTCACTCCAAGGACAACCAACATCTTAGCTCGGTTGAGCGTTGAATCAGATCCTTTATCCTTGAATAAATTACAAAAACCGAGTGAATGCAATGAGGGACAAACTTAAAATTATGAGAATTTCCCCCTACACCCTATATAGAAGGGTCATGGGCATGAAAATCTAAGATTCTAATCATTACATTAAATTATGACTATTAAGATTTAATTTATTGCATTAAAATTTTTCTTGTCCTTATCGCAGCCATCACTATCAATGAGAAAGAAATTTGAGGAACCTAATATGTACACCTAAAAATAGTTTGCACAACTCTCGAGACAATCCAATAGTTTAGACTAAAAGAAGTAAAAACAAGGATCATCCCTCTGAAAAAAAAAGTACTTAGAAAGTCGACCGATAGCTAGACACATGAAGGGTTGACGGTCGATCGAATGCCAGTTCTATGACTAAAGGATTATCTAAGTTAACAAAAAACATACCTTGACACCAACGATCTAACAAAGGTTTAGTACGCCCAACAATCACACAATTATAAATGTGACGCTCTAAACAACTGTCCTAAAGATCCCCAAAGATCACTGAGGAACAAACATGGACGATGACTGCCACACTCAAAATTGGCCAACTTCCTAGGGCAAAGGTCGAACGGTATCCTTGCCGACCAACTTTCCTGACCGAAGCCCAGCCAGTTTCCAAAAAAATAAGTCAGAATAAGTTACAAATACAAAACAACACCATAAAATACAATAAAACATTATAACACCCATATTAAAGCATGTGTAAGCATGTAATTTTAGATTTTTGGCCGTCTGCCTCCCATAAATAGAAGGCCCAAGATATGTATATGGGGTCTTTTGGTTTTTTTAGGATTTTATGCTCTTCTCTCTATATCGTACTTTGTAAGTATATCTCTTCCCTTTTATGGGTCGTGGTCTTTGTAAGGAGATCTTGATCCATACAATGAATCACATAGCCCGTGAATACCCCAACTCTAGCAACCATCGCTATCAATTTATGACTGTTAAGATTCAATTTGTTGCATTAAAATTTTTCTTGTCATTATTGCAACCATCGTTATCAAGGAGCAAGAAATTTGAGGAACTTAATATGTACACCTAAATATAGTTTACACAACTCTCGAGACAATCCAATAGTTTAGACTAAAAGAAGTAAAAACAAGGATCATCCCTCTGAAAAAAAAAGTACTTAGAAAGTCGAATGATAGCTAGACACATGAAGGGTTGACGGTCGATCGAATGCCAGTTCGATGACTAAAGGATTATCTAAGTTAACAAAAAACATACCTTGACACCAACGATCTAACAAAGGTTTAGTACGCCCAACAATCACACAATTATAAATGTGACGCTCTAAACAACTGACCTAAAGATCCCCAAAGATCACTGGGGAATAAACATGGACGATGACTGCCACACTCAAAATTGGCCAACTTCCTAGGGCAAAGGTCGAACGTTATCCTTGCCGACCAACTTTCCTGACTGAAGCCCATCCAGTTTCCGTAAGAAATAAGTCAGAATTAATTACAAATACAAAACAACACCATAAAATACAATAAAACATTATAACGCCCTCATTAAAGCATGTAATTTTAGATTTGCCTCCCATAAATAGAAGGTCCATGAAATGTATATGGGGGCTTTTGGCTTTTTTAGGATTTTAAGCTCTTCTCTCTATATCGTACTTTGTAAGGAGATCTCTTCCCTTTTATGGGTAGTGGTCTTTGTAAGGAGATCTAGATCCATAAAATGGGTCACATAGCCCGTGAATACCCCAACTCAAGCACCCCACCGCCCCTCCCGCCCCGATGAGGGAAGTTTTATGTGCATTATTTTATTTTTTTTTCCTTCTCTCTCAAATTCTACCTCAAATTTCTTATCAGTTCAATCATTGGGCATGTCTCATAGTACAGATCTTAATTTAACATTACATTATGCTCAAATATTTAACAACATATAAAAGGTATTACTTATGGCGTGCCAAAAAATCACGGTAATATAATAGTGATTTATCATTTTAACGTTGTCTGAAAATTCAGCACATACACAAATAAAAAATAAACAAAACGGGTCATCTGAAGTTTTTAAGTGAAAAAATCATAGGGCCCAGCTAGTCTAATTAATCCAATGTATGTTTGCAATTATATTGGTATGCCTTTCTCCCATGGTGGAGAGAAAGATGTCACAATCTTACACTAAAAATATACTTGTTTTTAAATTGCTAAGAAAATACACGTGTTAGAAATTTGATCTTATTTGTAGTCTGGATGCAATTGTTGCATGAAGTGGTCTCCGATGAATGGTGGTGAGCAACAGTAAGTGATGACGGTGGGCATTGGTTGATGATGGTCGGCGGTTGGGGAGGCTAGTGGTCGATGGTGGTGGGCGACTAGGGAAATCGGTGGTTACTCGCCGACTCTTTTCTCCAAAACATGCTATGAAATTTCTCTCCTTCTCTTCTTCTCCCATCATCAAGTGAAAAGGAAGGGAAGAGGGGCACTTTATAGTTTTTTGGGTTGGTCATTTTTGTCGTTTGACGCATATTTTTCCTAACCACCAAATTAAATGATCCATATTAACCCCCCTTGATCATATGTATTCTTTTAAGAGTTGGGATGTACTAATGATCTCGAAAATGAGCCATTTTAGACTAGTTAGGCTCCTCTCAACGAGACGCTTGATTCATTCATAAATATGTCAAATTATAGATTCATTTCACCATTCATTTGACAATCCAAAGCCTATAATGACACTTTAGCAGTTTGATTTGGGCTTGATTGTGCACTGATTGAACCAATTTTAGAATCGTTGAGTTTGTCCGTCGAGATGCTTTGTTTGAATATAAATTTAACGAAATCGGAGATTGGGTATCATAACTTTAAGTTTAAAAGATTTCTTATAAAAATGTTTTGATATTTGTGCTACTTCCAAATTATTGTTTGTGTGTTGAATCATATTTGGGTGTTAAAAATTATCTTGACGTCTCTTTCTGCTATTTCCAAATTATTGTATGTGTGTTTAATCATCTTAAGATACTAATACGTTAAATTATCACCCTATCACTTCAAATCTTTCGACACAATTCTTATAATTTTTTAAAATTATGATTATCATTTAGACTAATAATTTTTATTTACATAAGTTTCCAGAATCCAAAACATTTTTCTATACTCTTAATTATAAGTGGAAAATATACACATACTGCACAATAAGATTCTTATGTGACTCTTTCCCAGAACACTTGGTGGAAAAAGAAGCGTGGAATCCTGACGGGTTTTAGCGTGCTCGCGAAGGAACCTACAGTATTTTGACATTGTGTCTTAAATCCTTTTATTTTCTCTTCTCTTAATTAAAACTATCACACCCCAGGTCTACAAGGTGGTACACCCTGACGATGCTGGGCATGATGAAATGAAAAGCGCCTATTTTGTATTTTAAAATAAAAACTTTCATGTAATTAAAATAAAAGGAAATGTAAAATTTATTATTAATAAAAAGTTAGAAGATATAACTGGAATAAAAATATAAAACCTAGTTAAATAAAAATAAAAATGATAACATTGTACAACTACTCGTCCCAAAAATAAAAAAACAACAACTAAAACAATTGCGAAAAAAAAAATCAAAACTAAGAAACTAAAATTGAAAAGCTGGCTCTTGTGGAGATGGTCATGATGTTGTTGAATGAAACCTCTTATGCAAAAATTAAGAATGAGTTTGTCGAACTTATAAATAATAGTTTTCTATTAAAACATAAACGACAAGGTGAATGAGACATACAACATGAACAACAAGTAAGAAATAATCACTATATGCATATGTAATAAACCAATATGAGGGGTAAATATCAATTATGCATCCCATATAAAACATGCAAATAATTTCCATTAAGTTTATTATTATTATGTTTTTATTTATATTTATATAGTCGATTTTAATAGATGCCCTGAAACTGAGAAGATCAAATACTAACCTAAGAAAACCAAATGATTTCCTGTAGAGTTGTCACTATGTGGGTCTGTCTGTCGGCTAGTTAAATTCCAAAATAGTTCTATCAATCTACATGTCATCACACACAAGCATGCCAACTTATTTTCACGGGTAAATATGTAAAAAATATGTAATTTTACACAAGCTCGTGATATGACAAGAATCCACGTCTTGGCTCATAAAATGCAAAAAAAGTATAACACTATAATTATAAAATTATTCAAATATGCAACAATAAGTTAAGACATTTAGTAATTTCAACATGAACAATAAAGCATGCCTATAACAACGCAATATCATATTTGATACAATAAGGGCAAGACTGACAAAATATAAACAATAGGCGTGATTCTACCATAATTAACAAGGAATAATGCCTATAACTAGAAAAGATACATTTAACATTCAATAAACAATAGTTACTTACCTCAAAGCGGCAAAATGTGATGTTTCTATGAATTCTACGATTCGACTAACAATCCCACATCAATTAAAATTAAAAGTATCAAAAAATTAAGCAATTTATTGATTCATTCAATTAGGTGAAATCAACATTTATTTTTATGATTATTACTTCTTATTATATTTTTAAAAGGGAGAAAATTTAACCTTAATTTAATATAACTAACATGATCAAATAGTACTTGATTTTGGTTTTAATATGATACAAAGAAAAAAAAAATGATTTCTAGATGAAATTTTAAGAGATTTATTTTCATCACACATATCCTTAACTTTTTTTTTCCTTCTTTCGGCTCGGCCTATCGCTGGGTTGGAGTGCGTGAAGGTAAAGGACGACCAAGGTTATCGTTTCGGTTTGGAGCGGAGCAGAAGAAGCAGAAAGGAGTTCCGGGTCTCTGTATTCGCGGTCCCCGTCGTTGCTTTCCCAGCTCGGACCACGACAGCATTGCGGGGTTTCGGTCACGAAGTTGACTGTTTGGAGCGAAACCTGGCGAGACGGAGGAGGAGAGGTGGCGATCGATGCCCTAGCTCAAGCTCTCCGTCGTCTCTAAATAGCAGCGGGAGGCGGTGCGATCGAACTATTCGGGAAGGCGGCAAGTTCGAGCGGCCGGGAGACAATTAGGGAAAGTGAGATTTTTGGAAGTCGTTAATGTAGAGAGCAACGAAGGAAAGAAGGGAAAGAAAGGTAAAAAATAATATTGGATCTTACAGAAACCTTAAAGGAGAAGAAGCTAGGACGTTGTGACGGGAGTTTTCGAGCTTTTGTATTTCTACGTTCATCGATCTCTTTCCATTGATCACCGCCAAACCCTCTTGCCGTCTTAGTTCTTTCACTGGAATCGGTCTGTCATTACTGTCGAATGGAGCTCTAGTCCGCCGCCTCATTTGCAGCGATACTGGACTGCCCAAGTTCATTTCCAATCGCTTTCTTCGGATCTAATTGTTTGGAGCTTATTGGTCGAAGATGGAAAATAATAACAAGTACAGCATCATCATACCCACCTACAACGAGCGCCTAAACATTGCATTACTTGTGTACCTCGTCTTCAAACACCTCCGGTACTGCTTTCCCCCATCCATTTATCAAGAGTTTGCTATAATCGTGTCATTTTGTACTTTCTAGTATTGTGAAGTGTTAGCAATTTTGTTGCTTTCACTGCATGCTGATCATATGTTTTTTTTTCCTTGAAAGAATACCTTAGGGATTTGTCATTGTTTGAAGGGATTTTTTTGCAGAAGTGTTATTCTGGAATGCAATACATTTGTGACTGAAGTTACACGTGGTTGGATGAGAGTATGTTCGGTCAAATGTTGTCTTTTTGGTTTAATATTTTATAATTTATAGAATATATGAAACCTTAGGCTGAAGCTGTTTGTCTTGATTCATATAGTGTCTGTTCTTCTTCTCGCAAAGTTAACTTCCTCTTCTGGAATAGCTAATTATAAAAATATGATGAAGTCTATTGTTATCTGGCCTATTGTTATTTAGAGTGCAGTGCTAAATAGAGTCGATCCAATCTGATAATTACTATTAATTTGGCAGGGTGCGATTTTTTTCTTAATTAGTTTCATTACAAGGATTTGTACCTCTGAGCTCAGGTTTAGTTATATCCTAATGATCAACACTGATTTTAAACATTTTTTTCATCTCTTTTAGCTATGTAGCTGCCATCTCTATTGATAAAACCTATTGGGTGATATAGCTATGTTTACGACATATAAATATCATGAAAATTTAGATGCCGCCAAACCAACACCCCTGATTTTTATCATTCAGCTATACAACCTTTTCACACATCCAAAGGGACTTTTTATTCTTTGTTTTTTTTTCATCGATCACATTTAGTGCTGGACTTGTTGAAGTAAGAAAGAAAAAAAGGGGAAAAAAAAACTGATATTCAGCTCACCTCCAAAACATAGTTATTTGCATGTGAAGCACAACCCATATTATAACATATATAGAACAAAAGACTATTAAAAAGGTTAAAATTTGGGCTATAATCAAGTTTTTTTTTTGGAAGATAAAATATAATAAAATGCTTATGTAGAAGGGATAAACCCATAAAATATATCATCATTGTAAGCTGAGGTAGGTAGGTGGTAAGCCTTACTCACCAAGTATCTAGGAGGCTCTGTGCATGAAAAAGTTACAAACACGAAGAATACCCACATATGCATGGTAAGATAACATAATGGGAACAATATTACTTATTTATCGTCTTTTCTCTCTTATATTTTACAACGGGCATTGGACAACCAATTTTAAAAAAAAAATCCCGTAATAGAGACTATTTAAAGCGAGGAGAAGATAAGGGGGGAGTTTAAAATTCTAGATATAAAAATAAAAAGGGGATTAATATCAATATTAATCCTCCTCCTTAAAGTCCTCCCTCCCACTATCATAGCAATTAAGGGTTTATGAAGTAAAAAGGGCTTTATCAAGATCCTACATATGCATGGTTGGTTATGTTTTTTCTTTTAAAAATAATGTGTTCAGGTTTATCAATAATTACTGAAACTGAAATTTGAAGACTCCAAAAATTTATAATCTCTCCAAACCATCCTTTTTATCCTTTCTTAAGTGATTTAGTGCCTTAGCTCTCTTTATACACTGTTTTCTCTTAAGCCGGAAGGTGAAAGGTGAAAGGAGAAGGTGTGTTTAATCCTAACAATTGGTGCAAGGGAGATTCCTAGAAGAAGAATAAGTGGAAGGCTAGAAGATAAATATAGTAAAAGAAGGGTTGGATGATCTAAATGCTTCTGAAGAAGTAGACAAAGGAATCATTCTTGAGAAGAAGGTTAGTAAGATTCTGGTACTTCAATTATAGTTCTTTACTATTAACTTCGTGTACTTCCTAAAGTGCATATTTCTTTCTCCACTTGATTGATTTATGATTTTTTTCTTGTTGACCCTGAGGGAGTTTTATTTTTTGATTCTCTTGCATTTTTCATTAATCTCGTGCTCATTTGCCTATAGTTTTCCACATCACTTATCAGAAATGTTCGACGTTCTGTGAATCAAAGTCTATAAACATCATCATTTAGGATTACCAAGCTATTTCATGTTCTTGAATTGATTATGAGATTTGTATCATGCGAGGGATGCATAAAATAGAATTAGTTATTGAACCAAAATAAGGGGAACTAACTTAATTCTACGAATTGTCTCCAATGGAGAGGTGTGTTATGCTTGTTCCTGGACCGGTTCCTCTTGGACTGGTCGAAAGCCAAAGCACTGACCCATAGGCAGGCCGATTCTGTTCGCGTGAAGCAGCTCCTTGATGCGCATAAATGGGCAGGGGGCAGGTATGGTCCATGAGAGGCTTAGTGACATATTCAAGGAGGAGAAATTGAAGGAGGTTTGGAGGGAAAGTGGGAAAGGAAAGTTTTCAAGTGCTATGGTGGGATCCTATTAAGGGGAGGAGCTTAGGATTTGTTTTTTTTTGTATATTTTTGTCGGCTGCTGTTTTCTTTTCTTTTTATGGTATTCGTAGGACGTCTAGGGTTGTGGGAGAGCTGATCTATCTCTCGAAAAATAGATCACCATTGTGTCTTGCTTGTTTGTTTGTTTTTATTTTATTTTTTATAAGAGCAGCCCTCGTTTGAATTTTACATCTATCTATTGCCGTTTTGTTGTTGTTGCTCGCTGATTTTTGGTTCCGGAGCGTATCAAAGTGCTTATAAGAGAATTGTAATTTTGGGAAGCTACAATTATGCATTTGGTCTCTTTTACGGAGTTATTGATTTTCATAAAAGCATTTGATTGGAGAGGCCTCAAGCAATTTGATTATTTTGGCATGGATATGTGGAGGTAGATGAATTACGGATGGCACTTGAGAATTTGTAACACCTGTTTGCTCAATCCATCCTCGACCTTAAAATGTTATTTTTCTTAATGTTGCAATTTTAAGTGATTAGTGAAACAAAACAGTTTTAGTTAGAGATATAAGCAAAGCAAGCTACATCAAAGATGAGGTAATTTTGTGTTAGCTGAAAACAAAAATTCTGCCAAAACAATAAATTAGAGCAAAGGAGGAAATGTTTTAATTTACCTACATTGAGGTGCTCTAGCTCGTAAGTAGTACACTAGGCTAAAATCCTTTTTATTATTTCCATGAGCTGCAGAATAGGTTGTAATTTCAAGTGTATGTTATTGTTTTCCTGCTTGGCTTAAGAAAAATAATTATTTTTTAAAATTCTCTGATGCTTATGTTTTGTACATAGATTTTCTAGTTTTCTGAATTAGAAAAGAAAAATTGGCAAACTTATGTGACTGTTGCGGGATTGGTCTATGGAAATTTCACCTTCTGTCATTCTTTTTGGTAAAAGAAGCCGCTGTAATAATATGATTAGAAGTTATGCAAAAGGATTTGTACAAAATAAAACTAAACAACTCGTGCTTATAAGAATGATTGAAAAAGGTTAATTCATAAATCTGGAGCAAGTAGTTGGAATTAGATTAATGATATTGATGATTGGTAAAAGAAAATAGAGAGCGTGTTGTATGTCATGGCGTCTCTTCTAAAAAAAGTTTTAAAGTGCTACAATCTCATAAGTTATCTCTCAATGAACAAGATTTTGCTTTACATGCAAAAAAAAAGAAAAAAAAAAGAAAAAAAAGCCTAGTAATTTGAATGGTTCAAATCCTTTTTTAATCACATTAGAGAACACTTGAATTTATTAGAAATGAAAATACTTTTGATTCTTTATCATGTGTCTTATTTTTGGCAAAATCTTATGGAGTATATATTTGACTTTTTTTTAATTCCAGATAGTTTGAAAAATTGCTTGAGAAATAGCTTTAATTCTAGATGACATGTGTTGTATATCCATCCCATATTCTCTGCACTAAATGTACAACAAGTACTCAAAATATCTGTATGACTAGGAGATGCATGGTGATTTTGGATCTAGGTTCCTGATGTAATTAGCATGATGCGATAATGTAAATCACATAAAAAAAATTAAGATTCTCATATCCTAAACTTCTAAGTGTATAAAAATTTTTGTCTCTCAGCCAAAAACAAAAGAATTAAAAAAAAAGATAATGCAATGATCAAATAAATTTGAAAAAAATTAATGAGCAATTCAATACATGCAAAATAAGTTAACTATTGTTTTTTTTCCACAATAATAAAAATCTCACTTATATCAATTTTAACAAAATTGCAACTAACAAAAGTTTTTAGAAAAATATAGATAAATGAAGAAGTTCACTAAAATATAGAAAATTCAAGTCTTACGATGATGTACGTATATGATCCTTTCTAAAATTAGTTATTGCACTTTTAAAGCAATTGAAAAAAATCATAAATTTTATTGAAATAAAAGATTATTTTAATGTTTTTGTATTGATATGATAAACTTCCATTATCTAATTAGACAACTCTCATTTATTAATTTAAATTCTAAAATTCAAATATATGCACAGTTTGAGCCAACAACAACAACAACAACAACAACAAGCTTTTATCCTACTAAATGGGGTCAATTACATGAATCATTTTTCTCTATTGTCTCTTATTGAGTGTCATATTGACGAAAAAATATAGTGTACCACTTAGACTGATGGACAATTAGAAGTTGATAGTTTGAGCGTGGATACCTATTTGCGCTCCTTTGCATTCGATGCACCCAAGCAGAGTTCGAAACCATAATACAAAATATAAGCCATATCCTCCAAAGCCTTGCTGTTGAAATGAAATCCCTAGAAATCTAACTAAAGGAATTGTTCATTCCGCAATGACAAACCCAATTTGTTATAAGAATATTCTAGCCTGACACAAGAAAGTTATAAGGAGTAAGAACCTCGTAAGACCATTATACAAAGACAAGATAAAGCACCACCAATTACATAACAAATCTTCTATTGCAATAGAAAATGATAAGTTTATTCAGAAATTAGATAGAGCCACACTAAAAAATAGACTAAATTGCATCACTCAAAAGCAATTCCAAAAGTTTGCAATAGCTAGGGGTGTGCATTATTTGGTTAAAGCTGAAAAACCAAATCAAATTGATCTTTTTTGGTTGATTTGGTTTGATTTATAAAACATCAATTTGATCATTGTTTGGAATTTTTGACTTATTTGGTTTTTTATCATTAGATTGGCTTTTAGTTTTATAAAATTGATAAAATATAAATTGATTTTTTATTTTCTTATAGGTTTGGTTATTTATCATACATGAGAGTTACTAAAGAATCCTAGTTATTGTTATTTCCTATACAGTGAGATAGATTGGATTCTCAATTCATTGGATCTTTAGTTTTTTTTTTTGTTTTTTTCAATCCTTTTAGTCCAAAATTTAAAGCAACGAAACAGTTAATGACTAATACATTATATTATAATTTGAAGCATTTATAATTAATATTATAGGCTTGTTTATTATTTTTTATGCTTTAGAAGCATTTTTTGAAACCTTCTAAAATTCTACAGACCATATGACTTTTCTAGTATTTTATTGCACATAATTAATATTTAATATTTAAATATGTAATTGTACTATAAGCAAATGTTATATGAGATATAATAACAAACACTATTAAACAAGTGACAAAAGATGTACTTGAAGAATCAAAATAAAAAGTTTCTATAAATAAAAATAGTTGGTGATTGAATAATAATATGCAATAAAATATATAATATAAGAAATTATGTTATAAAAATTGATTTAAATGTAAAAGCTTAGAGAACTGAGAAAAATATCAAACGGTTTTCAGTGAGTCTAAAAGAATAATTTGTGACGCTAAAAATTCTGCTTTCAGTGATATTTATAATAGATTAGATACTAAGGAAGATGAAAAATATATGTATAAGCTAGCCACACAAAGAGAAAAGAAATAAATATTTAACTCAAGTAATGTGTATAAAGATGAAAATCAAAAAATATTTTTTTTATAAAATATTCAACATAGGTGGATGAGTTATTTTGATAAAACTTTTAATGAAGTTTCTGAAAATACGATCGCGCTTAGTGATCTTAATATTATTATTAATAATAAAACATTTTATTTTTACCGTCACATTAGTAAAAAAGAAGTTGATGAGAATTTAAAGAAAACCAACGGTGGAAAGTCTGTAGGACCTGATGATATTCCAATTGAAGTGTGAAAATATTTAGGAGATTTGAGAGTTTCTTGGTTTACTAAACTCTTTAATTTTATTTTAAAAGCTAAAAAGATGATTGAGGAGTGGAGGAATAGAATTTGGTCCCCATTTTTAAGAATAAAGGGAACACACAAGAGTGTGAAAATTATAAAGGAATTAAGTTGATGTGTCATACCTTAAAATTATGGGAGAGGGTAATTGAACATAGGTTAAGACGTATAACAAAGATTTTTCATAATTAATTTGGATTTATGTCGGGCAGGTTTACTATGGGAGCTATACATTTTTTGAGAGGTTTGATGGAGAAGTTTAGAGATAATAAGAAGGATCTACATTTGATTTTTATTGATTTAGAAAAAGCTTACAATAAGGTTCCAAGAGATATCTTTTGGAGAGTTATTAAGAAGAAAGGTGTTGATATGACTTGTATTCAAGTCATTAAAGATATGTATATGGGAGCTGTTACTTATGTTCGAACTGAAGGAGGTTCAACCAAATATTTTCCTATTTCCGTTGGATTACATCAGGGATCGGCTTTAAGCCCATTTCTTTTTTGCTTTAGTTATGGATGTTCTTACTGTAGATTTACAGGAGGATGTACCTTGGTATATGCTTTTTGTTGATGATATCCTTCTCGTGGATAATACGAGAGAAAAAGCTCAGGAAAAACTTAAACTATGGAGGACTACATTGGAGTCTAAAGGCCTTCGTTTGAGTAGAACTAAAATTTAATACATGGAATGTAATTTTAGTAGTAGTAGTTTTGGTGAAAAAAGTGTACCTTTGGGTGATCAAATTATTAGAAAGTGTGATCGATTTAGATATCTCGGGTCTATTGTTCAAAGTGATGATGATATAGATGGGGATGTTAATAGTAGAATTCAAGTTAGTTGGTTGAAGTGGAGGAATGCTTCGGGCCTATTGTGTGATAGAAAAAGTACCGCTTAGGCTAAAAGAAAAATTTTATAAGATGGTGGTGAGATCTGCAATGCTCTATGGAGCTGAATGTTGGTCTTTAAAAGAGAAGCATAATACTAAGTTAAGTGTTGCCGAGATGAGAATGATTAGGTGGATGAGTGGCTGTACACTTAGAGTCAAAATGCGAAATGAATATATCCATGATAGGGTTGGTGTAGCTCCAGTGACGAACAGAATTAGAGAAAGTCGTCTTAGATGGTTTGGTCACACTAAATGTTTTCCATCTGATGTTTCGATTAGGAGTGTGGATGTTTTAGATTCGACTTTTGTTAAGAAAGGCAGAGGTAGACCTAGGAAGACTTGGGCTTATTGTATAAAAATGATCTTAATTTATTAGAATTAAATGAAAATATAGCACTAAATAGGGCGCAATGGAGAAAAATGATTCATGTTGCCGACGCCACTTAGTGGGATTAAGGCTTTTATGTTGTTGTATAATTAATATTTAATGTTTTATAAAATGTTTACATTTTAAGTTTATATTTTTGCTCATAAGTTTTGTTTGTAACGTAATGTTTTGTTTCCCTTTATTTGTGTTTTTTACCTATTTTTATGTTATCTTTTGGTTTACTGTTGAAGAAGCTGTCCGATAAATGGTATGATCAATACGTGGATTGAGGTATAAGTTTTTTTTTCCCAAAACATAATCTAATTGGTCAAACCATAGTATTGTTCAATTTGGTCCAGTTCAAGTTTGGTCAGTTCAGTTTTTTTTTTTGGATTTTAGATCCGAAACTAGTTGTTTCAACTAATTCGTCAACAAAATCATCCAACCAATCCAATGTACCACTAGCTACAAGTTTCAATGTTAGCTATTGTTACAACTTATATATTAGGATAATACTCAATAAAATACTTTACTATATAATTAATTTAAGCCAACTATCTAAGCGACCTAATGAGAAGCCACCTTGACAAAAATCCATCATAATTTAACTGCATCACATAGGTTGTAAGGATATTCACGTCTCAAAAATCAATACTTCTACATTTAGGTCTTTCCCCACATTTTTATTCGGTTAAAAATGTCATATATTATTTGTACCACATTTTTGCATCATGATGGGCTCGATACTTGGTTTTTTTTTATGTGGATGTAATTGTACATCATGAAATGATTGTTAAAAAAATATGAATTCTAATCTTGAAGTTTTAATATAATTTAAAGGTTTTTTACATTTGCAAAAATTTTGACTTCATGCATTTTTGAAATGTTGATAATATTAATGCTTTGTATTTTAAATACTTATAAAAGCTAATGCAAGGGATTTTTTTTATCGAGCGTAAAATTCATTGTTCATGTTGTCATTAAAATTTTTTTTGATCAATGGTTTATATAAAAACAAATAAAATAAAAAATTACAAATTTTCGATATATCGTGAGAAGGGTCTTAAACAATGATTGATTAGGTGACGATGATCAATGTGGCGAGGATTGAGTGGTGATTGTCATCATAGTGAGGACAATGAGAGCTAGAGTGGCGAATATCTACAAGATGAAGGTTAGGGTAATGATGATCTACGTGGTAAGGGTTAGGGTAGTAAGGTTGGGGTGTAAACGTGTGAAGCTTTGGTTCAAGGCTTACCTCGAGCTCAGTTTGCCTGATGATGGTAGGCTCAAACTTGAGCTAAAGCTTGAGTCAAGCTCGACTTTCTTGAATAAGTGTGCCTGATCATTACTTGTGTGTTAGGACCCGACTCGGGACTTAGAATTAACCAAGACGAGAACATACGGTCGAATGATGGAAATTAAGTTTACTTTATTCGTCTACAATTTAACAGATTAAAATGCCATTAATCAAATTAAATTAAAATAATATATTTAAAATTACCTTGTTACTGGTTGTCAACGCCTTTTATAAATACTATCTCTTATAATGCTCATCATTAATCACTTAAATAAATTGAAAATTTAGTTTAAAACAACTCTAAGCTAATCGAGCTTATGAATACTCATGCTCATAAACCACAACAATACAAGAGAAAAGTAATACGGATGACAGTCAAGATTTTAATAAATCAAAAAAATATTTGATGCGATCGACATAACTTTTCTATGTTAAAAACATATTAATATCATTTTATATCCGTACAACTGTAGTAAAAATATCATCAAAAAAATTGTGTCAATTATGACACATGAATATCCTTTTTTCATATACGTGCATGGATACCTTAATGTTCTCTCATTTGAACCATTAAGAGTGACTCATTCATGCACATACAAGCAGTCAAAATAAACATATTATTCATTTATTCATTGTATTCAATTTAACATACTATATAAAACATATATAAAATGCATGATAGAAGTAGCTACAACATTCATAACAATATGACCGATAAAGAAAATAATACTTCAATCATAATAAAGTACGTCCAAGTGTCATTAACTGCAAAATAGTTGAGAATAAACAAATTATTACTATAGATTAAAAGTATGACTACTCACATCGATGACGATTAATTTATTATTTGATTACTCTTGACGTTGGCGCTTCTAAAAATTGAAATGTAAACATGGTATAAATTTTTAAGTGTAAAATATTCATTATTTTACTATATAATCCGAAATATATATATATATATATCAGGTATAAATTTATTAAATATTTTAATTAAACTTATTGAACTCATCTTATAACATTCGGGCCAACTCTAATCACGCATAGTGCATTGCTTCCTCCTACACGTGGGAGAGCTTTCCAGTCACGTCCTCTTCAATTCCTGCTACTCGTCATCGACATCGACACTGCC
This sequence comes from Papilionanthe hookeriana x Papilionanthe teres, assembly GCA_022702705.1. NCBI lineage: Eukaryota > Viridiplantae > Streptophyta > Magnoliopsida > Asparagales > Orchidaceae > Papilionanthe > Papilionanthe hookeriana x Papilionanthe teres. The sequence continues at coordinate 148,467,428 of CM040422.1, read as the reverse complement.
GCTCTTCTTCTTCTTCAACTTTAACGCTCTCCTTCATCATGTTTCTTCTACATATGCACTCAACTCGACATCTTTCCTCAACCAAACAACGAAAATCTTTGATGCTGTTTGATGTTGTTGCCTCTTTCCTTCTATTAGGGTTTGACAGTTTCCCTTCTCACTCTACTCATCTTCTTCTTTCTCCCTAATGAAGTCGTTATACGGTAAGAGAAAAGAGCGAGCCTTCTTCTCCTTCGGTTTCTTCCTCTCCTCCTGTCTTCCTTTACCACAGACAAGCCGCTCGACTCTGATTGCGACATTTTATAGGGCGAAATCTACCTTCTTTTCTCCCGATCTTTCTGCTTTATCTCTCATTTCTTCGGCTACCTAACTCCTCACTTCCTCTTCTTCAATTCTTCATTTCCTCTTTCAGCTATTCTTTTCTTCTTCCCCTAGTAACTAAAATTGAAGTTTACAATCTTCACTGCTTATAAAAATTTCATCTTCAAAATTTATAAACATACCTCAAGTTATTTTCCATTAAGCAGGTCAACATTTTATAAACATTATCCATTCTTGTATAATTTTGGGTGCATCACTATTCTGAATTGATACAATTAATTTGAGTTAACTTAAATTTTAATTTATTTTTTTATTAAAATTTTCTTATAATTATCCAATTGGCTCTTTTATCCATATTTCATTAATTAATCTCAAACTTTTTTCTGATACCACTTTTGTGACGATCCGGCTCGAGGCTTGAAATTAACAAGAGGAGAATATACGGTCGAATGGTAGAAACTAAATTTTTAATATTTGTCTACGATTTAACAGATGAAAGAGCTACTAATCAAATTAAATTAATACAATATATTTACAATTATCTTGTTGCTGGCTGTCTGCATCTTTTATAAACGTTATCTCTTCTAACACTCATCGTTAATCACTTGATTAACTAAAAAAATTAGTTTAAAATAACTGAGCTAATCGAGCCAGTGAATATCTATAGTCATAAATCACATTAATACAAGAGAAAAAGAAGCGATATGCATGCCAATCACATTTTAATAAATCAAAGAAAAATATTTAATGTTATTTTAAAAACTTTTCTATATCAATATCATTCTTATATTTGTACAACCGTCACAAGAGCACCGTTCCAAAAATTTTATCAATTAAGACATCAATATTAATATCTTTTTCATATACGTGCACGTGGACCTTAGTGTTCCCCACTAGTACCATCAATGTGTGACTTCATCATAGTTAATCATGCACTTATAAGTAGTCGACATAAACATATCATTCATGTATTCATCACATTGAATTCAGTATACTATATAATTCATATACCAAATGTGTGAGAGTAACTAGTTGCAACATTCATAACAATATGATCAATAAAAAAGAAGAACATCTAATTCACAATAAACCATGTGCAAGTGTCGTTAATTGCAAATTAGTTGAGAAGAAACAAATTATTACTATAGATTAAAAACACAAGTACTTACCTCGATGACGATTAATTTTTTATTTGATTTGCCTTGACGTCGACTCTTCTAAAAATTAGAAACCTATCATGGTATAAAATTTATTTATTATTTTAAATAAACTATTAACTTTTAAGTATTAAATTTTCATTTTTTTATATATGTAATTCTATATATTATTATTAAATATTTTAATTAAACTTAATAAACTTACCTTATAACTTAGCTGCAGCCCTAATCATGCGCAGATGCACTGCTTCCTCCTACACGCGAGATCTGAAATGCACGCCTGAGAGAGTTTCTTTCCAATTGTCCTCCTCTTCGACTCTTGCTGCTCGTCATTGATGTCGTCTCCTCTATTGGTCGAAATCGACGCGACCGCTCTTCTCCTTCAACTTAAGCTCCCTCCTTCCTCACGTTCTTCTTCATAGCTCGATGTGTCACCTCAACCCAACAACGAAATTGACGATTTCCCTTCTCCCTCGATTCATCTTCTTTCTTTTCCTTTACAGTGGATGTACCCAATAATGTTGATATACGGTAGAGGAAAGAGCGAGCCTTTCTTCTTTATCTTCGACGTTTTATAGAGCGTAGTGTCACACTCCCAAAAGAGCTTTTAAGAGAGGTGGGCAACCTAGGACTTATATACTGCTTTTCGGCCATACACCTAGCCGATGTGGGATTAAATGTCAGGTCAGGGACATTTAGTCCCACATCGGCTAGGTGTACGACCAAAAAACAATATATAAGTCCTGGGCTGCCCACCTCTCTTAAGCAGCCTTTTCGGAGCGTGACAAGCTGGTATCGGAGCGGGCATCGCTCGCCGGGTGCGGGACTCTCCACGGTGTAGAGCCCTCGGTGGAGCCGATCCGCGACGAGGGCGTCACGTGATTGAGTGAAGGAGAACGTCGGGGACATTTAGTCCCACATCGGCGAGTGCAGAGGCCAAAAACAAGTATATAAGCTCCTGCCGCCCACCTCTCTTAAGAGTTCTTTTGGGAGTGTGACAGTATTCTACCTTCTTGGCTTACCAATCCTTCCGCTTCATCTCCCATTTCTTCGACTACCCCCTCACTTCCTCTTCTTCGATTCTTCATTTCCTTTTTCGGCTGAAACGGGAGTTTACATGTGAGCACGTGCAAAAATTTTGAAACTCTTGTCACAGGAATTCACCTACATGAATGAGGGGCAGCTAAAGATGCAATCGACGAGGGAGGCAACAATTGGACAATGACAAGGGGGAATCCATGATAGGAGCTCGTTAGAGAGGCATCAATCAGATTTGAGGTTGGGGGAAGTCCCAACGAGACCTCATAAGTGAAGGCAATGGTAGACCAACCGAAAGGAAGGCACAAAGGGAGCTCATAAAAGAACACATCATTATTACCAACGGTGTTTGGGGTAGGTCAAGATGGGAGGATTGTTGAAGGCTTTAATGAGACCACTGGCAATAGTCAAAGAAGAGGAATGCATGTCTTGATAAGGTTTGAATTGAACGACGAGAATAAGATATAATCGTGTTAAGTTTTTGAACCAACAAGCTGAGCTAGGTCAAGCTTTAACTCAAGTGAGTATATTATATGAGATGTAATTTGAGTTCAAGTTTGAGCTCAAGCTTGTTGCTTGATTAGCTTAATTCACAAGCTTGCTTTGACTTGAGCATGCTCACAAGCTAGCTTGGCTCACTTACAGCCTAGTGGACATTTTGCATGGTGAGGGCTAGGATGACAATGTTTTACATGTTGAGGGTTGGGGTGATGATATTTAATGCTATAAGGCTACACGACAGTGAGGGGCTACTATTTGCAGGTGTGAAAATCGAGAGAGAATATCGGAAAGAGAGGGCAGCAACATTGCATTTTGATCACTCAGAAGGTGAATTTGGAATACACGGGCAATGGGTCTTTTGGGGTATTAGTAATACATTCAATTTTCTAACTTTGCGTTGCTTTTACTTCAAAACGAACACCTAAAGTGCTAAAATGCAGGGAAATGAAATATAATATCCTGCTAATATTGCCAAACAAGCCCATTAAAGAGGACCATTATTTTCATTTACTTTCTATAATGAAAGTTCTATGAGGATTTGGGTGATTGAAGCTCTTTGTGAGACTTACAACAACAACAACAACAACAACAAAGCCTTAATCCCACTAAGTGGGGTCGGCTACATGAATCCTTTTTCTCCATTGCGTCCTATTTAGTGTCAAATTTTCGTTTAATTCTAATAAATTAAGATCATTTTTTATGCAATAAGCCCAAGTTTTCCTAGGTTTGCCTCCGCCTTTCTTAACATAAGTTGTATTTAAAACATCTACTCTCCTAATCGGATCATCAGTGGTCGACGTCTAATGTGACCAAACCATCTAAGGCGACTCTCTCTAATTTTATCCGTCACTCGTGCAACTCCAACCCTTTTACTGGATAAATTCATTTCGCATTTTGTCTCTAAGTGTAAAGCCACTCATCCACCTAATCATTCTCATCTCGGCAACACTTAACTTAACATTATGCTTCTCTTTTAAAGGCCAACATTCAACGACCATAGAGCATCGAAGGTCTCACAACCATCTTATAAAATTTTCCTTTCGATCCAAGCGGTACTTTTCTATCACACAATAAGGCCGGACGCATTCCTCCACTTCAACCAACCAACCCGAATTCTACTATTAACATCCCCATCTATTTCACCATCGCTTTCAACAATGGACCCGAGATATCTAAATCGTTCACACCTTTTAATAATTTGATCACCCAAAGTTACACTCATCGTCACTAGACCTACTATTACTAAAATTACATTCCATGTATTCGGCTTTAGTTCTACTCAAACGAAGACCTTTAGACTCCAATGTAGACCTCCATAATTCAAGTTTTTCCTGGACTTTTTCTCTTGTCTTATCCACAAGGAGGATATCATCGCAAAAAGCATACACCAAGGTACATCCTCTTGTAAATGCCCAGTAAGACCATCCATAAATAAAGCAAAAGATATGGGCTTAAAGCCGATCCTCGATGTAAACCAACGTAAATAGTAAAATACTTGGTTAATCCTCCTTCGGCTCGAACACATGTAACAACTCTAGCATACATATCTTTAATGACTCGAATACAAGTCATATCAACACCTTTCTTCTCAAGGACTCTCCAAAGAACATCTCTAGGAACCTTATCGTAAGCTTTTTCTAAATCAATAAAAATCAAATGTAGATCCTCCTTATTATCTCTGTACTTCTCCATCAAACCTCTCAATAAATATATAGCTTCCATGGTAGACTTGCCCGACATAAATCCAAATTGATTATGAGAAATCTTCGTAATACGTCTTAACCTATGTTCAATTACCCTCTCCCATAATTTTAAAGTATGACACATCAATTTAATTCCTCTATAATTTGCACACTCTTGTGCATTTCCTTTATTCTTAAAAGTGGGGACCAAAATGCTCTTTCTCCACTCCTCGAGCATCCTTTTAGTTTTTAAAATAATATTAAAAAGTTTAGTAAGCCAGAAACCCCCAAATCACCTAAACATTTCCACACTTCAATCGGGATATTATCGAGTCCTACGTACTTTCCCCTTGGTTTTCTTTAAAGCCTCATCAACTTTTTTATTTACTAATGCGACTGTAAAAATGAAAAGTTTTATTATTATTAACGATATTAAGATCACTAAGGTCAATCGTACTTTCAAGCATCATCATTAAAAAGTTTATCAAAATAACTCACCCACTCTATGTTGAATATCTTTTTCTAAGAAAAACACTTTTCGATTTTCATCTTTAATACATTTTACTTCGAGCTTAAATCTTTACATTTCATTTCTCTTTGTTTCGCTGGCTTTATACATATATTTTTCACCTTCCTTAGTATCTAACACGTTATAAAGATCACTAAAAGCGACTTTTAGCGTACATGATTATTCTTTTACACTCTCTGCATGGCCGTTTTATATTTTTCCAGTTCTCTACGCTTTTACATTTAAACCAATTTTTATAAGACAACTTCTTATATTTTATCTTTTCGCACATTATTATTCCACCACCAACTATTTTTATTTATGAAACTTTTCTTTTCGATTCTCCAAGACATCTTTAACCACTTGTTTAATAAGTATTAGTTAATTTTTCCCACATAACATTCGCGTCTTCACGAACATCCCAAATATTTAAATCTTGAATTTTACTCATAAAAATAATTTTATTTCGTGTCTTTTAGGTGCTTCCATCTTATTCTACGATGTCGAATTCTAATATTCTTTATTTTACAACTCTTCATCTTAAAATCTTAACTATTAATCGATGTTCGATACTTAATCGCTCACTGAAATAACCTCGCAATCCTTACAATTTCGACGATCTCTTCTTCTCCTAAGAAAATAATCAATGTGTTTGATTAGATCCATTCTTATAAGTAATAAGATCGCTCATCTCTTCTCGAATAAAGTATTCGTAATAATCATATCATACGCTAAAGAAAATCTAAAATGCGCTCTACCTTCTTCATTAATCGCTCCATAACTGTAGCCTACCATGAATATTTCGAAATCTTCTACCACTCTACCGACATGTCCATTTAAATCTCCTCCAATAAAAATTTTTTCTTCAAGATGTCAGTGTAGTATGTCTTCGTATCATTCCATAATTTATCTTTAACCTATATCTAAACCAACTCAGGAAAGCATAAAGACTTATAATATTAAAAATCTTAAGTATCAATAATAATCTTAAGTCGCTATAATTCTATCTCCAACTCTATTAATTTCGACAACATTATCTTTCAAACTCTTATCTATAATTACACCTACACCATTTCTAAGTACGACTCTTACCGAATACCATAGCTTTAAAACCCAAGTTATCAATCTCCTTAGCTTTTTCTCCAACCCATTTAGTTTTTGAATACATAGGATATTTATCTTTCTATGGATCATAATATCAACCAATTCCATTAGTTCTACTATCGAGAGTGCCTATATTCCAGGATCCTATCCTAATACTAAGTATCGTGGACTAACTTCTTTACCCGCATCCGTCCGTAATGTGAACCCTGCTTACTTGACACTTACACCCGGCGCGGCTGTAGCTGCCTCGCACACTTTCCATCGTATTCGAGCCATACAACGCGTCGCTCTAGGGACGCCTACAGACTTACACAATGATCAAAAGGATTCATGTCATGATCTTTTTTTTCGACAAGTTTTACGCTGGCTGTCGACTACCTAACGCAACCCTCCACTTTTCACATCCTGGCTTGTGAGACTTACATGTACAAAAATTAGGTATACTAGTTTAATGATGAGACTCTACTAAATTAGCTTGTTTACTTATCATCTAAGCTTGGGATTCTCTAGGTGATACTATGCCATTCTACTTTTAATTCCTCTAAAGCACATTTTCTTTTTGTTACTGCTTATTCCTGCTTTTCTTTAATGCACCATATTTTTGAACATTGAAAGATAAACAATCGCCTAAAATTTTCCAGCTAAAATGCACTTATGACATAGAACTTATAATTTCTAGATGTCCTTTAAGCATTACATGTTTGATTTTACAGGGAATTCAATTTTGAAGTCATAATTGTTGATGATGGCAGTCCTGATGGTACTCAAGGCATTGTAAAACAATTGCAGCAACTATATGGCCAAGAGCGCATTGTAAGGCCATGATTCACTTTTATTTTTAGTGAATGTATTTTTATATTGACTTAATCTGATTTAATTATCTGACTGATTATATTGGCGACGTTCACTTTGTTGAATGATTTGATGATTCTAAGCTATTAAGAGCAAGACCAGAGAAGCTTGGTCTAGGTATGTGCCAGCCATACTTTTTTCTACTATTTTCAAATAAAAAAGATTTCAGTTCTTGATCAAGAAAGGCATACAGGAACTGCCTATTGTCATGGGCTGAAGCATGCATCTGGAGATTTTGTTATAATCATGGATGCAGATCTGTCCCATCATGTAAGAATGCTGCTCAATGTTTTATGGATATAATTAAGTTTTTTTGTGTCTTTCTCATCAATTTTTTTTTCTACTCTTTTTTGCAGCCAAAATATTTACCAAGTTTCATCAGGTGAGTTTCAATATCATGGCATTGATAGGTATAAACACCTTTCTTTATGATTTTGTTGTAAAGCTTCCTTTCCTCAAAATTTTTTTTGAAGAGTTGGTCATCAGAAAATTTGCCTGAAGCTTTTATTTTGTGTTTTTTGAAATGTACATGGAACTGAAGAACTTCATTTTACATATCCGCCACTAAATTCTTTAAAACCAAACAAACATACCACTCTTTCATCTCCTCCGTTTTCCACAATGCAAATAGTTGTGAGAATAACCTTGTTTTGAGCCAAATCCATTTCTGGTTTGAAATTGGCTTGAACATATGTAAGTTGACTTGGAATGAATTCATGGACTGAACTGGTTTGATTTTGAGTCAACTTGGCTTGAATCACAACTTGATTTCAAGCTGTTTTGAAGCAACCAAATTATGAGTCAATTCAATTTTGAATCAAATTGACTGGAAATCATTTAATTTTCTTCTCGTAAAATTTAATAAAATTTAATAGGCATATATACAAATTGATGGTACCCATATACATATGTACAAACACACTCACGTGCGCGCGCGCACGCACATTAATCTTAATTTTACCAAAAAAAAAAGAGAGCTTACTTTGAGCCTAATTGATTCAATTTTGGCTCAACTCGAAATTGGCTTGAAGATTGAGTTGAGCGAAATATTTGTCTCATGATTTTTCTTGTTTGATTTGATTCGAACCATTAATTGATTTAATCTTTGAGCAATGGTTGATCTGAGTTAAAATTTTAGCTAGAAATGCAGTCTCCCTTGTTGTAGATTGTCATTCCTTCTCTTTTCCTCCACTCCCTTCCCTTTTCCTACACTGAGTTTTCGTGCTGCCGTCATCTGATCAGAAACAACTCATCTCTTCACAACTAACTCTTCTTGCTCTCATCCTACATCTACTCTCTACAAATCGTTCAATGGATCACTTCCTATTCCACCCTGGCAAAGGTCTAATTTGCTTCTTTATTGTTGCTAAAGTTTCATTTCCAATGTATTGACATATGGTTTAAATCCAACCTTGTTTACCCCTTTGAATATCACTTGCTGCATCTACCAAGGAACCTGTCAGATTAAATACTTTTCGCTTGGAGATTAATGTTCTTAAGATTTTTGTTTCTTTATTGAATGCTTTATGAGGAGGGGGAGGCTATGGTGAAACCTTGGAGGAAAATGAATGGAGTGACGCAAGATAATGGTGGTGATGAAGGAGTGGGGGGGCATGTGTAAGCCAGTCAGCTATTGGTGTGGATTTCTAAGGGAGTAAATGGAGTGGGTGGTAATAATAGTTACAACGAAGAAGCTGGGGCAGAAGCATGGAGCATGCAATAAAACTAATATTAAATCCCCGAAGAATCATGATCATTAAATCCTAACAAACTTATTCTTTTATGATATATCTTTATTTTCTATTAATTTTTATTTACACTATACTTCTGTAATATAGTAAGAATTACTGAAGGCGATTCTTCCTGTTCTTTCAACTCTTTTTTTTTTCTCTTTTATTCATATGCTTCACTGCAATTTTTTTGTTTTACTGGTTTTCTCGAGTCTAGGTTACTGCATTGATTCATTATCATACGAGAGATTTTGCCCAACAACAATTTTATCTTTTCTCATCTTCACTATACCTTCCAATGGTGAAATCCTCCTCTAGCTCACTAAATGAAGATGTAAAATCCATCATAACGAACCCAGCCACCATTCCATGCTTTAAAGTTTTTGTTGTCACATTTGAACATTTAGTCACCACCTAACTATCCAACGACCATCATCTTATTTAGATGTTTCAATTCCTCAAAATCTTCAATGCTAATGAATTTGATGGCTTCCTTCATGGTTCCACAGCTCATCTCACCAAACACCTCACAAATGGTGAAGGTATTCTCATCTCAAACCCTCACTATATAACATGGCTTCTTATCGAGTAGAACCTTACAACATCTCTTTACTCCACCATCACTATACTTATGTTTCCCTGTGTAATTCATCTTGATATCTCCTCTGATATCTGGATAATTATCAAAAATTAACTTCAAACTAGTAACCATTCTAGAGCCAGTCAATTGAAGAATAAAATCCACGATGTATTTTTGAAAGATAATAATAGGAATCAAAATTTTTTTGAAATCAAAATTTTTGTTGACAACATTGAGGGCTCAATCGGTCATCTTAATGGCCGCCTTCTACTTTCAAAATTTCAAACTGCAATACAAACTAGGCTCACTCCTATTAGCCTGGATGCATCTACTATCTCTTATGCATCAAGGATATCAATATTGCTAATGAACCAGCTAAGGACACTTAATTAGTATATTCACAAGTTGCCTTCACCTTCCATTATTCCAGAACCGCCTCTTCTTCATTTTGAGGTAGAAGTCTTGACATACTTGCTTTCTCCTAATGAGGTGGAACTGTGTTCACCCAAACGAGAGAGATTAAAATCCAGCCACATTAAATGCCAAATTTGTGGGAAGAATGATCATTCAACCATCTCAGGTTGTCATCGTTCTAATCTTGGTTATTCTCCACTCAACCCAAGTTCAACCACTCAAGCTCTAGTAGCATCATCCAAAGTTGAATCCCTGTGGTTAGCTCTGAACTCAAGCGTGGCTTCACATTTGACCTCCAACATCGACCAATTCCTATCTTCAATCCCATGCAATGGTCTGGGTCAAGTTCAAATACTGGGTTGAGAATTTTATTGACTCCAAATTGTAGGCTTTTTCAAAATCAATTTTGTGTCCCTAATTTATCACATAATTTACTCTTCGATCACAAGCTTGCCTTTGACAACGCTGTGGTTATCTCTTTTCTTGCTCATAAGTGCTACATTCAGGACTCGGTCACCCACCAAGTTATTTTATAGGGCTGCAACCTGAGTGACTTGTACCCTTTTTCCAACACGAGCTATCAACCACAAACTTCCATGACTTCCATTGCAGTCTTTTAACAAGGTCGCCTGTTCATCCCAACAATCACATCCTTTGTTCCCTCACGTCAAAAATTTCTTATTTATCCCCTTTAGGTGCAATTATTATGGCTTTTTAACTAGCCAAAATTCATCATCTCTTAATTTTTGTTTCTACTTCTCTCATATTGATAGCTAGAATTAGTGCATTTTGATGTATCAGGTTTTTCTCTGGTATGTCTATTTGAGGCTGCAAGTACTTTTTATCGGTTATTGATGAGTTAGCTCTTTTTTTTTTGATATTTTTAATTTTTCTCCAAGTTGAAATTCTCACAATAATTCATTCATTTTAGTACCATGACTGAGAATCGATTTAATAATCCCATCAAAATACTTTGATCAGACGGAGGGGGCAAATATTTTAACAACTCTTTAAGCCTTTTTCTTTTAACCACGCGTCATACATCAACTATCTATATAACCCATAATAAAATGGTATGGTTGAACACAAACATCACTACCTAATTGGAACCACTTACTCCATTTATTACAATCTCATCTACCATATTATTTATGGTTTGACACCTTTTTTATGGATGCTATTTAGCGAATTTTACACCATCTAGAACAACCAAAATGAAATATCCCCATCACTTACCCTATCAAAAGCCTTTAAACTTTTCACATCTCACAATGTTTGTCTCCGCTTTCCTTGGATTAAATCACAATCACCAAAGTTGCTCTACACTCTTCCCACTACATCTTTAGTGGTTTTCTTTCACTAGAGGTGCAGGTGCTATTGTCTTATCACCTACAAAATAAGGATATCCCATTGTGGGCCCGGAAAGTTAACAACCGCTTTCCAGGAGACTCTGCATTTATTTTATTTTTGTTTTGAGAGAGAGAGCTTTAGGTTCAAATTTTCAAAAGGTAGATTGAATAATAGATAAGACATTGCCTAGAGATTTCATCCTCATTTTGTGAGGACTTTTTGATTTGGGGTTCGAGGTTTCCTCATAGACACTAGCCTCTATGGTTAATTACCCATCCCGATACGGGAGAGCACTTTTGACTAAAACTAGTCATTAAGAATTGAATATTCAATTTGAAATAACTACAAACATAGGATTTAAGTAATATAATTAATCACTTGAAGTTTAAAGCGGATGGTGAGGAAATAAATTCGAAACTTAATCAAGATCCTATGGTTCCGTCATCACGAGTTGTCGTAGCTTCGATCGATCCTAACGAGTCGAGGAGGTAGTCGACTCGACTGCTGACGACAGGATACATTGTCGATAGCGCGCAGGTTGCGTCGTCAAGAGACCCTTAAAGATCTGAGGTGGTTGTTTGTCTAAAGAGACAAATTTAAATCGACCTTAGCTAATAAAATGCTTTATGTCCATCAGTTATACCTTTATGATTCACAACTAAAATGGTAGAAAGCATATGGGGAACAAATGGGCTGCGACCATGACCGTAATATAGTGGTGTCATTGGATGTCAAACTTCTGATCAGAGGTTACTGATTGTAACCGCTACTGTGGTGCTATTTGACAGTAGAACCACGTGGAGAGAAGACTCGAATCACTTTCTTAGTGGCATGAAATTACTTTGATTGTGAATATAGATGTGCATTTGATTGACTTCAGCTCATAAAGAATGAATGTCATATCAAATGCACTGCTATATTCACAATCAAAGTAATTGCATGTCATTAAGAATGTGGTTCAAGTCTCTTGTCCACGTGTTTATGCCGCTAAATAACACCACAAAATAAAGATTGCAATCAGAGCCCTCTGACCCGGTGGTTGCCGCCAAATGACATCATTATATTATGGTTATAGCCGAAGCTCGTATACCCCGAACTACTTTTCACCATTTGACTTCTGAATCATAAGGATACAATTGATTGACTTAAAGCTTTTTATTAGCTAAGGTCGACTTAAATTTGTCTTCTTAGACAAACATCTACCTTAGATCTACAAGGATATCTTGGACGACGCAACCCGTGCTTGCTGACAAGAATTCTTCTGCCAGGTTAGGTCGATTATCTCCTCTGACTATGTAGATTAAGGATCACGACGACCCAAGATGATGAAACTATATGATCTTTGATTGAATATTGAATTAATTTTCCCACTATCCGCTTTAAGCTTCAAGTGGTGAATTCTTCAAAATAAATTCGATGTCTGCTTCTATTTTGTATTAAATATTCAAATTTTAATGACATGTCTTAATCAAAAGTGCTCTCCCGTTATCGAGAGGGTTAATTAACTATAGGAGCTTGCGCATATGAGAAATCTTGAATCCCATATCAAAAAGTCCTCATAAAATGAGGGTGCAATCTCTGGGTAGTGTCTCATCTACTATTCAATATGTGTTCTGAAAATTCGACCCTCATAAGCTCTCATTTAAATTTGTTCCCTTAGACAAACATTCACCTTAGATCTACAAGGTTCTCTTGAACGACGCAAGTTGTGGTTGCTGATAAGAATCCTTATGTCATATTGGGTCGACTATCTCCTTTGACTAAATAGATTAGGGACCACGACAACTCGAGATGACAGGGCTATGAGATCTTGATCGAGTTTCGAACTCATTTTCCCTCTATCCGCTTTAAGCTTCAAGCGATGAATTCTACAACTTAAATCCTGTGTCTGTCGCTATTTTATATTGAATATTCAATTCTTAATGACTAGCCTTAATCGAAAGTGCTCTCCCGTTATCGGGAAGGGTAATTAACCATAGGGGTTTCGCCTATGAGAAACCTTGAACCCCATATCAAAATGTCCTCAGAACATGATAGCGAAATCTCTAGGTAGTGTCTTATCTACTATTCAATCTGCATTCTGAAAATTTGACCATCCTAAACTCTCTTTCAAAACTAAAGTAAAAAATAAATGTAGAAAGTCTCTTAGGGAGTCGTCCTTAATTTTTTGAGCCCACAGATTTTAGGCCTGGTGACAAGTCTGAAATCGATGTTGCTCCCTCTTAACTATACGTGTATGTCTAGCGTGCTGCACCTAAACCCCGGCTTTGCACGAAATGCTCTCTAATCTCTCCCAGAAGACGCTGTATACGAGCTCCAAGACTCTCAACCTTAGCTGAAGTATCAGAAGTGTGCTGAAGGGACCTATGTTGAGCTTCAGAACACCTTTCTAACTCATGTGCTGCATCAGCTGCCTCACTACGCCTCCTAACCTTTTCCCGAAGGTCAAGTAATTAAGCCGTAGTTTGAGTAATAGTGAGAGCTCTTAGTCTACGTACCAAAAATTCTGCCTCCCGGCATACCACCTCATAATATGTGAGCTCTGGGCCTCCCAAACCATAGTGCATAAGAATGTACAGCACAACATTTGCATCCGCAGAAAAACTCTCCAAAGACTGAGGAGATGCAGGATCTAATCCATATATCAAGCTCCAGTAAAAAGCTAGTGCGTACTCTTGCATATCCTGGTGCATAAGATCTGTAAATGACGGACGCAAACATCAGATCTCAGACTCATAGTCTGCTCCAACTGACGTTTTTTGATAGAAATATTAAAGATTAGCATGTTATAACGAAAGCACATATATTTATATGATATCAAGGTAAAAATGGAGGATATTATTTAAGCTTGATTCTCCTATATCCACTGAAGAGCTATCTGGACAAGGTATAATAGGTACATTAGCTAAATCGAGAGAAGTAGGAACTAATACTGGCTTATTAAGTAATGGTTCCATCTCAACTGAAATCATAGGATTAGAAGAGCTCCTTTGGTGATGCAAGAGGTTGAGAACTATGGTCGGCTTTCTGATCAACAGGAGAAGAAGCAGACTCACCCCTAGATCTGACATGTCTATCTGCCGAAGGAATGTTAGTAGAAGGTGGAGGTGACTTTCAAGCCCGTACTCTAATCAGTGAAGAGACAACTACCTTCTCTACAATAGGCTTATCACCTCTCTGACTTGCATCATAAAGATGATTAAGTAAAAATAGTTAGAAAGAAAAATGTAAAAAAAAAACATCTTATAAAAGAAGTTTTGCTTATAAAAAAATTTACCTGTGCTATCGCTGACGTGTGAAACACTGCGACGGGGCTTCTGACCTTGAGGGATGCCTAATTATCTTACCTATCGCTCATACCTGCGAAAATCATGCTCCACGAAAGCACCAAAAGATGTCTCACCCATGTCAGCCGAATGTAACTTACCCCTATGAGACTACCAAGAGTAGCTATAGTAAATCTCGAACCAATAACAAGCCTAAGCAGATGAATCCATAATGTGGAAGCTGTATAAAACCTAGCCTCTGCATGCTTAGAATCTATCGAGAGTGTGTCAACACCCATCATGTAATATTTGACAAAGTAAATTATCCTTATGCCCATTTATTATTAATGCATCAACCCTCTTTATTCATGTCCATGCCACTTATCCTAACTTCAAACTATTGTATGATGCGGGAGCTAGAGTTTTATTTTAGTTATATGTTTTGATTTATATGTTTTAGTTTTTTATCTGTCTCTATATTTTAGGATGATATATTTATAATTAGGAGAGTCTAACCTTTATAAATAGGGGTTGTTTTGTTAGGGTTCGGTAGAGAGGTTTTTAAATTTGTGTTTGTTTTCTCTTGGGAGGTTTCGATCCATCTAAACTTTGCCCTGCAACTGTATCCTGGATTGATACCCAAGTAGAGTTTAACAATTATTTTGTTCTTCATGTTATTTACTATTCTCACTAGCTTTTACCCGGTTCTTGCTCAATTCAATAACCCTCCATTGTAGGTATTATTTGGGTATCAAAGCCTAAATCCTTCCATTTGTTTTTTTTTTCTCCTATTGGTAGTTCCAAATTGCCTCCTTTATGCACGCTTTTCCCTTCCTAGGAAAGTTCTGAATTTCGATTCTAGAATTCTAAATTTATAAATATTTTCTTTATTATGTTTCTTTCATATTGAGTTTTCCGTGAGCAAGATCTTGAAACCCAGATTGCGAGACACATTAGAAAAAGTTAGCTCACTACAATCCTTCCACTCGCCTGCTCCAATGATTGACAAGTCTTTTATATTTTATTTCTTCCCTGCTTATTTTCTAGTTTTAGAAGGCTTTTTTCTGTCTTCTTGATTCTCAAGGTTGTGCATTTCCTACATTCTTCCTCTCGACTGCTTATTCTTCCTCTCCTTCATTTCCTCTATAAATTTCCAATGAAATTCATGCCTCCATGCAAGAACGTGCCAAGAACTAATCAAAAAATGTCTATGGATTATCTTTTGCATGAAATGTAGCGTACACAAAAGAACCTTGCAGGCTTGGAGCAGAAAATTTTGAAGGAACACACGATGGCGAGGCAATGAAGGAAGAACCTGAAGACCCATTCCACCAAGAAGATTGGACTGATCAAGAAAATGAAATTCATGAGGAAGGAGGTGAAAATCCATTTCATCATGAAGCCTCAAGTTTTGATGGGTTCAAAGATTCGATGTAGGAACCATCGTTGATCCCCGTGTATGAAGTGTATGATGGTCACTATTTTTTGGCCTCTAATTGTGGATATGCTCAGAAGGGAGATCAGTTTTTCAGAGTGAAATTTTGAATATAAAGTTGACAAAAGAGTTGATGGTGAAGATTCTCATACTAGAACGGATTTGCAGAGTGATCAATGCGATATGCTGATTCTACTTCACCCACTTTTAATTGCATATGAGACAAGCTGAATATCTTACGACAATATCAGTACCTATTAGTTCTGGTTCTCAAGAAATTGATGTCAATTGGATTGAGATGCTTTAGAATTGGAGTCTAAAACCCTTTGATCCAGTTTCGATATGACAATATTAGAAGATGCTTGGATCACCAAACTTAACCTACCTGGGAATTAGTGCCACTTCATCACTTTCAATGTTTTTGAGTTGGCTTCTCATTATGAATCAAATTTTGAGATTCATCAGCGTGAAGGAACTTTGCCAACCCTGGGAGAATGATTTGAGAGCTTGAGTTTTATTTTGATTATATGTTTTGATTTATGTATTTTAGTTTGTTGTTTGTGTTTCTATGTTTTAGGATGTCGTACTTGTAATAAGGAGAGTCTAGTATTTATGAATAAGGGTTGTTTTGTGTGGGCTGGGTAGAGAGGTTTTAGACTTTGTGTTTTTTTCTCTTGGGAGGTCTCGGTCCATCCAAATTTTGCCTTGCAAGTATCTCCTGGATTGGTGCCTAAGTGGTGTTTAGCCGTTATCTTGTTTTTAATGTCATTCAGTGTTCTTCCTATTCCTTTCCCATATTCTTGCTGAATTTAGTTGCCGGTATCGATGTAGCTCCTTGCCATCAATCACACCTATTTCCACTTCTCTCAACACATCCACAATTGCAACCAATAAAAACTAAACTGCAGAAACACTTGGCATTTCTTCTGTACATAGACCAACACATGTTGTATTATCACCCCTTTCCCTAATTTGGAACCTTTTCAACAACATTTAGTTCACACCTCATTCGTACTAGATACAAATAGGCTCGCTCAAAGCCAAGCAAATCTTCAACCCGTTACATTATTTTTATGCGCCAATCGATCTAATTTGCTTCTCTAGAGCAGTCAAAGAGCTCAAAAGGAGACAAGCCATGATGCGGATCATCTACATGGACGCAATTGCATCCCGGGACAGGAATGAATTGCCTCCTAGGACAGAAGGGAGTGTTCGTCTCTAACAAAAACTGGTTCAACATGGACCAGTTCAAATTTATTCACCTTTTGGGTGGATCAGCCGACCCTAAGGGCCATTCCTTGTTGGTTTAATTATGTTTAAGATCGTTTTGTGGCACTGTTTTATGTTTGTTTGCGTTGGGACTGTTGGAGCAGTTTTGTTTGATTTTATTTTGTGTTGTTTTGAGATTTATTTCAGATTTCTCATCGTAAGAGTGTTGCATTGTCTCTCTTCTGAAGTAGTGCGTCTTTAGCTTGATTGGGAACAAGTACTGCATCCTCTTTGGAGTTTGTGTCACACCAGTTTGCTGGACAACATTTTCCTACTGTTCTCACTAAGCAAAGCTGCCGTCAATGTTGTTTTCTTGCTGTTTTCGGTTGGTGCAGCAGCATTTGACATTTCTACTCTACTTACCTGGTGCCGGCCTCACAATCTTGCTGTTTTACCCCATTAGACGGCAATCATCTACCAATTTTCTTCCCAATTTCTATTTCATCTCAGACTTTTGATTCTTAAACAACTATTAAAAATCTTAGAACAGTGTCAAGCCATGTCTCAAGAGTACCATGTCCTTTAAAAACAAGGTACCTAGTTACTTGTTTTTTCCTGCTCTAATTAAATATCTTGCCAATGGGTATTTAAGACGAAATTTATTTCTGACAGCTCTACATTTCAACCCAAAGTATGTCTCATAGGTTTCAAACAAGAACAATCAATTTACTACATAAGATATTCAACCTTATCATAAAAATGTCGACATTTAAGCTTCTTGCTGTAGGCACTATCTGCAATTAGAATATCCTACAACTTGATGTCTCTAATGTTTTTCTTCGCGGAAATAATTTATATGTTGCAAACGCTTAGCTTCAAAGTTCCCCAACGTTTTAATCAAGTTTCTATTACATGGAACAGTTTATGGTCTTAAAAAGGTACCGCACCAACGGCTTTTAATATTTTTTGACTACCGAATAAAACATGGGCTTCACTTCAACAGTGTGTGAACCTACCATCATTATTAAACTCATATATTTCTCTTGATCTATGTTGATGACATTCTCATCATAGGCAACAATGGATAAAAACATTTGCTCTCATCTTATTGCGTTCTTCCTTGATATTCAGGTGATCCCCACAGCACATGGACTTCTACTCAATCAAGATAAGTATACCAATGAAATTCTATAGAAGTCTGGCAATGGCGTAATGCAAACTCGCTGCTAACCTCATCCCCTCCAAATACTCCATTGATTCAAACTCCAGTTAGGACTTCAATAACTCGTCTCAATACTGTCACTTCATTAGCTTTTTCTAATATAATTACTAGACTTTAAATTTCTTTCGCCATCAGGGAATTCTGCCAGCATATGCAACACCCTCTCAATTGTCACTTTCAACTTTGAAATGTTTTCTTTGATACATTAAATGTTCCTCTCACTTTGGCTTACCCATTGTGCGAACTGAAGTATATTTACGTTCTTTTTCTGATTTTGACTGGGTTGATGATCTTCTCAAAATCACAAACAACTATAGGCTTCTATTCTTTTCTTGCCTCCACCCTCATATCCTGGATAGTTGAAAACTAGTCAACTTGTGCGCGTTCATTCACAAAAGCTGATTATCGTTCTTTTTCTACTCCACAATTCTAATATTAACTTCTATCAATTGATTCAAACTCCAGTTACGACTTCAATAACTCGTCTCAATACTGTCACTTCATTAGCTTTTTCTAATACAATTACTAGACTTTAAATTTCTTTCGCCATCAGGGAATTCTGCCAGCATATGCAACACCCTCTCAATTGTCACTTTCAACTTTGAAATGTTTTCTTTGATACATTAAATGTTCCTCTCACTTTGGCTTACCCATTGTGCTAGCTGAAGTATATTTAGGTTCGTTTTCTGATTTTGACTGGGTTGATGATCTTCTCAAAATCACAAACAACTATAGGCTTCTATTCTTTTCTTGCCTCCACCCTCATATCCTGGATAGTTGAAAACTAGTCAACTTGTGCGCGTTCATTCACAAAAGCTGATTATCGTTCTTTTTCTACTCCACAATTCTAATATTAACTTCTATCAATTTTACCAAATCATAAAATTTAAGACGTTAATTCTAAACAATAACATTTGATCTTTCAAATTTCACTTTAATTTATAAATCATTTAATTTACGCATATTCAATTCTCCGCTCGTTTTCTTTGCTCAATCCATGGTCCCTTTTAAATCATATAATTTGGAGTTTCTTTAACCTTTTGATTTCTGACATTATTCAATAAAATCTCATATTTGTTGGCTGCAATGGATATCAGTTTGCCTTCTATATGACTCCCACATTCCCATGCAGCAGCCCACACCCCTTCACCGTGCTAGTATTCCCATCCATGGCCTTTGCCAACAATCTTGTCTTCCACGCTTGTATGAAGCATATTGAATTGCTTATCATTTTATTAGAGAACACATCTTATTTAAAGACGTCCAAGTTCTTCACATCAACCATTAAGATCAACTTGCTAAAATTTTCACCAAAACCTACTCCACCTAGACATTTCAACTTTTAAGAAACAAGTTGACCGACCGGCCATTGGCCTATTAACTTGAGGGGAGGTTATAACCGTTGCAACATATGGACTAGGGGTGTATAAATGGTACAAGCGATACAGCTTCCTATACACACACATGTTTATATGAAGATTCATTATCATTAAATCATAACGATCATATTCTCTTTTGATGTATTTTTGTTTTCTATCAGTATATATTCACACTATGCTGCTATATACTGTGTTGGAATTAATGAAGCTGAATCCTCCGTACTGGCTATTTTGCTTGCATACTCTCTTTGATAGTTCAAGCAACAAACGATTTGACTCTTTGAGATATTGCATTAGTTTAAGCTACTCTAATCTGAAGGGTTTTTGAGGTTTCTAGATTACATAATTTTATCTGAGGAGTCCAAATCATGGCTTTGAAAACAGTTTTATCTCTTCAGCACATAAGAGCATGTACTCTTGTGATTTAAATAACATATATAATATTGTATTTGTGCGTACTCCAGAAGTTACACCTTTTTATTGCATTCGATATTTGTAGTAGTTTTTCTCATGAATGCATTGCTTAATATATTTAGCCAGTTCTTCATTTAGTTCATATTCGTATTTTTCAGGTATAACCACCCAATTCTTATACATTTACATATGTATAATCTAAACTTTACTTTTTACAGAAATGCCACCTTACCAACAACAACAACAACAACAACAACAACAAAACCTTAATCCCACTAAGTGGGGTCGGCTACATGAATCCTTTTTCTCCATTGCGTCCTATTTAGTGTCAAATTTTCGTTTAATTCTAATAAATTAAGATCATTTTTTATACAATAAGCCCAAGTTTTCCTAGGTCGCACTCTCGCCTTTCTTAACATAAGTTGTATTTAAAACATCTACTCTCCTAATCAGATCATCAGGTGGTCGACGGTTAATGTGACCAAACCATCTAAGGCGACTCTCTCTAATTTTATCCTTCACTGGTGCAACTCCAACCTTATTACAGATATATTCATTTCGCATTTTGTCTCCAAGTGTAAAGCCACTCATCCACCTAATCATTCTCATCTCGACAACACTTAACTTAACATTATGCTTCTCTTTTAAAGGCCAACATTCAGGACCACAGAGCATTAAAGGTCTCACCACCATCTTATAAAATTTTCCTTTCAGTCTAAGCGGTACTTTTCTATCACACAATAAGTCGGACGCATTCCTCAACTTCAACCAACCAACTCCGAATTCTACTATTAACATCCCCATCTATATCACCATCGCTTTGAACAATGCACCCGAGATATCTAAATCGTTCACACCTTTTAATAAATTGATCACCCAAAGTTACACTTCGTCACTAGACCTACTTATTACTAAAATTACATTCCATGTATTCGGCTTTAGTTCTACTCAAACGAAGACCTTTAGACTCCAATGTAGACCTCCATAATTCAAGTTTTTCCTGGACTTTTTCTCTTGTCTTATCCACGAGGAGGATATCATCGACAAAAAACATACACCAAGCTACATCCTCTTGTAAATGCCCAAGTAAGACCATCCATAAATAAAGCAAAAGATATGGGCTTAAAGCCGATCCTTGATGTAAACCAACGGAAATAGTAAAATACTTGGTCAATCCTCCTTCGGTTCGAACACATGTAACGACTCTAGCATACATATCTTTAATGACTTGAATATAAGTCATATCAACACCTTTCTTCTCGAGGACTCTCCAAAGAACATCTCTAGGAACCTTATCGTAAGCTTTTTCTAAATCAATAAAAATCAAATGTAGATCCTCCTTATTATCTCTCGTACTTCTCCATCAAACCTCTCAATAAATGTATAGCTTCCATGGTAGACTCGCCCAGCATAAATCCAAATTGATTATGAGAAATCTTCGTAATACGTCTTAACCTATGTTCAATTACCCTCTCCCATAATTTTAAAGTATGACACATCAATTTAATTCCTCTATAATTTGCACACTCTCGTGCATCTCCTTTATTCTTAAAAATGGGGACCAAAATGCTCTTTCTCCACTCCTCGAGCATCCTTTTAGTTTTTAAAATAATATTAAAAAGTTTAGTAAGCCAGAAACCCCTAAATCACCTAAACATTTCCACACTTCAATCGGGATATCATCGAGTCCTACGTACTTTCCCCTTGGTTTTTTTAAAGTCTCATCAACTTCTTTTTTACTAATGCGACGATAAAAATGAAAAAAATTATTATTATTAACGATATTAAGATTACTAAGGTCGATTGTACTTTCAGCATCATCATTAAAAAGTTTATCAAAATAACTTACACACCTATGTTGAATATCTTTTTCTAAGAAAAACACTTTTTTATTTTCATATTTAATACACTTTACTTGAGTTAAATCTTTACTTTTCTTTTCTCTTTGTTTGGCTAGTTTATACATATATTTTTCACCTTACTTAAGATCTAACATGTTATACGTATCACTAAAAGCGAATTTTTAACGTCACGTATTATTCTTTTACACTCCTCGTAGCGCCGTTTTATATTTTTCTCGCTCTCTACGCTTTTACATTTAAACCAATTTTTATAACATAACTTTTTATATTTTATATTTTTCGTACATTATTATTCCACCACTAACTATTTTTATTTATAAAAACTTTTCTTTCGATTCTCCAAGACATCTTTACTCAACTCGTTTAATAAGTATTAGTTAATTTTTCCCACATAACATTCACGTTTTCATCGAACATCCCAAATATTTAAATCTTGAATTTTACTCATAAAAATAATTTTATTTGTCTTTTAGGTGCCTCCATCTTATTCTACGATGTCGAATCCTAGTATTATTTATTTTACAACTCTTCATCTTAAAATCTGTAACTAATAATCGATGTCAGTACTTAATCGCTCACTTGGAATCGACCTTACAATCCTTACAATCTCGACGATCTCTTCTTCTCATAAGAAAATAATCAATGTGTTTTATTAGATCCATTCTTATAATAATAAGATCGCTCATCTCTTTCTCGAATAAAGTATTAGTTATAATCATATCATACGCTAAAAGAAAATCTAAAATCGCTTTACCTTCTTCATTAATCGTTCTATAATCAGTAAACTTACCATGAATATTTCGAAATCTTCTACCACTCTACCGATACGTCCATTTAAATCTCCTCCAATAAAAATTTTTTCTTCGAGCGATATCAGTGTAGTAAGTCTTCTAAATCATTCCGAATTTATCTTTAGAACTTATATCTAAACCAACTTGAGAAAGATAAAGACTTATAATATTAAAAATCTTAGTATCAATAATAATCTTAAGTGCTATAATTCTATCTCCAACTATATTAATTTTAACAACATTATCTTTCAAACTCTTATCTATAATTACACCTACACCATTTCTAGTACGACTCTTACAAGAATACCAAAGTTTAAAACCTAAGTTATCAATCTCCTTAGCTTTTTCTCCAACCCATTTAGTTTCTTGAATACATAGGATATTTATCTTTCTATGGATCATAATATAAAAAATGCCACCTTACCAATGCATGAAAAAGTGCATTTCACTTTTTAAAGCTAAAATAGTGTTGTTTCTGATGTAATATGAAAATTTTGGGCGGTATAAATGTAAAAAGGTAAATTTAGGTGTTAGATATATTAATACATAAGAATTGTGCGGCAAATATGTAAATGCCCCTAACTTAAATGGGCAATTCATTTGATAGATTTTGTGTATCCAATGTTTCCTCTCTGTAACTCATTAGTCACCATTACCACATCAAGGATAATATTGTTTTTTAAAAAAAAAGCTGTGGTTACCTAATGTACTGTTGAAATATAGCTTGGTGTCAATATCCCTATGTTTTACCATCTCTGGATGAGCAGGAAGCAAACGGAAACTGGCGCCAGTATAGTTACTGGAACCCGTTATGTTAGCGGGGGTGGTGTTCATGGCTGGAATCTTATGCGCAAATTGACTAGCAGAGGAGCTAATGTTTTGGCGCAGACATTTTTATGGCCTGGTGTGTCGGATCTGACTGGATCATTTAGGTATGCCCTTTTAGTTAGAAGAGCCAAGTTTCTCTTTGAGTTTTAAGCTCCTGATGTATGAATTGATTATCTTGTGCAGGCTTTATAAGAAATCTGTCCTTGAAGATGTCTTAAGCTCCGTTGTAAGTAAAGGATATGTATTTCAGATGGAGATTATTGTCCGAGCCAGCAGAAAAGGCTATCATATTGAAGAAGTATTGGTTTTGTTTTATACTTTTTGTTCTTTGATTGTTGCAATGATTAGAGAACGAGAGAATAGTTTGGTTAAATACAACAAATGATGGAAGATTCAATAGTAAGACGCTACATAAAATTAGATAGTATAATTAGGAAGAAAAAGAGAAAAATTAACATGATAGCATAAATTTCTTGCAAAAAAAGGTTTAGTGAATGCATCACTAAGCAGTCACAAATTTTTTTGAGAATGATTAGTAATAAGTTGTAAAGTGCGGCTTGAATCATCGACTTGACTGCAATAGTTTCTCCTTAATAGGGAAAATTTGGTAATGAGATTTTTTTTTTTTTTTTTATGTAGCTTATGCAAATACCTCTTATGTTCTAGACCTTGAACTCATGATTTTATGGTTGAAGAGAAAGCACCCAACCAATCAGCCAAGTGGGCTTACACAATTGGTTTATGAGGATTCATAAAGTTGATCCTAAATAGTTGGGGACTAATAAGATGATGATGATGCAACAACCGTTGAACTAGATAATACTTTTGGCTTATTATAATGCAATGACTACTGAACTAGTTAATGCTTTTGGCTCATTATAATGCAACCTTTTGTAAGACCGATTTGGAGGCCTTGTTAGTCTATTGTTGCCGATTGTTTATCAGAACAAGCTAATGATTGATTTTCTCCTCTACTTTCTGTAGGTTCCAATAACATTTGTGGACAGAGTTTATGGAACTTCCAAACTAGGAGGATCTGAAATAGTTGAATACCTCAAAGGCCTCATTTACTTGCTTTTCACAACATAATTTGGAGGATAACTGAAGGAACGCTGCCAGATTATTTTTTTCCTTACTGGTATATATTTTTTTCTTCTGATTAATTTTGTATTATTCAGTTGATAAACCTCATGTATGGTCAACTGTTCTTGGTTTTGATGCATACGTTTACTGTTCACTAGAATAATGAATTAGTCTGTTGTTGCTGTTGTAATATTAATTTTTTCTACTTATTTCATAGATTTGGAGACTTATATTCATGAAAAAATTTTTCATCAGGACTCCGCACGTAGAGCTACATGCGGAGTCTGATCCTCACCACTCATCCGCGACCAGTGTATGGGAGCCGGTCTCATTTTTATTTTATTTTATTTTATTTTTTTAAAAATTCGATCGCTGCCGCGATGTGCGGCAGCGATCGGACTCCGCACGTAGCTCTACGTGCGGAGTCCTAATGGAAAAATTCTTCGTTCTCTAGATGTTAAAATACTTCTGCATGTCGTATCGGAGGGAAAAACCATTAAGCACCTTTCCTAAAGCCAAATATCAATGCGCATTGCACGTATGGATCAAGTCAATAGACTAATTGAAGAATCCATGCAAAGTCACCACCCGAATCAGGGTTTAATTGATGATCGGACGGCGGAAAGTAAAATTTTGATGTTCATTCTCTATAATATTTTATCAATAAAAGAGACACTAATCAATTTAAATTTAAGTAATATATTAAAATTACCTCATTGTTGGTTATTCTTGTCTTCTATAAATATTTATCGTTTCTATCGCTCATTTTTTAATCACATAATTAACTTGAAAAATTAGTTTAAAATAATAAATATGTTAAACAAGTCTGTAAATATTCATATTCCTAAACTGCAATAATATAAATAATAATAATAATAAAAATAATATTCATGCTAGTTAAGTTTTTTTATAAATCATGTATTATGTTATTCAAAAAGCATGTCAATATTATATTAATATTATTTATTATCCTTATAATTGTCACAGAAGCACTTTAAAAATTGTGATCTTTTTTCATATACATGAACAAGTACTTTAGTGTTATCTGTTAGTACCGTTAAAGGGTGATTTCATCATAATTAAATATATACATACAATGATCTAATAAAAATATTATTTTCTAATAATTTTTTTTTCTCATTCGGTCAAATTATTCAATAATGATGTGTACACATATCATTCCTTTAATACAAATAAAAATTCAACAGAATTTGAAATCATAAGTTTCTAGTAATTTTAATATATCTAATAATTGTACCAATAAATGTATATAATGTAGAAGAAGCAAAATATTATTATAGTATAAGAATATGAGTACTCAACTCGATTACTGTTGATTCTAAATGTTCTCTTTATTTATCTTCAATGAGAAGCCTAAAGTCAAGTGCATAATTATTATTAATTTATTATATGTTTATTTTGTTATTAAAAAGCAATTAGCCTTAATTTAATATTTTGATACATCATATTATTTTCTTATTATTATACTAATTGGTATCTTCATTTATTAAATCTTATTAGACAATTTAAGCTTAATAAAGTATTGATAATAAGGTTGGTTTAACTTTTTAGTTACTAATGTAATTTATACCTTTTCTAATAGTCCTATAATCTAGGTTTATATTTATTTTGTGTAACAATTTATTATTAAATAAACAATAGCACTTAAATAAAAATCAAACCCTAACCGTTATTACTATAAAATATCTTCAGCTTAAAACACAGTTTATTTAAACTTTAATATTAATATTTAATAATTAATAATATATTAAATTCATAAATTAAAGTTTATAAATCTTACATTCGATTAAACGGTTTAACACACGTAGAGAGGAGAAATTATTGCATACAGAGCACGTACACAGTCCGCACACAGTTCGTCGATACTTATCCAGTACTCTTATAATAACCTATCAATACCCAATAACCAATAACATGTAAATACCTTAATAACTAATATCCCCTCCATACCCTTCCAATACCCTCAAAATGAGGGTATTAGGAGGTTATACCGCACCGAAAGACTGGGTACCTAGAGATGGCGAATTATTCCATCCGGAGTACGTAAGCAGATTTGGGTGCGGATTTTAAGGGTACTGGGTGGGTATTGGATGAGTATTGGGTATTGGCTATTAGGTGGGTATTGGATGGGTATTGGGAGGGTATAGAATGGGTATTGGGGGAGATACGTGCAGACTGCGTATGTTCTCCGTATGGAATAATGGCTCCCTGGAGGTCTCTGTAAGTGATGTGTTCGAACATTTCAAAAACGAACACTAGTTCTGTTCATTCGTGTTCGGTTCATTTACACTGCTAGTTGTAGCCCAATGATTGAATGAATATACTTATTAATTTGACTTAACTTAAAATTTTTTTTTTCTATCTTTATTACAACTTTTTTTTTTAATTTTCCTATCGACTCTTTTTATCTAGATTTCATTAATTAATTCTAAATCTTCGCTCTGATACTACTTTTGTCATAATCAAATCTGAGACATAAAATTAACCAAAATGAAAACAGACGGTCGGATGGTGAGAAATAAAATTTCGATATTCATTCTCTATAAATAACATTTTATAAATGAAATAGTGACAAATCAATTTAAATTAAAATAATATATTTAAGTTTACTCATTATTGGTCGTCCGCATTTTCTAAAAATATTTTATGTTTCTATCGCTCATTTATTAATTACTTAATTAATATGAAATATTAGTTTAAAATAATAATAAGTTAAACAAGCCAGTGACTACTCATATTTCTGAATTACAATAATAATAATAAAAAAAATATTTTGCATGTGAGTTGAGCTTCTTTATAAATCATTATAAACAATTAACATGTTATTCAAATAGTCTATATTAATATTATATCAATATTATTTTATATCTATAGAATCGTCACATGAGCTCCGTCTTTAAATTATGTCAATTAAGACACATAAATATCAATATTATTTATCATATATATGCACGGGTACTTTAGTGTTCCCCTACTAGTACCATCAAGAGATTTCCACCATAATAATCATGCACATATAAAATCCAATAAAAATATCACTTTCTAATAAAAAAATATTCATTTCTCATTTGCATAACAGTCAAATCATTCAATAATGATATGCACACATATTATTCCTATAGTATGAACAAAAATTTAATAGAATTCAAAATCACGAGTTTACAATAATTTCAATATAACTAATGATGGTACTAATAAATGCATTTGTTATAGAAGAAACAAAATATCACCATAGTATAAGAACACGAGTGCTCATCTTGATCATTACTGATTCTGAATGTTCTTTCACTTTATCTCCAATGAAAAATCTAAAGTCTAATTGCATAATTATTATTAATTTATTATATGTTAATCTTATTATTAAAAAGGAATTTGTCTTAATTCGACCCTTTGATATATCATATTATTTTATTATTATTATACAAATTATTCTTTTCATTTAAATATTTCTTTTAAACAATATAAGCTTAATAAAATATTGATACTAAAATTAGTTTAGCTTTCTAGGTACTTATGAAACATTGTCATTGCTGGGTTACAAGTCCTAGATGTGAAAAGTAGAGGGTTGCGTTAGGTAATCGACAATCAGCATAAAATTTATCGAACAATCATGACATGAATCATTTTTCTAGTTAGTTATGTAATTTATATTAAACAATTGAACTTAAAGTAAAAATCAAATCCTATAATACTTGCTTATTCCTTGCTTATCCTTCGCACCGTACTGCTTGAAGCTCGACAAAACTCCAATCAAACTCCAAGCGCATGCACTTCCTCTCCTTTTCTTCTTTGAGCACAAGCATCCTTCCTACGGCTCGACTCGACGAGCTTTTATTGCGTGCGGAGATCCGACACAAATTTACGTCCGGTGTCCGATCACGGCCATGGCAATACACTGTTTTTTTTCTTTCTTTTTTACAGTGGCGCCACTCTATTTTTTGGGAACCACTCTATATTTCAGGATTATGAAATTACTTTTTATATTTTGAATTTGATTTCTATCCTTTCAAACCCCAACTATTGATCCGGAGGTAGTTTTCTTAGATTTCAACAATCTTCATCTAAAATTAATAGAGAAAAAACTTGTCGACAGTTTTAAGGAAGTTTAAATTTTCAAAATATAATGGGGATTGTCTTTAAACTTTTGAAATGCATGTGATTAAAGTTTGTGATAATTATAAACTCATTAATATTGGTATTTATAAAATTAGCACCCATGTGTTATTATTATTATTATTTTTAATTTTAAATTGATGTCTTCAAATGTGTCAGGATCAAATCATTAAGAATTTAATAAAAATGAAAAATATAGGTTAAGATTTTATCGAGAATTTTTATATTTGTACGAGAATTAAAAAAAAAAATGGTTGAAAAAAGAGTGTTAGATTTATAAATAGCAATGTTGGAGCGCTGCGTATACGTTTGCCACTTACAATTGACAAGATTTGGAGTATTTTCAAACTTTTTTGAGAATGTTTCCAGTAAACAAGCTCGAGTTTGAACAACCTCTTATTGAGCTCAGCTTGTTTTGTTTGCAGCTCTGCTCTTGCATATCTGAACACCACTGCAAGATCTCGTCAAGGTGGCTTTAGTCAGCTTAGAACATCAATGATATGATCCCAACAGTAATAGTTGCGTTAATGATAGGTTTTGATGCGTTATTTAGTTTTGTGCAGTTTGGATAATTTTCAATGAAAAACTTATCCAAACTATTATGACTTCTTTAAATAATGAAATCATGAGTTGTTTGTAGCACTAAATTTCCCTCACAAAATAGAACTTTTCTCAATAGAAATGGAGTTATGAGATTGTTTTTGTTTATCTATTATCTTATTTATCTAAATTATTATGGCTACGATATCGGCAAACATCATCGACGCCGGTTTGTCTCATTATAATGAACAAAATCCATTCTATGATTGTGCCTGACAATCATTGTGATTTATTTATTACAAGTGATCAGATCATCAAATTTTCTATCTTCCTACTTAATTGTCCTCAAAATATTGAGAGCTGAAGAGGAAAAAGCAACTGTATTTGGAAATCATCACAACGCCATTAAACTACTATCGTCTTTGGAAATCATCACAACGCCATTAAACTACTATCTTCAACCACTTATTAGCTAGTTGTCGGCTCGATCGAAGTTTAGACCAGCCAATGAGTTTGATTCAAGGGTGGGATCTTTAAAACACCTTCCAATTAGCTAAGGATTTGATTTAGTATATTTATTGATGATAAAAAAGAAAATTGTAATTAATTCAAAATAAGATCAAGTTACAGCCCTAAAAATCTATAAACAATTATCAAATCTTATTTTTAACCCTAAACTGTAATAAACAATTCTCAAATCATATTTTTTTCATTTTTAGAACTAGGACTCGACGATAATGGAGAATTTTGTAGTTCTAATTGCTTTAATGTATAAGATCACCCAATCGTTGATGGATCTATGACACATTCATAGAACAATGTTGCTTGACATTTGCAGTCAATCAATGTCCCCTAATTGTTGGTTTCTAATTAATCTCTAAAATTTGATGTCAACTTCTGCATTTTGTAGCTAATGGATATTAATTGATTGATGCTTATTAACCAATGTTCATATATTATTGTTATTGATCGATGTCCCAATACTAATGTTCATCTTGCCCCTCATTTTCACTGACGTTCTCCTTCAAACATCCAATTCCCTAAAGTTGTCATCATCCCTTGTGAGTCATTTGTCTTTCATCATAAATTGATGCCAACTATTTTTTATTGTCTTTTACACTTTCAAGTCTCCAACAGTCTAAATATATGTATAGTAGAGTTGTTACTTGTTTTTGAAGAGAAGAATGATTGACCAAATATTTTCTGATCGACTCTATTTACTTGTTGGATTGTGTGAGGGATCGACTTTAAGCTCATATCTTTTTGTCTCAGTTATGGATGCACTTATTGGACATTTATAGGAGGATGTAGCTTGGTGTATGATTTTTGCTGATGAAATCATTTTTGTGGATAAGACCAGTTAGATAGTTCATGAAAAACTTGAATTATGGAGATCTACATTGGAGTCTAAAGGCCTTCGTTTGAGTAGATCTAAAACTGAATACATGGAATGTACTTAGTATTAGTAATGATAATGAGAGTTGTAACCATGTGTGATCAAATCATTAAAAGATGTGAATGTTTTAGATATCAGGAGTCTATCGTTCAAAGTGGTAGTGATATAGACTGGGATGTTATTAATAGAATTTAAGTTCGATGGTTCAAGTGAATGAATGCATCTGGTCTATTGTGTGATAGAAAAGTGATGTGTAAGCTTAGAAGGAAAATTTTATAAGATGGTGGTGAGACCTGCAATGCTTTATGGCTTTGCATGTTTGCAGTGTTGCTGAAATGAGAATGCTTGGGTGGACGAGTGGATTTACACTTTGAGATAAAATGCTAAATAAATGTGTAAAAGGGTTAGAGTAAATCCAGTGGCAAACAAGATTAGAGTCACCTTAGATGGCTTGGTCACATTAATTGCTAATCATTTGATGACCCATTCATGTGAGAAAATCTTTTAGATTTGACTTATGTTAAGAAAGGTAGAGATTGACCAATAAATACTTTGATGTGTTATATAAAAATAATCATAATTTATTAGAATTAAATGAAAAATATGATACTCAATAGAACACAATGAGGGAAAAATGATCCATGCAGCCAACCCCACTTAGTGGGATAGCTTTTAGGTATGTGGCTCATATACCGGTAGTTGGAGTTTTCTTGGTGAAGATGTGTGTCTTCATATTAGTGAGTTGAGAGGAGCTAGGGCGAGTTAGTAATTTATCCATGAGTTTTATCTATAAATAGATGTGTAATCTTATGGGTATGTTTGAACCGAATTTGTAACTTTAAAATAGTGAAATTCGCCACTCTGCTCCTGAGGACGTCGACATGTCTTTGGCGAACCTCATTAATCTCTGTGTTCGTCTTCTGGATTTGCATTTTGTTCGCCCTGAATTTTTATAACAATTGGTATCAGAGCGTCAAGTTCCAAGGCGGAGGAGATCGACGCAGGAAGATCGAAAAAGGAAGGATTTTGAGATTTGGTTTGCGGCAAAGGAAGAAGTTCGGTTCTGGTGTGCTGCAGAAGGATTCAGATTGCAGAGAGTGGATGAAGACACATATTAGACGTTGGAAGGCTCGCAGCAATTTGGCACAAAAAGAATTCGTGGGTTGCGATCGAGGTGGAGCAGTTCGATCGCCTGCAGTTCGGCTACTTAGCAACACGACAGAGGCCAGTTCAAAGCAGCGCAGGGTCCAGTTGGCGGCAGAGGAGCGGCCTGGGAGAAGTATCTGCGGCACAGGCGGAGGACTTCTTGGCCGCAGAGGAGATCTGAAGGGAGGAGGAAGGGAATAGTAGTAATATTCCTTCCCAGAAGATTCCTAAGAGGCCCCAGGAAAATCTCTTCGGATTCCCGGAGCATGTTGCCTGCGGGAAGCAATTCCGCGACACAGGCAACCAATTGGCGGCTGAGGCGAACAGGTGCCGTGCAGGCAGACGGTTTGGTCCGGTCTGGAGAGGAAGGAGCAGCGGAGAGCACATTCAGAGTTCCGGCGGGGCCAGTCCAGCAACGACAAATGTGCGTCGGTCCGCTGGCAGTTCGAGGCAGGAGGAGGCAAGTTGGAATATTCCCTTCGGTGGCCTAGCGGCTGGAGGAGGCCACTCCCGCTCGCACGAGGCACAGTTCGCGAGTTCGCGTGACGGAGGAGGAACCGTTGAGCGGCGAAGAAGCAGTTCGAAAGGCTTCAGCAGTTCGGCATGGAGGTTTTCGCGCGTGGGGGTCAGCAGGCTCCGGGAGAGTCGCAGGAGATCGTGAGCCTGGGCAGATTTCCAGTTGCCGGCAAGGATCGCGATGGTTCGGCTTCGCAGGAAGTTGGCGAAGCGAGAGAGGAGGTGGCGCGAAGGTTCGCAAACAGAGGTGGCTTGAGTGACGGTTCGCGGTTGGAACAGGAGCGAGCAGTTCCTGACGAAGAGGCGCGACGTTGAGTTTCGCGCAGCAGTTCGGAGAGCCGGTTCGCGGGGCTGCAGCTGAGAACCAAAAAAAAAAAGAAATCCAGGAATCTTGATTTCTACTAGAAGGAATGTTCCTTCTGGTGGGGAGCTGGTGTTGCTCGGCAGAGGGAAGGCAGTGAGAGGGCGTAGGAGATTGGTTTGCTTTGCTGCAGAGAGATATAGTGAGAAGGACAAAAATTACAAGGAATCTGGAATCTTTCATTCCCACCTGAAAATTTTGGATTTCAGTAGGAGTGGAGTGAGCTGGAGCAATGAACAGGGTTAATTCCTGAGGAGCAGGCAAGGAAGAGCTCCTCGAGGTATCCTGAGGCACTTCTGTTTCGTGGAGGAGCAGGGAATTTCTCAGTTTGGGAGTTTGGTGTTGCACTGCGCACCGAACAGGCTCGGGACAGAAGTGCGTATGTCAGGTGAAAAGATTCACGAAAGTCCAGGTAGATGTTTAGTTACCGCGAATATTTGGTTCTGCGGAGGACTTGGGAGGAGCTATCGTCATCGACAAGAAGGATACTGTGCAGGTGGAAGGATTCGCGAACAGTTGTTTCGGCAGAGGACTTGCGAGGCGGAAGCGACGGGAAGGACTTCGCAGATTGAGCGGAGCAGGTTGGGTAACGACGTGTGTTTCTTGCAGTTTCTGCCAGTTTGGGCGGCAAGCTTGTCGACAGGCGGTTGGCGCGATAGCCTTAGTGGCGGATGCGCGACAGAATTTCGCGAGGGTGTTTTCGTGAGGTGGAGTTTGGTTCCGGTGAATATGAACCATTTTTTGCGAACAATGGAGTTCGGCCAGCGGAGTTCGCAGGTTTGTTGCAGGTGATTTTGCAACGGGTGCAGTTTGGTTCCGGTGAATAGGAATCTGGTTTTGCGAACAGAGGAGTTCAGCCAGCGTTGTTCGCATGTTTGTTTCATGTAATTTTGCAATAGGTGAATCGCAAGGCAAAGCATAGTTCGCAAGTTCGTTGCAGGAGGAGTTGCGACAAGTGGAGTTTTGGCTGAGGCGCTGACACGAAAAAGAAAATGATTCGGGCAAGGTGTTCGCAGTAGTTCAGTTGAATTTTTTGTGCGAACAGGAATGTGTTTTGGGTGCTAGATGGTACGGTTGACCAAGCCAGATATTCTCAACAAGTTTTTGGGTGACTTGAATTTGTTGAATGTTAGCAGTTGCTAGTTGGCTTGTTTGCTCAACTCACTTGGTTTAAGAAACTCTACGTGTATTTCTCCTAAGGGGTGGGATATTCGGCAAGGTGTAGGGCTGGCAATTTGGCTCGTTGTTCGCGAACAGCTCGTGTTCGGCTCGTTAAGTAGCTCGTGTTCGGCTCGTTCGTTAAGCCTAACGAGCCGAACACGAACAAATTTTTAAGCTCGAAATGTTAACGAGCCGAACACGAACAACTGTTTGTTCACTAGTGTTCGGCTCGAATTAGCTCGAAATAAAAAAATAATCATATAATTATTTATATAATAATTTGATATATATATTATTTATATATTAATATATTATATATATTTATATTTAAGTTTCAATCATAATTGCTTGTGTGGTAGCGTGGTTATGCTTCTTGTTTCCATTCATTTGGTTCAGGTTCGAATCCGGCGCTCGACATATATTTTTCCAATTAATTTTAATGAGCCAATTTCGAGCCGAACACGAACAAGAATATTTAATTCGAGCCGAACACGAACACAGCTTTCACGAGCCATTTCGAACACGAGCCGATTTCGAGCTGAGCTAATTTCGAACGAGCCGAACACGAGCCAAGCCTGAGC
Organism: Papilionanthe hookeriana x Papilionanthe teres; assembly: GCA_022702705.1. NCBI lineage: Eukaryota > Viridiplantae > Streptophyta > Magnoliopsida > Asparagales > Orchidaceae > Papilionanthe > Papilionanthe hookeriana x Papilionanthe teres. Next base: position 148,432,867 of record CM040422.1, on the reverse strand, counting down.
TCGCTCAAGCTCGGCTCCCTAGCAAGGTGAAGATTTGTTATGTATGTGGCTCATACACCGGTACTTGGAGTTTTCTTAGTGAAGAGGTGTGTCTCTTCATATTAGTGGGTTGGGGGGTGCGAGGGCGAGTTCGTAATTTATCCATGAGTTTTATGTATAAATAGATGTGTAATCTTATAGGTATGTTTGAAATGACTCCTCTCAAATAGTTAAATTCGCCGCTCTACTTCCGATGACATAGGCATGTCTTTGCCGAACCTTGTTAAATCCCTGTGTTCTTCTAGATTTGCATTTTATTCGCCCTGAATTTTCATAAGAATAACAGCTATTGTTGTTGTATGTATAAAGTAATCTCAATCAAAAGTCTATCAAGATTCATATATCTAAGTTAAACAAAACTAGCAAAAATCAAACAAAATATTACAAACATACATTTCTTCAACAATAATAATAATTATAAAATTAAGCTTGAAACTGTAACGCACACACAGCTCATCACAATCTCCCCCAAACACACAATTCACTTTCAATTCTTTATCTCTATGACTTTTCTACGCCCTCGTCTTCCAATATCTAGCCTTCTCAAACCCATTCTTACAAAGCTGATAATCCTCAAACGCCTGCTCTATCTCTTCGCGCGTATTCATGACGAAGGGCCCGTACTGTACCACCGGCTCATTCAAGGGCTTCCCTGCAATGAGCACAAACCTCAGCACCTTCCCCCCGGCTTTGTTCCACACCCTCACCCCATCTCCATTGCTCAAAACCAGAGTGTGGTGGCTCGAAGCAGGGGAGGAGCTTTCCTCACCGAAGACGCCCTCGCCTTCTATGATGTAGGCGAATGCGTTCCAACCTTCAGGGATGAGTTGGTGGAGCTGAGCTCCGGGATTCATGGTGAAGTCCAGATACATGGTAGGAGTTCGGGTGTAGATGGGAGAGCGCACCCCGAATGCTTCCCCTGCTATTATACGGACGTCGACGCCATTTTTGGTGACTCTGTTTATGTCCTTGCTTTGGAGCTCCTGGTAATTTGGTTCTATCCTGAAAGTAAACAAAGATGAATTAAAATAAATTCAGAATCTGCCAAAAACATAACTTTCAGCAAAGAAATAATCAAATAACTCATAAGATGAATGAAAAAAATTTATTTTATGGCTTACATCTTCTCTTTGGAGGAGAGATTGATCCAGAGCTGGAGACCCTTGTTGACGGTATTGCCGACCGGCATTTCCGAGTGGAGGATTCCTCTTCCAGCAGTCATCCACTGCAGAAGAAAAGATTGAATAATTAATCAGCAAATAAAGTAACTTTCTAGAAATTACTGCGTTTTTTGAACTTTATTTGATTTTCTTTTACTTTTATCAGTTAGAATCTTTATAGAACAAACCTGGAGATCTCCAGGTCCGATAATCCCCTTATGGCCGGCAAAATCTTCGTGAGCGAGATTTCCCTGTGTTGCAGCAAACATTCCGGCAATATCATTGAGGTTAATCAGTTCTAAAAGCATTTGGCAATATTTGATTTCTTCATAAAAAGAATAAAATGTGTATTACCTCTAAGACGTAAGTTACAGTCTCAAATCCTCTGTGAGGATGATCGGGGAAACCGGCAGGAGGAGAAACTGTTCACAAATCGGGGCGGAAATCATATCAGAAAATCAGAAATCAGCAGAAATATAGAATAAGATGATAACAGAGTTGTAAGGAAGAAAAGAGACTCACAACAGGCAAAATCCAGAAGTAAGAATGGATCGAAATTCCTAAGCTCCGGCCTGGTGAGAGAGACGCCATAAAACCCCAATTGAGACCCAATCGAAACCCTAATAAAACTACAGAAGAATGAATGAGATGACTCGAAAACAGGAGAAGCCATTACCTTCCGATACTCCTTCGAACTGTAGCTCCCGCACCCTCTGCCTGCTCTTTAGATAAAACCTTCTTGATCACAGTTCTTGGTTTCAGAATCTGAGGATTTTCATGGAGATCGGATGCGGGGTTGATTGAAGAGCTCGACATGACTGTAGAAAAGGATTTCTTGCTCTGTTTTGTGAGGAAGGAGCTTGTTTTGGGGTTCGGAATTAGAGAAATTCGAAGAAGAGGAAGAAGAGGAATGGGATTGAGGAGGTTAAGATCTGCGAATGAAGGTCTTCGTGATTGGTTGGGGAAGAAGAATTGGTGGGAATTTATGGAGGGGAGGGAGAAACTCCTTATTGAACGCATCATCATGGCGTGGGAATTTGCTTCTATATTCAACTCAGATATATAATTATTATTTTTTAATTGGGTGAGAATTGCCAAGGTGGCATTTTTAAGCCAAAAGTCATAAATACGTCGCTGTTATTAATTTTTAAACAATTAACTATTTAAAAAATATCAAAATTATAAGATTATGAGAAATTATATAATACATTTTTGTATCAGGACTTCAATTAGAATCTGTCAAATATATAAATAAATCACCAATTTAATACATGCAATAATTTTTCTAACAATAATCTTGTTTATCATTGGTAATGTTTAAACTATTTTAAATTAATATTGTTTCAGTTTTATCTTTATTTAATCATAAAAGTATTTAATAAAATAGGGTAATTACGTGCAGAAGCATTTGAAATATTAATATTTACAAATTAATCAATGAGGTAATTTTTTTGAATTATCAAACTGATATATTTACAGATGCAACAGTAAAATTATTGAGAGTTTAATTTATGAAAGATACGGGTTGGGGTTTTATCATAAGTTTCGATATTTGAGTGAGAATTTGAAATTTGTAAATAAGAAGTCAAGTGGTTATATAATAAAGTAGTTTAAGAATTCGAGCCAATACTATAGCTGTGGTGTAAATGTTGCTCGACTAAGGCGCTTGGTCCCGAAATAAAAGAGGGTCGATCGATTAGCTGCGATCAAGCTCTCTTGCATGTACTTTGGGCGGCCGAGACCATAGGCGTGGTCCGCTGAATAAATCTCTCGCCATGGCATGCCAGTTGATTCCGATCACTCAGTTGATTGTTGAATGGTCGGATGCCTCGATCGTCCGATCAGTATTTGAGCCGTTCGATTGCTTCGAGATTCATGCCGACAATTTTGGTGTATACAATATCAAATGATAGAGAAATGATAATTCAGGACTATGAAAAAAAAAATTATCAAGATAAAAATAGGCAGCCATGTATTTTTGCTGGCGTAAGAAATTAAATGAAGAAGAGGAAACTTTACATACATGCCACTCATCTTTTATGTATTTACATATCTAACACCTAAACTTCAATATTTTCATGCATAACACCTTACCCATGCATGGAAATGAGTACTTCACTTTTTCAGAATTAAAGTCGTGATATTTTTGATGTGATATGAAAGATTAGGGGGGCATTAATGTAAAAAATAAAGTTTAGGTGTTACATATGCAAATACATAAAATTGGGTGAAATGTCCCATAATAATATCAATCCAACCTATATAATGTAGTTTCAACGAGAGAATACGGGTCTATTTAGTGCAGCTGCATCTTAGTGAATAATTTGCTGATAAGCTGATTAAAATTAATTTAATGATAAGTTAGGTGTGGTGGCTATTACAAATTTTTATTTTTTTTGGAAAAGTCAGTCCGCAGTCAGAAACTTGCCACCACACCTAGATAGGTGCCGTGTGAAAATGCTATTTTGAGCGTTTCAAAAACGCATATGCTGCAAAAACTCACTTTACCTAAACAGACCAGGTGTGTTTTCAAAACGCCAGCGCACCAAATAAACTATCCCAAACAAACCCTAAATATCCTACATCGATACTCTATGAATACCGAACATTGTGCAGTGCTTCTTAGATCTCTAGTTACCAAATATCTAATATGAATATAAGTATGAACTATTTTTTTCTTATGTTGAAGCTTATATTTGCCTATAAATGGATCTGTGGAATATTTTAACATTTTTTTTGAGTGACAAATTAAAGATAAAATTTTTTGGTTGAAAAATAGGATCAGACATGATTATTAGAAATTCTCCATTGTCTTTATAATTCCAACCATAACTTATGAATAACTGCAAGTGTATTGCCAAATGCCATCTGACCTAACAAGCTTAAGGGTCGGATAACATGCTAAGGCAGATTGTCAAATTCCCCTCGCTCAGCTGCCATGTCGAGCTGACGAGCCAACATATACGAATAGCTGAGTATCAACAGTCAAGTACGAGTCGAGTATCAGCTCGCCCATTCGGCCATGGGACTAAATCTGCCTCATTATCTAAGAGATCGGCTCAGTTGAGAAGGGCAACTCGCTCTAAAACTGATTTGCTTAACGACAAGTACTAATCACAAAGTTTAAATAGGCCAACAAGAATGTGACCCGACGAGCTCTATGGGAAAAAGATGTTGAGATACAATGCTATCAGAGGGTTAACATTAATTATCATATCAAAATCAGAAAACATATATGAAGAGATGAATCAGAGATCTGTGTCGTCGCGACTATCATTTAGCTATGGCGGGTGAGTATGAGTGACAACTATCACAATTGACTCGCGAAGTACATTATAATAAATTACAGACGACCGTTGAGGTGAATTTGAAATTCATTAAAATTTTACTTTGATTTCTTTTTGCTCCAAACTAAAACCTCCAATATTTTTAAAAATCTTGTGTTTTAAATATGTCATACCTTTTTCTTACCAAAAATCTAACAGCCCATAAGTCATTTTTAATAATGTAGATAAAATGAATAAAATTACTATTTAAAAGCATTAATAAGTATTATTTGAAGAAGTCAAGGATAAGAATGGATAAAAATTCGTTAAGAAGACTTAAATTAGCAGTCAAAATGGGAGATTTCACACTTATTGCTTAATGATATATATATATATATATATATATATATATATATATATATATATATATATATGGAAAATAATGAAAAAAAAAATAATGCAAATAGTTAATTTCGTTTATTCATATTTCCCAACCTATTATTGCGTGATATTAAATGTTTTTATTTATATGGTTGAAGCTGACCTTCTAGAAAAGAGGAATCTTAACCATATCGGATTCTTGAAGCTTCATTAATTCGTTCCTGACCGTTCAAAGTTAGGAAGATTTACATATATACCACTCTAATCTTATGTATTTACATATCTAACATCTAAACTTACAATTTTTACAATCATAATACCTTACATATGCATGACATGAAAAGGTGAATTTCATATTTTAAAAGTTAAAATAGTGATACTTCTATATGATATGAAAGATATGAGAGGTATAAATGTAAAAATGTAATTTTTAGATGCTAGATATGTAAATATATAAGAATTGAGTGGTATGTAAGTAAATACTCCAAAATAATATAATTTACTTAAACTATATATTAGAGCTCCGTTTGAATGCCGGAATTTGAGTGAAATTAAAGGAGAAATTTGGTCACTGGTCATAAGTTTTGGGATGAGAAATAAATTTTATATGGTCAAATATTTAGACTATATGTGACGAAAGGGGTGATGCATGACATGATGCACGCGTGAAACCTATTTGAATTTTTGTGGTAAGAGCCGTAACACGTGCCAGCTACTATTTACATAAAAGATGACATTAATGTCAACTTTATTATATTGACTTTTAATTATCTCCATCAAATTTAAATTTAGATTTTTTAATTGAGACCATATTTACTTTAATTTTATTATTTTTATCAATAAAAAATGAACATTAAATGCTTCAAAATTATTATGATTATTGATGCGTGCCAGAAAATTCACGGCGGAAGAGTAACTGATTATCGTCTTAGCGTTGTACAAGGATCCAGCACACACAGATAAAAAATAAATAAGCGATGACGACTCCAGAAGTTTTTACATGGAAAATTCGTAAAGGGAAAAACCACGGGGCCTGACCCAGTTGTGAAAATTCACTGTTGATTTATGATTATAGAAATCTCTTGTTCCACTGACAAGAAATGATAACTATATTTTTCAGACTACAATGTCGACTGAAAGCGTCTGGTTGGTGGTGATTGATGATGATTGATGGAGGTCGAAGGTGACGAAGGTCAACGAAGGTTAGCGATAGTCGACGACAGTAGGCGGTGGTCGATGGAGGTTGACGATAATAGAGGTCGACGACGACGGAGGCCGACAGAAGTCGGCAGTGGTCGGTGGTGGTCGGCGGTGGTCGACGGAAGTTGGAGGTGGTGCTAAGCTGCAGCTTCTCCTCAAGGCCTTGGACTCTCTTTAAGCCTCAGTTATTTTGATCGGACGGTCCAGAAGGCTTCCCTTGATCAGACGGCGTTTAAGGGGCATTCGATGACATTAATGATGTCGGAATTGAGTGATCTTGGGCTCTTTGGATTTGTCTTGTTGAGATGCTAGATTCAAGTATAGGCTTGCTAGTGTCGACATCTGTTTGACCTTCCAAATATGTTCATAAATCTTCTAAGAATGGATTAATGACTTGATCTGATCTTGATTTGACTCGGATTTGACTAGTTTTTATATCATTAGGTTCATCTCATCGAGCCAGTCAGTTTGACTATAAGTTTGTTGAAATCAGAGCTTTGGATGTATTTTTATCAAAATTTGAATGTTTTTTAATTAAAAGAAGTTGTGTTTTGTGAAGCAAACATGAACATATGTAGAGGTAATTTAAAAGAATATTATTATTGGGTCTCGAAATAAGATGCGACATGTTTTTTTTTTTTTTTAAGTTTATGTGAATTAGAGAATGAGAATAAGAAAACATCATATGACTAATAGGTATGTAGTTTTGCTCTGTAGCCTATGTCCAAGGTCTACTTTATCTATCCAATTACTTCAAAAAAAAAGTGGGTCAAGGAAAGAGTGAGGAGAGCGAGAGTGTTTCACCTATTTTTTTATATGAGATTTCATATTTTCACGAACTCAAAAGTATAAGAAAATTCTTCCTTCCTAGAGGATAAAAGAAAGTATTTATAACAAATTGGAAAGTCTACATGGCTTTAATATGGCAAAAAATTGCTTGCAATATCGTGTGTGTTGTGGGTATGCAATATGTAGGTATTGGACTACTCTTTCTAATCTGTAATTGCAATAATTATGTTTCCTCCTAACGAGACGTGTTAAACTAGGAAGAGAGTATGAATCATTTTATTGACAATGTAAGGCCAAAGGATTACTGGGTTCATCAAATGTTTTGTAAGGCATGATAGTGATTAATTATAGGTATGATGTGTTACTATATATGGTGGGCTTTTTCCACCAATAGAGTGGTTAGATAGGATGACATTTATTAATGGAGGTGTGATGTTAATACTTTTTTGGGACATACTTCTTAGGCTAATTAGATTGAGTTTGATGAACTTGCCTTAAAAAAATTGAACAACAATAATGGCAAATGCTCATTGGGAGATTGAACAAATGAAGTAGCCAAGGATAAAGTCAGGCTAATTGTCATATTATTTGGGGGGCATCTTGAAAAATTGTTAAGTAATCATAATAGCTAAAAGTCTGAGTAAAACAACTTGTAAAACTTATATGGATGTTTGACTCTGGGAATTCATATCTTTACATTTCATCATGTATGTTGAGCATTGTAGGGATGGTAGTTGATAATTTTTTTTAGTTAGCTATTGAGTGGGGAAAATCGTTGGGGAGTTTGGTTTCTTATTACAGCTTAATCGGAGAAGTTAGTGATGAGCATGCCATTGCAAGGCTTGTTGGATGACATATCATGATCCCACAACATAGGTTGAGAGAGCAAGGTGAAATTTTGAGTTTTATTAGATATATAACTTAATTTGAGAAATTTTGATGAGTTTAAAAAGTAATGCTAGTTAGACTAGTCTAGGCGAAGGATTTGAGATGGTTGGAAATGTTGATATGAAAAGACAATGTAAAATATACATTATATTGGAATTCTCAAGCAAATTTCTTAATATTCTAAGAGACACCAATTTTAGTTTACTTCAAGATTTTAAACAATAAACTTGAGAGGTAATGGACAAATGACATCCTTCCAGGTGAAGGAACTCATTTCTAAGCAATTTGTTTGCTGTAAGTTAGCCCTAGGTTTAGTAATTGATCTTTCTAGTCTATATTTTATAAGAAGAGAAGTGATGATTTTGGTTATAGTTCCATCAAGAGAAGAGCTTTTTGGTCGTTGATTGAGAAGATCTTTTTTCGGTGTCTATGATAAAGAAATAATGAATAAAAATAGAAGCAATGCTGTCTTCTTCTCAGCATTCTCCCATTATTTTCATAAAATGATGTCATTCTCTCTTAGTTAGTAATAGATAAAGTGGTGTGTGTGTTTGAAAACATATATATAACTTTGTGTGAAGTGTAACATCTTCATATACTTCTTTTAAAGCGTAATGGATTATTTTTGTGCTCTAACTTTTATCTCATTTATTGAATTTATGATTTTATTTGTTTCGCTCACCAATATTTTCTTTACTATATATTAATATATTTTAGATCCCAATGTGGATGTTGTGAATAGCAAAATTAATAAATTTAATATTTGAAAATTTGGAAGATGAAAGATACAAATTAAGAACTATATGTACTAAATAAAGCTCCATCAATCATTAAAAGAAGTAAAATAGTAGTTAGTCAAATGGGAAACAGGAGAATAAACACATAATATTTTGGATCTTTCTTATATTTTCATATCAAGAACATCATTTTAAAAAAACTTTAAGAAGATTGTCATAATAGGCATAATGAAGGTGCTCTTAATATGTATAAAATGCCCTCTTTAATTATTAGAAAGCATGCATGCTAGTTTTTAAATTTCACAAGATCAAAGTAAGCTTTCAATATCAATCACATCAATGAGTTTAGCTCAATCATGAGATAATTGAGCTCTATGAACATCAAACTTAACAAAATAATCAATGTGTTTAACTTATCATCACTATTGCATGAGAGGTAAAACAATATTAAAATAGCCAACATTACTAACTATGAATTTCTTGCTCAACGATACTATATATTTCATCATTAATGACAAAATTAGATGAAAAATTAAAAATGAAAGTGCATCATTTTTTTTTAAATATTGATGATAAGAACATATGTAAGAATAATGGTAATAACAAAATGAGATACAACTTAAAAACTTACCCCCAAGAAAGAAGTAAATCTTGAGATTTAAGGAGTGGATGTTGATAATTTAACAAGCATAGCCCCAAAATTAAAAATACATCATGAAACAATACGAAAAAAACCAAAACTCTAAAACAAAATTAGATGAATGACATTATGAAAATCAATCAATAGATTAATCTTTAGCACACAAAATTCAATAAAACTATGAATAAAACTCCGACGCATCTCTAATTTTAAACTTTATAGTTCTCGAATACAGAGTGTATTAGTTGAAAACAAAATAAAGAATCTCGATACGTCTGGTTTAAACACTCAATCTATATGAAGGGAGAAAAAAAAAATCTATAATTTATGTATATTAAATTTATTTAACAACATAATAACAAAGTATAACTATAGAAAACAAATTCAAATACACACACACACACAAATTAAAGCATCACAAAAACATATACATATAGAAAGCAAGCTCTTATTCTTATCACTCATCATCATCATCCTAATCCTGAAACTTCAACTGCTTCGCCTTCTCAAACCCATTCTTACAAAGCTGATAATCCACAAAAGCCTGTTCTATCTCTTCCCGCGTATTCATCACAAACGGCCCATACTTGACCACCGGCTCGTTCAACGGCTGCCCTGCAATCAGCAGAAACCTCAGCTTCCCCTCCGATCTGTTCCACACCCTCGCACCATCCCCTTTGCTCAGAACCAGATTATGGTGACCGGAAACAGGGGAGGAGCTCTCCTCGCCGAACACTCCCTCGCCTTCTATGACGTAGAAGAACGCGTTCCAGTCTTCAGGGATGGGTTGGTGGAGCCGAGCTCCGGGATTCATGGTGAAGTCGAGGTACATGGTCGGAGTGCGGGTGTAGATGGGAGAGCGCACGCCGAATGCTTCCCCTGCTATTATGCGGACGTCGACGCCATTACTTTGGACTCTTTTTATGTTCTCGCTTTGAAGCTCTTGATAGCTTGGCTCAACCCTGCGAGCAACCAAACAAAATAATTTTTTTTTTTTTACCATTATCTTATCATTTCTGTTGATGATAAGAATTAGTGTTGGAATTGAGCTTGAAGATCTTTGATTGTTCTAAAATTAATTCAAATTTTTGCTTGGATCGAGAAAAGATCGAAATAAAAGAAACTGAGTTATGAGTTAAAATTTTGAATCAAATTTTCTTCAAGTCGGCCTTGACTCAAAATCAGATTGCTAATGGCCTTAATGATATTAAGACTGTGAATTTAATGGATTTAGTTATTAAAAAAATGATTTGAATTTTGATTCAGATCGGGATCAGATTGAAATAAACAAGTCAAGCTACGAGCTAAAATTTTGAATAGAAGCCGATTTTGAGTTGACCACAACACGGCTCGAAATGGGACGAGGGTGAAAGAGATTAATATAATTCCCTTACATTTTGTCTTTGGATGAGAGATTGATCCACAACTGGAAATTCTTGTTAGCTGCGTCGCCGATGGGTTTTCCAGCGTGAACGATTCCTCTTCCCGCAGTCATCCACTTAAGAAGAAGCAAGATTAAAAATGTCACAAACAAAATTCAGAGTAAGCTTTCTATTGATTATTTTTTTCAAATGATTACAGAACAAACCTGTACATCGCCGGGCCTGATTATCCCCTTGCGGCCGTCAAAATCTTCATGGCTGATCTCTCCCTGAATTTTCAGTAGCCCTTAGATTTCGTGATTGTAATAGACTTTCTAAAAATTGAAATTTTACAGATTTATGTCCATTTTATATTTAGTTATTTTTTAGGCCCTTTTGAATCCCTTGTTTAGAAGAGAGAAATGTGCATTACCTCCAACCCATACGTCACAGTCTCGATTCCTGCGGGCAGAAGATCAAAACCAGAGGAAAAAATTGATTTTTCCATTGATAATTAGTTTCTCAGATTGAAATCAGTAGCAGAAAGAGAAAAAGAAGGAATTTTTCCTCACCTCTATGAGGATGAAAAGGAAAACGAGCAGGAGGAGCAACTGTTCACAGAACCAGAGCTAAAATTCAGAAATCAGAATAAACAGAGAGACTAAAACAGCAGAAGAAAGAGAAGAAAGAGACCAGTTGCATAATCCAGCATTAGAAACGGATCCAGACTTTGATGCTCCGGCCTGAGTGGAGATCCGCCATTAAAAACCCAGATTCAGATCAACTCGAAACCCTTAAGAAACTAGAAAAGAAAAAAGGAAGAAGAAGATAAGAACAGGGGAAGTAATGAAATCACCTTCCGATACTTCTCCTCACTGTAGCTCCTTCTCCCTCCGGCTGCTCTCTGGCCAAAACCTTCTTAACCACACTTCTCGGCTTCAGAATCTGAGGGACTTCGTAGCCATTAGCTGCGACGTCTGTTGAAGTAATGGACATGATGGTACAAACTCTGTTCTTTCTCTGTTCTGTGAAGAATGTCGGATTGGATTTGGGGTTTGGGGAAGAAAGTTTAAATTTTGAGAAGAAAGGTATTATCGATGGGCTGTGAGGGGACGAGAGGTGGTGGGGAGGATTTATTGAGGAGGAGATGGTGAAACTCTTCGTTATAAAACCAATCATCTTTGACGTTAGACTTTTATGGTTCTTCATTATTAATCCTATTTTATAACTTTAACTTGTTTAGTTTTTATTTTTTTTTATAAAGATAAGAACCAATATACAGTTTTCAAAATTAATAAGTTTTAATTAATAAAAAAATTAAAAATAAAATGGGCATTTACATATCTAACACAAACTTTACCATAAAAATTTTTCAGATCATATTAAAATGGAGCTTTTACATACATACCATCCAATTTTATCTATTTACATTTCTGACACCTAAATTTTGATTTTTTTTTCACATTTACACTTCCGAATCATTAAATAACATATCAAACATAAAATTGCTAAAAAGTAAAATACACATCTTCATGCATAATTAAGTTGGCAAATATGTAAATTGAATTTTAGGTGTTAGATATGTAAATACATAAGAAATAAGTGATATGTATGTAAATCTTCCTATAGAAAAATCAAGTCATTTTAATTCCTAAAAAGTAAAAGTTTTTTTAAATGTAAATACGTAATATGGAGTGTCATATATGTAATATTTTTTTTTTTAAATACCAGCTATATATATCGCCATCTCTATCTCTTCGCGCCTCTGACCGAAAAATCAATGGGCACGGATTTGACCATAGTGACGCATAGCTCATTCTAGAAGGCCGTTTTCTTTATTCAAATTTATATTATGGGACCAGTTCTTAGTAAAAGCTCATTTAAGATATTCTCTAACTGTTATTCCGTTCATTTTACTCTAATATTTCGGCTCCCTGAGGCAGAACATTCAAATCATTTTAATATTTATTTAATTATTATATATATATTAACTGTATAATTGATTATCGGTTTTCCACACTAAAGATATAGCAGATTATTAATGAATTACTTATAGGAAGATTTACAAACATACCACTCAATTCTTATGTATCTACTTGCATATTTAATATCTAAACTTCTGTTTATATTTATATATCCGCCTTATTTATAATCGTTTAAAAATGGTATTTTTGATGTGATGAAAGACTTAGGTATTATGAATGTAGAGGTAAAGTTTAGGTGTTAGATATGTAAATAGAGACTTCAGAGCGTAATTTAAATCGGAATATTAATATTTGATCGAAAATTTTACAATCTAAATTTGCATGCCGATATATTCATATCGGCTTGCTGTTTAAAGTGCACCATTTTTTATATATGTAACTATAAACTTCTAATTATGGGCACCTTTTTAATTATTATGAAATTATAAATATTTTTTCTCTTCAATAAAAATAATAAATTTTTATGTCAAATTTTAACAGATTATAAAAATTTTTCTCACCACAAAAAGGTTTTTTTTAAAGCACAAAAAATAAATATTAATAAACAGGTGCATGAAAAAGCGAGCAAGTTATCTTTTGACGCAGCTTTTGCATACCAAGTTCCTATAAAGAAACAACAAAATACCAAAATAAAAAAAAAAAATAAAAAAAAAATCTCATTTTAAAATATTTTCTGAGTTCATAAACATAACAATAGAAAAGGAGATCTACATACATACCATGCAATTTATATACATTTACATACAACAACAACAACATCAGCAACAAAGCCTTAATCCCACTAAGTGGGGTCGGCTACATGAATTCTTTTTCTCCATTGCATCCTATTTAGTGTCAAATTTTCATTTAATTCTAATAAATTAAGATCATTTTTTATGCAATAAGCCCAAGTTTTCCTAGGTCTACCTCTGCCTTTCTTAACATAAGTTGTATTTCAAATATCTAATCTCCTAATCGAATCATCAGGTGATCGACGTTTAATGTGACCAAACCATCTAAGGCGACTCTCTCTAATTTTATCCGTCACTGGTGTAACACCAACCCTATTACGAATATATTCATTTCGCATTTTGTCTCTAAGTGTAAAGCCACTCATCCACCTAATCATTCTCATCTCAGCAACACTTAACTTGACATTATGCTTCTCTTTTAAAGGCCAACATTCAACACCATAGAGCATTGAAGGTCTCACCACCATCTTATAAAATTTTCCTTGCAGTTTAAGCGGTAATTTTCTATCACACAATAGGCCGAACGCATTCCTCCACTTCAACCAACCAACCTAAATTCTACTATTAACATCCTCATTTATATCACCATCGCTTTGAACAATGGATCCGAAATATCTAAATCGTTCACACCTTTTAATAATTTGATCACCCAAAATTACACTTTTATCACTAGACCTACTATTACTAAAATTACATTCCATGTATTCAATTTTAGTTCTACTCAAACGAAGACCTTTAGACTACAATTTAGACCTCCATAATTCAAGTTTTTCCTGAACTTTTTCTCTTGTCTTATCCACAAGGAGGATATCATCAGCAAAAAACATACACCAAGGTACATCCTCTTGTAAATGCCCAGTAAGACTATTCATAAATAAAACAAAAAGATATGGGCTTAAAGCCGATCCTTGATGTAAACCAACAGAAATAGTAAAATATTTAGTTAATCCTCCTTCAGTTATAACACATATAATAGCTCTAGCATACATATCTTCAATGACTTGAATATAAGTCATATCAACACCTTTCTTCTCAAGGACTCTCCAAAGAACATCTCTAGGAACCTTAGCGTAAGCTTTTTCTACATCAATAAAAATCAAATGTACATCCTCCTTATTATTTCCGTACTTCTCCATCAAACCTCTCAATAAATGTATAGCTTCCATGGTAGACCTGCCTGGCATAAATCCAAATTGATTATGAGAAACCTTCGTAATACGTCTTAACTTATATTCAATTACCCTCTCCCATAATTTTAAAGTATGACACATCAATTTAATTCCTCTATAATTTGCACACTCTTGTGCATCTCCTTTATTCTTAAAAATGGGGACCAAAATGCTCTTTCTCCACTCCTCAGGCATCTTTTTAGTTTTTAAAATAATATTAAAAAGTTTAGTAAGCTAGAAAACCCCCAAATCACCTAAACATTTCTACACTTCAATTGTGATATCATCAGGTCTTACAGACTTTCCCCCCTTGATTTTCTTTAAAGCCTCATCAACTTCTTTTTTACTAATGACTTCTTTTTTACTAATGACTTCTTTTTTACTAATGATATTTATATACATTTACATAATTAAAACAAAATTTGATATTCAACAATTCAACAATTATAATCACATAAAAACATATGATGTAAACATATAAATTAACTTGTAAGAAAATTAATCTTAGTGCCATATTTGATTTGATCATATTCAAAGTTTACAAGTTAAATATGTAAATATATAAGAATTGTATGGTGTGTATGTAGATCAACCTAAAAAACAACATGCATGTACAAGAATATGCACACAAACATATAAAAAATAAAATTTAAAAAATAAAAATAAAAAATTAAAAAAAGCAAAGAAATAAGCCGTAATCTAATCTAATCCAGCAACAAAAATATCATTTTTTACCAATAAAATAGGCAAAAGGGTATTTAGGGCTTCCTCAAGGCGGAGGCTGCTCCCATCACCACTGCCATTATGAGGCCAAGTCCGGCACCTAAAGATGCACCGACTGCTGCTGCTGTGATCGAGCTCCCCTTTTCCTGAGAAACTGCTGCTGCTGCTGCTGCTTCAACAGCCATCTTTCTTTCCCTCGCCAGCTCCAGCGACAGTCTCTCATTCGCAAGTTCCTGAAGATACAAGGATCATTTTGACAACACAAAAATTTAAAAAACAGGAAATTACATATTTACCCTTCATTTTTATATATATTTACATATCTAACACATAAATCTCCTGATATTTACATCAATTTTAATCTCTAAATTACATTAAAAACACCAACATTACAATATTTGGATGAGTAAATATATACTTAGATCTGAAAGTTTAAGAATAAGAAAATGCTGAGAAATGACTGTAGGATGCAAGCAAAAACAGCTTATATTTAAAGAGAGCATGATGAATGAAGTGCAAATAGATTGTTTTGGGATTCGAGACTCTTACTTGAAAGGCCATCTCCTCGCGGCTATGAAGAACATGATGCACCAGTCCTCGGAATGCAGCAACCCCTTCGATAGGAAAGATTATGTCTTTCCTCTGAAATGGTATTTGAAAAAGATTGATTGGAGCCAGGATCATCTTCAGAGCATTCAATCTCCTCGTAAAGTTGCTCTCTATCGGTTTCACAGACGGAGTCGAATTAGATACAATTGGCACGACGAAAGGGCACGAGTTGACGACTTCAGCCATCGCGGGAGGTGCTTCATATGCCTCCATTGCAGATTTGACTAGCATCTTCTGCTCACGTGCGCTGACGGAGAATCGATTTGTGATAGCCAAAACCCAAGGGGTGCCCAAACTTTTGACCTCATTCAGAAGAGAAGAGAGGGCCGGCTGTACCGAAGAATTGCTTGATTGATGGCATCGTGGTATTGGCTGACAAAGGTTATGCACCAGTACAACCAGGTCAATTTTCTTGCTGAGATCTTGCATGCCCTGGTGCAATTCTTCTCGCAGCTTTCTGGCCTCTGAGTGCAGTTCCTGTACAGAAACGGATAACAAATGGTATTGAAGTAATGAAGTAAAAATTCGAAAGTAAAATAAAAGGGATTTGGGAAATGAATGAAAGACAAAAATCCTAAAAGTATTTATATCCTTTCTGGAAAAAATATCAAAATAGTACAGTGACTCTTTGGAGAAGATCATTTCTCATAATCTGTAAGTGTATCAATTTAGTTCCCAGATTCTTTAAATATGGACTGAAATAGTTTCTACGGAGTACTATTTCAACCTTTAAAAAATCTCTGGACCAATTTGACAATATTATAGACTCTGGGACTAAAATGACCACATGTAAGCAGTAAGGGGACTATTTTGATACTTATATTTCTCTTATAAAGGTAGTTACGCAGAACAAGAACCCAAAACCGTTATCTCTACAGCTTAATACATGTAATGTTGAAATATTTCTAACCCAAAATATAACGATCCAGTCAAAAATCTTGGCTAGCTAACGAATCAAAGAAAACAAATTCAAAGCTAAAAAAATGATATGCATTTGTTGACAGCTGAGGTAGTTTTGCATTTTTTTATGGTCGGTCATCTGTTGATACGAGGTTGATATTGAAACTAATCAAACCAGCGTTAACAGAAGCAATTTTTACAAAGAAAATGATTAGGGCCACAAATACGACTCAAAACTGAACGCAAATACCAACAAACACCAATCCCAGCTAGGGTCGGAAGAGATAATTTGAGGGCAGTGGTGGTGCTGATGACGTGGTTGAGAGAGTAGTGGTAGGGGAAAGGGCGGCGACAATCATATGGAAGAAAAAGAAGTTGGTGGCAACAGCTGGGGGCTGCAGGGTAGGGTCACAACAGTGGGGGAAAGTGGTAGGAGAGCTGGAGGAACTTCAGGAAGGCTGTATGAAGGGAGGCTGGAGAGGTGGGATAGCAGGAGTGCAGCAGGGAAAGGGGCGGCAGGGGTAAACTGTGGCCTGCAGGAGCAGGCCGGCAGGTAAAGGAGGTAAGGGAAGAGAGGAGGAAGGGATTCGGAGAGGATACAGCACCATCTCGGAGCAGAATACAGCCAATGCACCACCTATCGTCAGATACAACCCTAGCAAGGGGAAAAAGACTTCATGCAGAAAGTAGAAAGAGAAACACACTAAAACATAACTCAAATTCCAACAAATAATCAAATAAATAGACTGCAAGTAGGTGAGAAACAGAAAAGGAAATAAAAAGGAAGCAATGGGCGGCAAATCCCAACTCCCAGTAGGCGGTAAATACCAACTCCCAGTAGTCGGCAAATCCCGACTCTCAGTAGGCAGCAAATCCCGACTCTTAGTAGGCAGCAATCAGGCGAAGAAAGGAAGTAGAGAATCGGGAAAGGCAAGCATGAGCGGCAATTCCCGATTCTAAGAGGTTCGTCCGGTCCAATAGGAACCCCCAGAGGCCGGTTCAATAAGCCTTCTGCCCAAACCCCGCATCAATCTCCCGTGGTTGGGGAGCATCGACCTCATTCGTCGAAGCTTTTGATTTCTCGTCTTCAATCCTAGCAGCACAAGAATCCCGCTCTCGACTACATTGTCTTCCAAAGCATCAGAGAAATTTTTTCTATTTACAAGCATACCCCCATATTAATCTGCTCTCCTGGGTCTCACCACTGAACTGAATTGTTTGTGTATCTCATCGATACTGCTGAATACACTCGAAGTAATCCACAATCGGCTCAACCCGATTTTAAGTTAGCCTCACTCTCACTTCATGATAGTGTCCATGATGATAAAATGTCAACCGCGATATCCTGAAGTGACCTCTATAGTTCATGCCATGTATTTGGCACTGGTGTGTCAATCTCATCATCCCCTGTCGTCACCAAAACTGATATCACCAATGTTGCTCTGTTGACAAGGAATCTTGCGATCTCGGCCTCTGCCGTAGGAAGTAGGATGATGTGCTTCACATCCTTGGTGAAGGAATATGTGTTGTCGTGCTGAAACCTCCGGTCAAACTACACGGTCTCCTTAACAAAAGATGGCAAGCATTCATAGGGAGAACATCGCAGCACACCTGATCATGTAGTTGGCTCCGGATCGAAATCTTCACTAGACACCTTCAATTAATGCCAAGTTTATTCTCCTTCTTCAACAATGTCAGAAAATATGATTGGGACGCCTCTGGGTCATGAGACCCAACTTTTCTACCATTTATGTAGATGCCACATTCTTACTGCTCCCCCCATCGATGATGAAACTGTATACATTACTTTTCACCGTACAACAGGTGTAGAATATATTGTGGCGAAGCCACTGCGGATCCCTCGTATCCTCAACCTATAAGATTCGTCTAATCAAAAATGTCTCTCCATCTAGTGACAGGTGATACACCCACCTTGTTCCTTCGCTTTTTCCTCGTTGCTAACCTCCTCCACGACACCCTGCTCAGTTAAAAAACATGATTCGGCTTGTCTGCCAGCTGGAGACATTGTGCCCAAATCCGTGGCACCTAAAGTATTTTTTAGTGGAGACTGTACTAGGCGTGCTACTCTTCTAAGATTTCTTCTCAAAGAGGGTGGCTCTATCCTTATCTAAACCCGCTTTCTCCACTCCGTGAGGCATACACCTGCTGGTATCTCCAATTGTGGGTGGTTGTCTTGCTGTTAGTTGTGGTCTGCTCTGTTTCTACGGACTTTCCACTTGCAGTGCTAAAATTTGAATATCCCCAAGTGATCAATGCAGCTGCAGCTGTACTAAATTGCTAATAGCGGGCTTCAGACCCCCAAGGCACCGGGCGATCGTTTGCTCATTCTGCTCGGTCAGCTCGCATTTCATCTGTAAATGGTCGAGCTGAGTTGTGAACTCCTCCATAGAAATCTCGTTGCTATAGATTGTGGAGTTTCAGAAATATGTCCTGACGGTAATGAAGTGGAAGATATTTATTCTACATTGTCCTTTTCATGTTCTCCCACTTGATAATCTTATCGATGCCTTCTCTTTTCCTATGTCTTTGTAAGTTCTCCCACAACAAAGAGGCATTATTCTTCAACTTGATAGCAGCTAATTTGACCATCCTATTTTCTGGCACATTTTATACTCGAAGATCTGTTCAACTGATATAGTCAATCAATAAATTCTTCAAGATCCATACCTCCCTCAAATTTTAGTAGATCCACCTTGATTTTGTAGTCTCTGTGTCCTCCAACAGACGTCGCTTCTCTAGGCCTTCTTAGATACTAGATTCTGAAATGTCGCGGCCTTTCCTCTTCATGACTGACATCCTCGCGGATGAAATTTTCGTTTCTTTGACATCCATAATGTCTACCAATCCCGACTAAAGTCAGCAATCTCTCATTAAATTTCTTTCTGGGTAGGTTCGGGAATTTCTTCTAGGTAACATGGTTAGGGTTTGAGATTGGTGGAAGTGGAAAAGGTATTTAGTGGTACGACGAAAAATTTTGGTTTATGATGGATGGTAGGGAATGCCTAGGATAGATCGAGGGTTATGCTAGCTTTGATACCAAATGATACCATAACTAATCAAACTAGTGGTAATGGAAGCAACTTTTATTAAGCAAATGATTAGGGTACAAATACGACTCAAAACTGAACTCAAATAATAACAAACACCAATCCCAGGCTAGGACCCGAAGAGAAGTCCCGATGGCAGTGGTGGTGTGGGTGGGGTGGTTGGGAGTAGTGATAGGGGAAAGAGAGGATGGCAATCGTAGGTAAGGAAAAAGGGGGTGGGGACGATAGCAGGGGGCTACAAGGTAGGGTCACGACAGTGGGGGAAAGTTGTAGGAGAGCTGGAGGCACTTTAGGAAGTTGTATGGAGGGCGGCAAGGTGTCGGTTGGGCAGCTGAAGAGGTAGGACAGCAGGCGTGCGACAAGGAAAGGGGCGGCAAGGGTAAATCGTGGACTGCATGAGCAAGTTGGCGGGTAAAGGAGATAAGGGAAGAGAGGAGAGGGATTCAGAGAGGATATAACACCACCTCGGAACAGAATACAACTGGAGCACCACCTGTCCTCGAATACATCCCCAGCAAGGGAGAAAAGACTTCATGCAAAAATCTAAAAGAGAAATGCACTAAAACATAACATTAATTCCAGGACTCTAAGCATGTGGGAAATAAAAAAGGAAAGAAAAGAGAAGCACTGGGCGACAAATCCCGACTCCCAGTAGGTGGGAATCAGGCCTGGAAAGGAAGGTGGAGCGTGAGCAGCAAATTCCCACTCTAAGAAAGAAGAGGCGAGAATCGGCGAAGGCGAGCTTGAGTGGCAATTCCTGATTCTAAGAAAGGAAAGGGAAGCAAGAATCAGGGAAAGCGGGCGTGAGCAGAAATTCCCAATTCTACAAGGGATGGCCGGTCTAACAGTACATGACCCCCTAGAGGTTGGTTCAACTCGCCTACTCCCCAAGCTATGCGTCAAAGGAGCATTTTATAACAGTCATGTTTCGGTTGGGGAGGGGGGGGGGGTGTTGGTGGGGGTTGGTAAGGGAACGAAGGGAGGCAAGAGTAGTCGAAGAGCTGAGCAACCGGGAGATGAAGCTAGGAGTCTGGAAGTTGAAATGAAGTGTCGGGAAATCGAACGTAAAGGAAGCGAGAAGGTCAGAAGCCAAGAGGTTACTTTAGCCCTATAAAAGAATACACTTGAGGGAGGCAAAGTTGAGAGTGACTTACTTGGGAGTCGAGGGCGTGCGAAGAAGAGGACGGTGTTTGAAGAGGGAGGCAACAGCACCAAGTGATTCGCTGATCCGTCGAGTCGCAACGTCAACATAGGAGGGAGAGACGTGTGCTTGGAGCCCTAAGCCGAAAGAGGAGGAGGAGGTGACGGTGGGAGAAGAAGAAGAGGAGCTTGCGGGTTGAGGGAGTTCAAAGCCTGCTCGTGCGCTATTGAAAAGACGAGGAGAAGAAAGAAAGAAGCATGTGTGGTTTAGGGATTGGCGAGGTAAGTAAAGCTAAAGTTAATTGAAATGATAATATATATATATATATATATATATATATATATATTATTTTCAAAGATTGATCGGCAGTCGGAGACCGCCAATCAACCCCTATATATATATAGAGGCGCTAGGGTTTGGCTCAGCTAGGGTTTTCTCGCCCGATGGCGATTTTCTTCTTCCCTGATCTTCGTCGCGGGCTTCGTGTTTGCGATGGGAGAAATGCTTCGTTCTTTCGCCGAGGTGATTGCGGGGAAAAAGACAGCGGATGGCTCTTCAAAAACTTTGGTCTTTCCTCAATCTTTTCATGATGCACTTCTTGTTTCGGGTGAGGCTTCATTGGTTAAGAAGGCTAGTAAGAAAAATGGTAAACATGTTCTTTTTCTTCTGTTGTGGAATATGCCTCTTTGGCAATATCCTCTCGATTGCTTTTGTTGGCAAGTTCCTATATTGTCATCCTAAATTATAGCTTATTCGTCTGGATTTTGAGAATTTTAAGATGAAAGGGGAATGGAAAATAGGTTTGCTAGATGGTCACCATATTCTTATTCAAGTGTCTAATGAAGAGAATTAAGCTTGGCTTTTCACTAAGAAAATTATGAGAATTGATAATAGGGTGATGAAGCTTCTTAAGTGGTCCGTTGATTTTGACCCTCAAACTGAGCCTCCAATTGCTTCTGTTTGGATTAAGTTTCCGAGGTTAAAGCTACACCTGCATAATCATCAAGTCCTTTTCTCCTTGGCTTCTATTTTTGGGAGACCTCTTAAAATGGACTCTCCTACATTTTCTATTACTAGACCTGTTGTTGCTAGGGTCCTAGTTGAGAGATACATTACTCAATCTTTTCCTGAGGAAATTTGGATTGGATCTTCCCATAATAGATATTGGCAGAAAGGGGTCTTGGATTAATATCCTCCATATTGTCCCAACTGTAGAATATTTGGTCATTCTTATTCTCAATGTTATCACCAACATCAAGAATTGAAAGTCAATGAAACTAAAAGGGATGATTTGATTGCTTCCAAGAGTGTTAGAATTTCCTCTCCTATTGAGGTGGTGGATGTTGGGGGTGTTGATCCTATTGACAAGACTGTTGATAATAGAGGTTTCTCTTTTGAAAATGCTGTGGAAATATGCAGGGGTGATGATTTGGGGGAGCTTGTGGCTTTGCTTAAGAGGGGTGAGGGGAGTAACACACATAAAAATGAATCTCATACATTCCAAAGGGCCCTTTCTAACCTTGAGGATGAATGGATTATTAAAAACTAAAAGAAGGAAGAGTCAATGAGCTGCTGCATCATTATCCTTGGCCTTATCCCAACTAATCCAATCAGCTTTATGAATATAAATCATTCTCAATTCATCAATATTAAATGTTGTCACCTTAGTACCCCAATTAAATCAAAATGATTATTGCAGTGATATCCCTATTAGAGTCAAAAAAAATCAAGAACGAGCATAGTAAACAAAAATAGGATCCCATGTTAATTCCCCTCATTACTGGCATGCTTTATAGATTAGTCAATCTGGCAGAAAAGCCCCATTTTTACACTTGGCTATCAGCTGTCATTGTTATCCTCATCATCAGCCGTATAATATCAAAAAACATCTTTGCTAAAAAATTTCTCCAATCCATTTTTCAAGGATTTATGGACAGGGTTTTGCCAACCTAGGTAATTACAAGTATTGGATTAGTTGGAGTGCCTTGCCACTTTGCACTAGTTTTTTGTTTAGACATGACAGTTTTGATCCATAATAGAATTTATGAATAAAAAGCATGTTATCCTCTTCCACGGTTTATTTAATAGCACAGAAGTAAATTAACTTCAATCGGATAAGCTCAAAGAAATACCTGCAACTTTACTCCTCCTGAATCGACATAGCATAATCCGTCAATAAAACTTTCCTCAGGATTAACCCACTCAACATGTGCAAAATGTCTTTTATTACTTTGATCGGATACTGCTTTCAACAAAGAAGTTTTCCCAGCACCCTGAGATCATCAAAGTATTCAGATATCAGCAATTTTGCTATCCAAGGACATTCAAAGCAGATAATTACAACTTAGACAAGGAAAAATATACCTCAAGACCAAGTAACCGCACCCGACGAACTCTAACATGAACCTGCTTTGGTACGGAAATAAAATCACTGGTACAGTACAAAACAAAACTAGCTAAACCTTCATTACTTGAAAATTTTGATTTCTCATCTGGTTTAATTCCGATAGACTCCGTAGATGGACAAGTAAACAGAGGCAAAATTTCTTCAATGGGATATTTTGGTTGCCTCTTTAGTGGAGGCCCAATCATAATACGCATCTTCTGCAAATCTGGTTGTGCAAAGAGGCTTGATGAGTACGACGGAGTTGAAGGAAATGTCTCCACCACCGTTGAACACCTAGTAAAGCAATGTAGAAAATAGCATCAACTCTCCATCATATTATTGAAACTTATATTTAGACTAGGATGCACTCAACTGAATGAAAGATAGATCATCACGAAATAAATTACTTAACCAAAGCTTATGCTGTTTGCTTACGTCATTTTCAACAGCCAAGCTTTGTTATGTGTGAGACAATTTCTTTAAGCTTAGCTTAAGATAAAATCTTGCTCTAATAGTAAGCATTGTCAGTATTAATATTTAACAAAACTAATCACAATCCTAACCATTAGAGAGAGAATTATATTTAGCTGAGCAAACTGAAAGACCTCCTGTTATGAGGCAAAAAAAATGTGATCTTCTAGACCAGAAAACTAAAACAGAGAGAGAGAGAGAGAGAGAGAGAGAGAGCAGCATTATTGCATACCATTTTCCATTTACATGAGCTTGAAATAAAGTACACATGTGCAGTCCATGACCAATTATATCAACTTTAAGTGGTTCAGCATTTTTATTGCCAGGAATGCCACTCCATCCAAGGGGAAGGATGGATGTTGCGGTACGTATGATAGGAGGATCAACTATATGACCAAGTTCTACAGCACCAGCGGAACTCAGCCCAAGCAACTGCTGCAAATTTGGAAACTGCGGCAGCTGTTCAATACCAAGAAATGAAGCAGCATTTATGCACATGAATTGCTCATATATTCTGCAAAAGCAAATAAACGAAATATTACTCTCTTCCACCATGAAGGCTTAATAATCATTTCAAGAGGCAAAAGTTCGAACCTTTTTAATAAGAAGGCAATTCAAAATATGATATTAATAAGCAGTCTATCTACAATCCTACCAACAAACGTGTCCCACCCGGGTTCATGTAGATGTAACAAAAAAGAAATTCTGTTGCTTTAGCTTTAGGTGGTAGACTTTATTTAAATATTTTTAGATTTCACTATTAAAAAAAAAAAAAAATCATATGTCATCAACGTTTAAACCTGAAATAATTTACATTAGAATTTGAGACATTTTGATGATAGTACCCTTTCATTTTGATAGTTTTTATCAACAGGACCATCATCAAAGTATTTAGTTGATTTCATTTTGCTATTTTGGATCTTTTAGAATCTATTTGCTCGACTGCAGAGGATCTAGTTTGTGATTTGCATGTTATTTAAGTTCATCATGAAAAATCATTATGTTCTCAATCTTGTCAACTGCAGCGTAGATGATCTAATCATTGTTGACAATTGAAAAAGGCTAAACCTTTTTGAACGCTAGGTTAACCCAATAGGATTAGGACATATTTACGTCAATGTGAACTTAGACCCTATAATTCTATAAATTGCCCGTGATCAACTCCGTGGATGGGTTCTAAAAAATTGGCACTAACCTAATAAGGGTAAATAGATTTTTTATTGTACTACTTGGCCCAATCAAACCCAAGTTGACCTATCTGTCCATATAAGACCAATATAATCAATTTTAATTAAAATTTTCAAATTGATTACTCCAGAAGCTTTAGAAAAATCCCAATAGGTAAATAATAAATGCCTCGACCACAATTAGCCCTTGCAAAGGCCAATTGGTTCACTTAGCAACAACTGATCTTATTAGAGCTTCAAGGACGGACAGCTTGACAAATTTGTTCTTTGAACCAAATTGTGAACATTTAATAATAAAAAAAAATCAATCAATTAATCATAAATGATTGAGCTCAATTGACTCATGACGAAGCCTAGTTTAAACAATTAACACATTTTTCATGAACTGACCCAAACAAAGCCTATACACTCCACACACTGTTCCATAGGTAGGTACCCTGATTGAAAATGAGCATGAACTTTTATACCAGGCTTGCCCTGGACATAGCAGATTATGGATTTTGATATGGTAGCTGCAGATCATTTCTCCAAGTAACACATTATGTTGTTTGCCAGAGTATGATGGATGTGACACACATTTCAGACCTTTACTTCAAGAAGATAATTTATCTTTATGGTATACCCAAGATCATTACTTCAAATAAGGATGTGAAATTCCTCAGTCAAATTTCAAAGAAATTATGGTACGATACTTTACGTTCGGCACTTAACCAAAGACAAATAGATAGGTAGAGATTGTAAATCGTAATTTGGGAAATCTCTTTTGGAATTTTATGAGAGAAAATATCAGATAGTGCATTATGGCTCTTCCTCAAGTGAACTTTGCTGACAACCATTCCACTAGTCAATCTATAAATCACAATTCTTTTGAGAATCTATATGAGCAGAACTGTTACATCATTGGAGTTACTGATATTTCCAGCAACCAAGTTTAGCCCTGATGAAGAAGCGAGAGTCAGAGAATTCAGGCCCTACATGAGCAAGTAAAAAGGAAAATTGCTAAACATAACACCAAATATCAGAAGCAGGGTAATAAATCCAATGAAGCTATAATTTTGAAAGAAGGTGACTTGCTATGTATTAGACTCAAAAAAGAGTGATTCTTGCAGGTTCATTTGAAAATCTCGAGGCTAGAGCTGACGGTTTATTTAGGATTATCAAGAAGATAAATGGAAATACAAAAATAATAGATTTGCCTAAAACCACAGAACATGAGAGATATATGCACATACAATGTGTGCGTGAGAGACAGAGAGAGAGAGAGGGAGAGAGCTATTTTGGGCCATATGA
Source organism: Papilionanthe hookeriana x Papilionanthe teres (assembly GCA_022702705.1). Taxonomy (NCBI): domain Eukaryota; kingdom Viridiplantae; phylum Streptophyta; class Magnoliopsida; order Asparagales; family Orchidaceae; genus Papilionanthe; species Papilionanthe hookeriana x Papilionanthe teres. The sequence continues at coordinate 148,406,746 of CM040422.1, read as the reverse complement.
TTTTAAAGCTTAGTATGAACACACAAACAATGAGAGAGATGGGCAGATATTAACCAACGCACCCCTCTCTCTCTCTCTCTCTCTCTCTCTCTCTCTCTCTCTCTCTCAAGGTGAGCACTCTGAGCTCTCTTTCTGTGTATATACTATGTTTCAATATCATATAGCCAAAAACATCCCTTGTTAACCAATTCATTCAAGGGAGTTAGCAACTATCTCCCTTGGTGGATCTGAATCAAGGATGCATTAAGAGAATTCTAGGAAGTCACTGACATCAGGTTCAGAATGCATCATGTTAACAATTTGGCAAAATAACTGAATAATTGGTGATTTAACCAACATCTATATGAAAACTATCTCTGGTTAATCTAACATAAAATTAGCTGCATATTGAAGATCCCAATAAAGAATTTAAACGACATAATTTATTAAAATAGAATAAAAGTCGGCATATCAACAAACCAAAAAGTCCTTTAGAGATAGTACCGGTAAAAAGATTTCAAATGATCTTCTAATTCACATATAAGTATAATAGGGGCTTAAATGAACCAAGGGGCATTGGTTAGATGCACCAAGGGCCTTCCAGGACGACATCAGGACCAGAAGACTTAATATTCATATATCACTGTTGATCTCGTTTTTGGTCGAGGTTTAGTCTTCCTCCAAGACTTAGAATTCTAGCCTCAGGAGCTTCCCCGACGATCTTAGTTTCCTAGCGATGGGACCCACCTCATTTTAGGGAGTCTGAAACCACTTCGTTACTCTTTGAAATCCTGCACCAGATTCCGTACCGCTAGTCTCTAGCAGGTCGAAATTGACATCAAGAATTCAAGTTGAGTCCCTATAGGATCCCTGGACATTAGGACAGCCTCGTGCACGCCTTACACACATGGACGCACAAATTCTCTGTTCGCGGCCTCGACGCCTTCGATTCCTTCGCAGTGGACTGGAGCTGGAGTCAGAACGCAGGGACAATCGACATCAAAGTCAGAATTTCAGAAAAAGCCGGATTTAACGCACTTTCGACGTGACGGCCGACGAGGTTGTCCGAACAACCTCGGATGACGAAATTGACTGCGCCGATGCGTCCGGAGTGTCGTTTTCACCTAAAATTGATATTTAATTTGCGACGATCGCCTGTCGGGGACGAAATTTCTGAAATGAGAATTTATATAATTATAATAATAATAATACTGTTATTATTATATTATTATATATAATTCTTATATTCCCCCCCCAACTTTTTTTAACATTTCCTAAGCCCTAATCTTTACCCGTTCGATCGGCTCACCTCTCCTCTCGTTCGCACGATAGGGAGTTCCCGTTCCCTGCTTCTCCCGCGCTCGAGCACGTCACCCCGACCACCTCTGTCTTCCCCATACTCAAGCGTGTCCCTGCGGGGCTTCTCCTTCTCGAGCCGCATACGTTCGCCTCCATCTCTTATCCCTGGCTGCGCTGGCTCTCCTCTGCGACCCTTTCTCTGTCGCTGCTGCCTGAGGCCGCTCCACTTGGGGCTTATCTCTTGTGAGTCTTCCTCAGCACTCCCCCCCCTTCCATCCTATAAAAGTGACGTGTTATAGGTGTTCCATGTCACATAGGTAGATTTTACTTGGAGGTGGGGAAGTGCTGCTGGATTGAACCCTGAGCTTCTTGCTTTGTTTGTGTGCTCTACACTAGCTGGTAACCCTTCTTTTACCTCTGTCTTTCTTGGTTTTACCTGTAGTGGCAACAGTTTTTCTGCGTCTGGTTTAGTTCTTCTTGCCTGTTGTTTTCGGCTGGGTACCTATGTGACATGGAACACCTATATGCAAGTTTAAAATGTTGTTTTCTCCCTCTCTTTTCTTTCTAACTGCAGACTGATTTGTTACTTTAGCCTTATTTAGAGAGATTTACTACTTGGGCATGTTTTAAAAAAAAATTTGGAAGCATGAACATGTTTTAGAGTATGAGCTTGATTATTTGCTTGAAGTAGTTGAAACATGGCATGGTATTGGCTCCTTTTCTTTTCTCTACTTGCTTAAGATAATGGAACGTGGTTTTACACTTGGCCTTACCTAGTATGAGATATGGAGAGGGATCACTTGAGCCTTGCAAGCATGTTATAGGTTTGGTTATCATGGCAAACTATTAGCTTTTCTAACCAATGCTCTGAATAGAGTTCTTCACTTGCTCCTATTGTTATGAATTGTTGAAGCGCCTCTTGTTCTTTTATATGTATGTGGGGGCTTGTTTCTTGCTCCTTATACTTTTCCCTCACAAAGATTGCATACTAGGAAGAGCCTTAGTTTAGTTTGAGAAGTTTCACACTTGTTCTTATATGAAGCATATGGTGGCTCTATGTTTTGAATATATGGAAGTTTGATTCTTGGGCTCCTTGCATCTTAGCCCCTACAAAAGCATGTTAAATGAATTTGGAAAGTTTTCTAAGTTTATTCTTTCTTGCAAGCATGTCATAGTTTCATGGTTTGATATATAAAAGGCATGAAGTGTTATGATAGTCCAAGTTTAACCTCTTTCAATTTCAAGCTAAGGCTATGTTTAAATATATATATATATATATATGCACTTCATTTGTCAAGTTCTTAAGAGGGCTTGTTTTAGCCTTATGTTGGGCTTGGATTTAATCATGGCTGGACTTGGTTTTAGCTTCGATGTGGCTCGGGTTCTGATTCTATGTGGGCTCGGGTTTGCTCCTTTAGCACCTTTTTGCTTTGGCTTTGAGTTGGGACTGCTGTAACCTGATTTTGGGCTTGTTCCCAGCCTTGCTATGGCTCGGTTTTTGGTTCTATGTGGGCTTGGTTTTGACTCTTTTGGTACTTCTGTTTTTTGGCTTTGAGCTGGTGCTGCCGTAGCTTGGTGATGGCTTGTTTTTGGCCTTGTTGTGGCTCGAGTTGGGCCTGCAGTGGCACGGCTTTGCCCTTGTGGTGTTGTTTCCTGCCTTGGCTTTGTCTTGGATTGGCTGCAGCTTGGTGTTGGTTCGGTTCTTGCCTCATGGGGGCTCGGGTTTATGCCTTGTGTTAGCTTGCTTTAGGCTTTATGTAGATTTAGTTTTATGGCTATTTGATAAATATTTTCAAGCACTCCGTGATGGATTGGAGTTGGTTTGGAATATTTGCAAATTTGCCCATTCACTTTCTTATGTATTAAAAGTTTTATCCCGAGATAATTTCTCCAGTTTTCTTCGCCTTGGCTGTGAGCTTCCTTGGCCCCTACCGCCTTGGCCGTGAGCCTCTTTGGCCTTGTCCTAACTTGGCCATGAGCCTCTTTGGCCTTGTCCTAACTTGGCCATGAGCTTTTATTTGGTTTTATTGGAAAATTTCACGCTTCTGAGGCATGATTGAGTTGTGAATCATGTGAGGGTTTGGAAATTTCAACCTACGGGGTTTGGAAATGCCCGTGAGATTTTCTTAGATTACTACTATTTGATTTATAGTGTGAAGGTTTGGAAGACTTTTTCAAACCTTATTTTGGGGCGTTTTAGGCTAACCCTCCTTCCGTTTGGGCCCCACTTTTCTTTTAAATCGGATTTGGAGATAGGGTTAGTCTCCTTTCCTTCACCTTTCGGATTGCTTGCGGTTTTCTTCGGATTTTCGTATGATTTTCGAATGAAGCACTTGTGGTCATTTTTTCGAGACTTTCCTGACGTTTTGATGATTTTATTTTTGTTTTGTTATTCATTTCCAGAGTTTTCTACCGTGAGTCATTTCATTGTCTTTTTCGAAGCTTTACGGACGATATTGCTTTTTCGGCTTGGCTTCCACTTGTGTGACACACTTCAGCCTGCTATAATTTGATAAAATAATGGATCTCCCAGGTATACAGGTTTGTTTACATTTACGACAGATATTTGTCGTACTTGCCATCGTTCTTTTTAAGCACGTCGTATCATACTCTACTGCATGCTTTACTTCCTGTGTTTTATACCCTGCTATACACTGTACAACATTGAAACATACTTGCATATGATGTTTATGAGAACTCAACCATAGTGCCACTTGATTTGACATTATAACTTGCCACCTTAGAAAACTCAACCTCTTCATGGCAAGGAGCTTGGAGTTAGCGGTGGGCAGCACGGCCATCTTCAACAGCAATCTTCACCAGCTAAACCATTCTTTAGTGATTAAACAACAATCCATAGGATTTCGAGGTTGCTCGCATAGTGCGGCATAAATCCTCAACCTTTTGTTGGGCCTATGTATGGCTCTTCCGTACAATATAAGCCTCAACTCGTTTTAGAATTCCGAGGTTGTCGTTTGTTACGACCTAAATCCTCACATCTTCTAGGCTATTCGTGTGATCGTTTCATACAAATGTAAACCCTAATTTAATAAAATTGGTAGGATGAAACATTTAAATAAAATCTCCCCTAAATCGAAGCTAAACCATAGGATAGCTTGGGAAGTCACAGAGGTTCGCCTCCGGATCTCTGACATCCCCTAGTTCTTCTTCCTTTGGATTCTACAATAAAATGTTTCAAATTCGAGCCAATCCAACTTTCACACATCTTTGTCCGATTTCATTGAAAAGTCCTATCCTTGCGACCTCCTGAAGATAATATTTCGATTTTTATCGAGAGTTTTCTTAAGTGATTTCGGTCATTTAAGATGTAATTAATTATAGAGATCATTCTTATAGGAAACATTTCCGAACCTAACTTAAAATAAACCCTATTTAATCCTTTATATTAAATAGTGAACTCATCGTCAAATAAGATGGTTTACGAGCACCAAACGGACGTCATATATTTCTTAGTTTATTTGATCGAGCCTCACCCTCAAGTCTTATGTTTATCTTTCGTGATAAATATGGGTCTTGAGGTGTAGCGCTTTTTCATTTAAACTATGAAAAATATGAGGTTAGTTTGATTTCATATTTTTCTAAAATTATATATATATATAAATTAAAGCGTCCTTCCAAAGCGGGCGACGAGATTTCGATTCCGGCAACCGATAGCTTCTTAAGGGCACTCTACACCCAAAACAACGCCGACAATCACAAAATTAGCAGATGATAGTAATTCATGCTGTCGACTTGCTAAGAAAAGCAAAGTTAGAGCAGTTAGACTGAAGACTCCAGCTTACATGTTAATAACAAAGTGAAATTTAATATTAATACTTTCAAATGTAAGCTAGTCCAAGAACATATGCAATTGTTCCATGAAAAATGCGATCAAACTAGGATCCCTCAAGCATACAGAATATCACGAGGAAATTTTATTACCATGATCAATGCATCAGTAATTCCAAAAAAAATAAGGTTAATGATGTGCAGCAAAAAAGGGGGGCCATTTACATACACACCACCCAATTCTTATGTATTTACATATCTCACAACTAAGCTTTAATTTTTACATTTATACCACCCCAATCTTTTATGTCACATCAAAAATACACCCATTTTAACTTTTAAAAGTAATCCACCTTAAATTCAAGTTTAAGTGTTATATATATAAATAAGAATTGAGTGGTATGTATGTAAATCATCCAAAAGAAAAACTGTGAGACACGTAAACCCTTTGAAGTTAAACTATAAGTATAATGGAGCGCATTCTTACTTGTGAAAGCGAAACCTATAAGACCTCATCGAATGAGATTGTAACCGTTCCTTTAATTCCGAAATAACTGAACTCACCTGCAGATGTCTTTGCCATGACAACGCAGTGAAAATGAGTAGCTAGAGTTTGAATTTTAAGTGTGGAATTCAAAATTTTCAGAATAAGCAACATGACGTGAAAAAAATCTTTAGAAATTCACGATCAATTTATCACCAATTATAAAGAACAGAAACTCTTACCGATATTAATTTAGAATACTCAGCATCTGAAAGCAGTTCCACAGATGAATTCCTCAAGAGAAATAGCTGAAAAAAAATGGATTTCCTAGGAAAGTTAATGAAAGTTTAAGGAACATCGTATGGACACAAAATTAAATAAATATTTGGTAATAAACTTGTAGAAACAAAATATACAGGAAAGGTTTAAAACTGATTAAAACAATATTTTAATGATATAGTACCGCAATGGCATTGTCTTCTGGATTTTTTAACCAAAAGAAATGGAGTTAATGACCAAAATGGTCAATAGACTTCTTAAACTAAACTCATTTTACTTTCAATTCTTCTAGATACTTTCCATTCTTCTAGATGTTAAATTTAGTTTCTCAGCTCATCAAACTTAAAACAATCAAAAACTACTATCAACTTCAACATTTCAACGCAGGATAATTGATTGAGAAACATCCGAGGCCATTTTTATATTTTAGGGCCAATCTAAGTACTTGATACTAGCTAAAACTAATGGGATTAACCTAAAAGGTTCAGAATGCACTCAAGAAAAACTTCTCTCTACAAGTTTTCATCCAAAGAATAGAAAAATTGACGGAAGAAAAAAATTTGATCGAAGTTTGATGAATTGAGAAACTAAATAGAGCACTTGAAAAAAATCTGACTAAATAAAAAAACCTAAAAAACACTATAGACTACTTCAGTAATTTACTTAAAAATATACATAAGAAGTTCTTAGTTAATAAAGCGAGAAAACAAGATCGTATAAATTTGTATCACCTTCCAACAAAACATGGTCATTTCATTAAGCAGAGTTTTCAAAAATTAGGAAAAGGATATATATCAGAAATATTTAAGCATACCAAAGTTGAAAATTCAATTATATAATAGATAATTTGATACAATACAATAAGTATTGTCTGCGCCCAGTTAGATTAGCCCATATAAGTCAATCAGATAAACCTTCAAGGCCTTTTTAGTCTGATCACAAAGTTTGTCAAAATTTTGTAGCTGTTCTTTTCAGTTTTATTGACTTAACTCTGCTAAGGATACAAGTGATATCATCATTAATATAAGATGGCTTTTCCTTCATCTATAGACTTCAACTTCTTGTATATACCTTTACATACATGCCACTCAATTCCTCTATTATAGTTTGAGGTTCGAGTAGATCGTTGCACAGTGGGTCGGGGAGTTATTTATGTCAAGTGCTTTGGCAGTTCGTCCTTCAGTAATCAATGGCATCGATTATGATTGGTGAACACAAACAATTTATGACAGGTTTCGTTTCATCAGTAGCTAAGATTATGGATGAAAAGTTAAATGGTATTAATTATTTTTACTGGAACAACTGTGAAACTTTATTTAAAGAGAATTTCTTAAGAGAGCCACCTCATTAATAATCCTCAAGCTGAGAATGATCCGAATTATTCTGAGTGGATGAGACTGGATGCTCAGTTTTGATACAAATACGGAATTCTATCGAACATGATAAATCCAGTCATATTACTCATTGTGACCTTGTTAAAGATGAAATGGATAAATTAGCATTTATGTTTTCTGAGAGAAAAAAATAATTCTCAAATATTTGATGTAAGGAATTCTATCGTGTTGAATAACAAGATTATTCACTTAACATGTATCCCACACATTTTAAACATGGGTGTGAAAAATTGAACGAGCTATTGTACTTTAGTACCGATGTTCGGATTCAACAAGAAAACAAAAGGCTTTTATGAGTTTTCTAACTAGTCTCAACTCTCTGAATGAAGGTGTTAAATCACGGATCTTACCTGACCCTAGATGTACCACTTTGAGGGAAGCAAACACTAAAGTATTGTGCATGATCCAGATTTCTTAGACCTCATCCCTACAACAATTAGTGCCCTTGCAAGTCAGAAAAATACATTCATCGGTAAACCACAATCTTGGGACAATTACAGAAGTTAAACACTAAATTTTGGATATCAAGGTAGTATGTTATTACTTTCATAAACTTGATCACACGAAGAGAATCATGTCAGAATTCGCCCTAAAGGTTCTAAATCAAAGCCAGCTCACACTGCCACTACTACTGAGGCCTCTCTGAATCAGACTCTCACAATCTCTGCAAATGAATATGCCAAGTTTATCAAATTTCAGGAAGCATACAAGAAATCTTCATCTATCACTGCCCTTATCGAGTCAGGTAACCATAATACTTGCCTTCTTTCATCTTTCACACAAGTCATTGATTCTAGTGCTACATACCACATGACAGGTAATCCAAAACTCTTTTCTACCTTTCATAACCACCTTTCTTATGTCACGTTAGCAGATGGATCTGCCTCTAATGTTATTGGTTCTGGCACCAATATTACACCCACATTGCCTCTAACTTCTGCTCTCAGTTTACCTCAATTTATTTTTAAGCTTGTCTATGTTAGCAAAATTACACATGTTCTTAATTGTTGTAATTTTATTCTTTCCCGACCACTGTGTAATTCAGAATCTTATGATGAAGAAAACTATTGATAAAGAACGAGAATCAGGGGAGCCTATACATTATGGATAATGATGTACCTCGACCTATAGCATGTGAAGTATCTTATCCCTTTTTGAGATCTATTGTTGATTAGGACATTCAGCCCAATCAATGTTGAAAAAGTTATACCCTTTGTTTCAACAATTATCATCTTTAGATTGTGAGTCGTGTCAATTTGTTAAATACCATTATTTGTATTTTGTTCCCAGAGTTAATAAAAGAATCATTCATATTTTTTATTTGGTCCATCTGATGTGTGGGGACCTTGTTCTGTTTTATCTAATGAAGTATGATATTTTAGCACTTTTATAGATTATTTTTCTCGTATGACTTGACTTTATTTTATGAAATCTCGTACCGAATTATTGTCACATTTTCAATCTTTGTGTCAAAATTAAAACTCTATTCAATATGTCGATTAAGATTCTGAGAAGTAGCAATTCCAAAAGATATATATATTTTCTGCACCCTTTCAAAAGTGCATAACACAAAATGGGAATATTTCAACAGTCATCTTGTGTCAATACTCCATACAAAAATGGAGTATCCATACCAAAATCGAGTAGCTGAAAAAAAAATAGACATTTTCTTGAGACGACTACAACTATTTGTTACAAACGAATGTATCTAAACAGTTTTGGGTTGATGTAGTTTCTATCGCATGTTTTTATATCAATCTGATTATCCAAAACCAAACATCCTACCAAGTTTTATTTTCAACTAAATCTCTCTTTTTTATTGAACTACGTATATTTGGATGTACTTGTTTTGTCTGTGATACTTATCACAAGTTTCTAAATTAGACTCTATGTCATTAAGGTGTCTTTTTAGGATATTCTTGACTGCATAAATGGTACTAATGTCATTTCCCTTTTAAACATATACACGATTTTTTATGTCACATTTCATGAACAAAACCCATTTTTTGTAACCCATCGATGTCTAAATCCTCAAAATATTTTAATAAGTTGTTAATGTATCATATCATAAGTTCATATCCTGATCTAGCTCCATCTCCAGTGCCTTAGCCTAGATCACCTATCTAATGTTTACTTAAGATGATCTCGTTCCCCAGATCTTAGTCTAAACCCAGAACATCTTCCTCATAGATCCTCCTCCCCGTGACTTTGATTTACCTATTACTCTGCCAAAGGGTAAACGTCAATTAGCCTATCTCATTTTATCTTGTGTTAATTATAATCAATTATCTTCCAACTCTTGTTCGTTTGTTGCTTCTCTTGACTTTGTTGAGATTTCGAGGTCTGTTCAGCAAGCCCTATCTCATTCTCGGTGGCGAGCAGTGATGCTTGATGAGATGAATGATTAACTAAAAATGGAACTCTGGAACTAGCTATAACACCCAAATTTTGTGTGTTACGCTGTGGACCTACCTTCTTGCATTAAGGCTATCGGCTGTAAGTGGTAAAGTTTCATTTTGATGGATCTGTAGCTCGTCTCAAAACTCGATTGGTTGCTAAGGGCTATACTCAAACTTTTGGGATCGAATACTTAGATACATTCTCTCTGATAGCCAAGTTGGCGTCGATTCATATCCTTGACTGCAGTGAATAATTGGCATCTGCACTAGCTAGAGGTGAATAATGTTTTTCTACATGGTGATCTTTTGGAAAATGTATACATGGAGCAACCCTCTGGGTTCGTTGCTTAGGAGCAGTCAGGGAAAATATGTCGTCTTCGGAAGTCCTTATGTGGATTGAAGCAAAACTCTCGAGCATGGTTTGGAAAATTTAGCCTAAGTAGAAGGGCTTTGGATGAAAAAAAATAGAAATGATCACATAATAATCTATAAGCAATCTGTTTCAGGAATTATTCTTTTGGTGGTCTATGTTGATGACATTATTATTATTGGATGCGTAGCAAATCTTGTCATTAAAATTGTTTTTTTTAAATCAATTCAACCCTAAAGATTTGGGTTCCTTGAAGTACTATTTGAGGACTGAGATATCAAGGAACAGGAAGGGTATCTTTAACTCAATGGAAATATGTTTTGTATTTATTAATAGAAACTAAAAAATTATGGATCAAACCACGCAACACCTCGATGCTTCCTAATCAACAACTTACCAAAGATGAAGAGATTTTTAATGATCTTAACGGGTATAAGAAGTCAGTAGAAAAATTAAACTACCTCATAATAACTGGACCATATATTGCGCATTCAATTAGTATTATAAATCAGTTTGTAATTCCCCATAGTCCATCATGTTACCTTAAGGAAGCTCCTAGACAAGGTATAGCATAGAAATATTGAAGGTTAGCTGCTAAATATGTAAATACATAAGAATTGAATGATATGTATATGAACCTTCCAAAAAAATAATAATACCTAATACTGCCCACTACCAGGCCAAGCGGTCCCCTCCTGATTTTCTTAATTCTCACACCACTTAACTGCAAGCCCTCACCAACTTTGCTTTTGCAGCTCTCAAGCTCCTCCAGGCTCTTCCATGTTCGTGTGAGTAGGCAAGCATGCTTTCCGTCTCCCAGAGACAACTCGCCTCCAGCAGCTGCTTGTAGATCAATCTATCCTGAGAGCTCCTACTCTGCTTCCGTGAACCACCCCGATTGGGCGCTTTGTCCCCTTTACATGTCCTCTCCCCCATCTCCGTCACAAGTACGCTACAGCAAACTACCTCACAAGCACACTATAGCAAACCAGCTCATCTCCCTCGTTTCCTCACAATAACCAGACGCATTGATATTTTCGAGGCCCCCATCAGCAATCCCATCTTGTGTGCCTCAAACCATGAAACACAGCAAGCCAAAAGCCTTGCGGCTCTCCCTTCCACATTCTTCCAAGCCCAAACACAAGTCGCGCAACCAACCTAGCTTCCTAGCCTTCACACCTACAAATCCCAACCAAAGTTCCTTCTGTTCTCCCACTCGGCTTGTTCATGCAACTCACCCCACTACCCAGCTCTGTCATGTGAGTCCTCCCACATGTCACAAGCATCAGCTTCCTACTGTGCATGGCTTCCAAATGAACTCATGTCCCCACCATTATCCTACTCCTCCCTCTTAGAATTAAACTTCCTGCTCAGCCACTGGACTGCAATCAATCCCGCACCAACGAGCCTCTTAGTTTTCATAGCACATCCACAGTCCTAAAGCGCCTACCTCCAGCCAGCTATCCAAATGTAGACATGCTGTCACTCCATCACCTCACTGCAAAACGCTACCCAAGGCACCTCTTCTCCTTCAGTTCCCAACTACAACAATCTTCTCACTCTTTCGCTCTAGAGAGAAGAGAGAGAGAGAGAGAGATAGCTTCATTTCTCTCTCTAAACTGAGAGGAAACCATTTCAACTCTCCTATCCTCTCTTCAATTTCCTCTCTAAGAGAGAGAGAGAGAGAGACATTTCACCCTCTCATTTTGCAAGCCTCAAAATTCATGCCAAATTCATGTTGCAATATTTTCAACGATCACCTCGCATAACGGTATAATATAGGAAATCAAAAGTGCATGTGCGAGTTGTCATTCACGTTTTTCTAGTGTGAGAAAAAGTTACAATTAAGTACACATGCTTCCAATACAGCAGAGAAATCCTACATTCTCTCTTTCAAGTACACCAAAGCCTATGCTCGCCTTTTTAGCAGATAGGTTACAGAACATAAATTGATATGTTCTAAAACAACGACCATCGTGCATTATAGGTGGCTGGAAATGTCTATTAATCCCAATACAGCCCCCTACATAGGAAAGACACTGGAAGGCTGTCAAAATTTGAACCGGACAAAATTGCAAAATACGAGACTTAAATAAACATAAATGTAACCAATAAATAATAAACAGCGAATTAAAGAGACATGGAACTATAACTATCTCGTGAGTTGCATTCATAAATAACAAAATTGAATACAAAATAAAACTTAAAATGAACTCATAGGAGGTATGTAAAGAACTCGATGTTCATCTACATGCATGAACATGATCTTTCAACGGATGTTTAGACAATATTGTAGCCTGTATTGAGGGTACTACAAAAGTTGGACTCATCCAAGTAGAATTGGAGCAGAGATATAATAGCTCTTCAACAAGAGAGAACATGTGCTAAGCAGGGTGAAACTCACAAAGAAATGAAGGGCCGTCAATGAGCATGAATATAACCAATATATGAACCTGGAAGCTTGCCAACGAGTAACAACAAGAGTTGAATATAGTGGACTCGCTAGCATTTAAAAGTTCCTCGTTGAGTACAAATAAGATCAAACTGAACATGCAATAAATCACATGCTAAATTTAAACAATTTCATTGTTTCAAGTGCAAAATGAAAGTGTTTTTCATTTCTTTTGTCATCGAATCCGCAATGCAAACAGCAGGCAAAATCAAAAGCTCAAAATAAAAATTTACACGTGCAAGCACTTTGCAAGAGCTTTGAAATCCATCTCGAACAGATGATTTGTCTAATGCATTAAAGCTTGTGCAACTACATCTTGCATTTCCACTATAATGTGCTACTACGTCATGCAAGTGCACTGAGATGTGTGCACACCATTAAACTCACTAGCCCGCATGTGCTTCAACTGGCATATTAAAAGTTTAATCGAAAGATAATAGAATGGAAGAACCCGGGAAAAATTTCTAGTTTGATTACACAGGTAAATATTAAAACAGTCAATAACATCTTTTAAATATCATTTTTATTCTATTATATAATTAATATTCCAGTATGAAAGCAAATAGCATAATGTTCATTGTTTATGAACACTAAAACAATAGAGGTACTTGTAACAATTGTTAAAAAATAACATAAATTTGATCGAATAAGATAACATAGCAACAATCTATTTTTGTTTGTGCTTGCTCGACAGTTACTATGACACATTTTTTATTTTTTTCTCCATTAAACAACAACCAAAACAATAATCTGAACATAAAAAGGTCATTCTATATCTGTAAACCTTAACATGGATTCAGAGCTGAAAAGCATAATTACCATTCAGGTATAGTTTAATTCAAAAAAGAATTTTTGTTTATTACTGGTTTTAAATATGAAAGAAATAACTGTCTTTAAGTTAAATAGAAAGACGATTCATTAACCCGGCTAAATTTACCCACGTCACCTCCATACTTTAGAAAATAGCCTGCAAAGGCCAAACAAGAGAAAGCATACGAAAAAATTCTCAATTTAAACAAAAACTATAAATTAATGTATCGTCCTCATTTCATGCATTACTAGCAACAAGTACCGCAGTGAAAATTTGCAGCATAAAAATTAAGGCAATATAGACTCAGAAACAGAAAGAAGTGATAAAATGAAGGTTAAACAAATACAAAATCCTGCAATATAAAGATAAGCTGAAAGACCAGATTACCTAATACAGCACAAGGAGATAGTAAATAATCAAGGTCATCTATTGTCCACCTTCAACTAGAGATATATAATCAAGTACAAGGAAAAATGAATCAAAATAAGGGAGAAAATTGGCTACCTGACCAAATGGCACATATGAAGGAAAGACCCTCTTCCATCTACTACTATCTCCAGATCCAACCCTGCCTTTTCCATTGAGTGGTTTACCATTTCCTTCAGGAGACATTGTCTCTAAGTCAGAAATTGGCTTAAGAGAGATAACATCAGTGCCCTCTTGGATCTCAAGGGATTGTGTTTCTGCTTCAGCTTCATCAAATAGTAAAGTTGGGCTATGACCAACAACAGAGAATGTCTTTCCATTTTCACTTCCTACTCTTCTGAGTATTTTTAAATGCTTATGTACGGCATCTAATGGAATGAACTTGGATAATCTCCAGAATGGCATCTGGACTGGACCTAGGCCCAATACAAGCTGCTCTCCACTTGTATCACTAGATTTCGGTGTTTGTAATTTTGCTGTGCTATTGACAGAATTAACCACTGATGCATCAACAAGTGCTGCATCAGAAGTTACATTAAGATTCTGTGAATTATAATGATGGAAATATGCAGGAGACAATAAGCGTGGCACCAGGTCTTCTGGGATACAGTAGGATTTAAAATACTTCTGCCATCCCTTCTGACAAACATAGCTTAAAACAAAAAATGGCTCTATTAGAGATTAAAAAATTAAGAAAATTTTTGCAAGAAACTCAAACTATACAGAGACAAATGATTAAAAATATTAAATTACATTGAGTGCATGTCCACATATCCAATTAGAAGCATTATACATGAAAAATCTCATGTGGATTTCACAAAAAGACACGTACTCTTTCAGTGCAGCATTCCCAACAGGTGGTTGGGAGAACGTAATGCACTTTACTTGAACTTTCCCATGTTCATTAGATATAGAACATGATGCAAGAACTCTCAAAATTGCTAGTGTAGCCAATGCAGCAACCTACCAAAAAAAAAACAAGTGAAGATTGTAACTCATCTAGCAGAAAGATAGAAATGAAGATAACTCAGGAGATTTTCCTGTGCATACTGCGCCACCAAGTGAATGTCCACAAAGGACTAGCTTTCTATTTTTTTTCTGTGCAAGCCTGTAAAGCTCCAAAGCTGGTATACCTTTAGCACGTGCAAGGAATCCCTATAATAAAATACAAAGAAAAGATCATCAGAATGATGTGTAATTTGTGAAACGAAATTTAAACAGCCGGTCAAATAAAAAAAAACATTTGGATACAAGTTTTATAAAATTTCGCACAAAAATATGATAGTCCGACCCTGTGTGCAGCAGGCTTTGCATTTTTTTGTAGCAATTTAGGCTTCCCTTTAGAAGACTTTACAATATTTTCTTCAATCTTCATTTGGCTCTCAACTCTATCATTTTCCATAACATCAATTGCTTCCAAAGCTTCTTCATCATCTTCATGGAATATAGCTCCTTGGAAAATGTTTGCATCAGTGATAACATCCCTGCATGAAGAAAAATATGAAAGGTGAACACAATAGTTCTTTTACTACAACAAGGAGACCATCTCAGTTTTGAAAGTGCCCTTACTTGTACTGTTTAGTTCCAATAAATGAAGCAAACAGAGTATCACCAGCTTCAGCCAATAGATACCTGAGGAAAAAATGACATGTATCAATAGAAGCCACACCTAGCTAATGATAAGATGCTTAACTAAATCCAAGAAATTCTGTACAGAGATGGGCATATTAACTGTTTGCAGTCAAAGTTACTCATTCAAAAAATGCAATGCTAATTGAAAAAAAAAATTAAATTGCAATGAACGAGTGCAAACATCATCGTCACCATCATAATCAACATCTGCAAATTTGGAATCCGCCTCATTCAACATACTTAAAAACATTGTTGCAACGATAGTATCAAAAATAACTCTGTCGTTAGATATAAACTACAACTTTCACGAAAAAGGGATGACCTGATTAACATATGCTTCAAGTGTGAAGTATTAGATCAAAATTATGTGGCTCTTAGTCAAACATAATATTTTTTACTTAAAAGGTTAAATTAAAACGTATGATTACTGAAACATGTTTGTCACATGTTTTACTTCTATTTTCTGTTTTACGTTTAAAAGATAAAACAAGCCTAGTTAATATTTTATAAGTTTTTTTTTTATTCCTTTTAAAAACACAGAAACACCCAAAATAATTTTTGTGTTATCATTGTTTTCAAGTCATGAATCTTAAGACTCCCAAGCACACAAACCATTTTTGCTAACCCTACGGTTGTCACTGAACAACCCTGACCCATAGTCAGGAAACCACTACACCAAGCCACCGACTAACCGTGCACCAAAATTGATTGTCTATGTCAGGTCAACCAAAACATAATCACGATGCCACTACCCTCTTCCAAACCCAAAATAAATTGGCTTATGCTACATTCAATAAAAATAAAAACAAGAAGCAACTAATAGTTAAAATAGCAAAATTTTAATTTCATTTCAAACATAAACAATATAAAATTAAAAACAAGCAGCGATCCAAAACAAACCCTATAGATAGGACCTTAACGGCTTTATTTATGAAATAATTTGACAATACAATAAGCTCAGCACTAAATCATAACTTCGATTAAAATATATAATTGTAATTTTGTAAAATTGGCAGATAATTAAGTTATTTTATGAAATTTATTGATAATTAGTGGATTTAAGTCCAACAAATTTGGCATAGGAGAGTCATATGCAAATGTGTATGTCTTAAGAGTGAGGTAAGGAGTGAGAAAGGGATATAGAAAAAAGTGCTGCAAGATGTATTCGGCGACGAAACTCCTCATTGTATGCTATAATGGAAGAGGGCCTCTCAACCAAGCATGGTTGTGGTCCTCTCATATTGTCCCTTCATTCCTTTTTTTGAGCAATTGTAAAGACAACACAAGGCTTCCTCAAATCCACTAAAACACAAGTTAATATATGAGAGGAGACTGTTAAAAGATAGTGTGGGTGCATTTGGGAATATAAGAGGAAATTTTGTGGATTACAAAAAATATCTGAGAACAACAATTCATAAAATTGTAAAACACCTTATTATTAAACCTTTTAGAAATTCCATTAAAACTTATTTTAGACCATACAAAATCGTAATAAACAACACTGAAAAAATGGTTGATACCAGTTTGGTCAAATTACATTCAATTCCCCCAAGTTTTCTATAAAAAAAGGATTGTCTTATTAGGGGTATAATTGAGTCAAGCAGACTCAAGAATCAACTCAAGCTCGAATCCAAAAATGACTGGTGAACTATAACTAATGAGTAAACAAGTCAAGCTTGAGCTAACCCTGACTTGAATTGTTAGCTCATGCGCTGACTCAAGAATCAACTCCAAAAATGGCTGGTGAACTATACCCGATGAGTAAACAAGTCAAGCGTGAGCTAAGCCTGACTTGAATAGTTAGTTTATGCACAGAATCTTTTAAAAAACTTTACTATAAAAAACACTTCTCTCTCTCTCTCTCTCTGGCTCTATCTCTCTCCCCTTCTCTCTCTTTCTCACCCTTCTCTCCCTCCCACCCTCTTTTCATTTTGAATCTCTCTCACAATCAATCACAAAGTTGTTAAAAATATATTTAAAAAAATATATCCCACTTCCTTATATTAAATGGTTACTTATTATTTGCTTCCTAATTTTAATTCATGCTATAAGTTTACGAGAGCAACAACTTGAATCAAAATCCTTTATCTCTTCCATAATAAACGAGCCAACTCAAAATCGTAAAATTAACACCCAACTCAAGCTTAGCATCAATTAATTAATTAAGCTCAAAATAAAGCTCAAGTCAGAGGTGACTCAAGATCAACTCAGCTATTTACACGCAAGTTGTATTAAATCAACTAATTAGGATGATCATTTTTATCATGAAAGCAATTTGATCCTTCACAAGGGTTAGAAGTTCCTAGAATATGAACCCCCGCCCCTTTCATTTTCTAGGCAATTTGAATGGCAAGATGCTCCCCAAGTTTAAAGGTGGTTATGAAGATGTTGAAGAGAAAGACGTACAGAAATGCCCTACCCATCAGTGCAGCTTTGATAAGCGGGAGAGAATAATTAAAAGGGACAAAAAAACAAGTTAGAGACAGATAACTAACTAACCACAAGCAAGTTAGATGATGGAAGAAAAAGTTCCCCACCCCATTGGGATGAGTGAGCTTGAAGAGATAGATAGGGAGAGAGATGAAGACGACAAAAGGGATGAGGATTAAAGATGAACATGAATTGAAACATTTTTCGATGAGAAAGAATCCACATGGTTGTAAAAGCAAATGAAAGGGACCCAATTGGTGGCATGGCCAACATACACATAAATAAAGTTCATTCTTGATTTATGTTTTCTATGCTTAAACAAAATCATTCAGAGTCTTGGTAAAATGCTACCATGCCAACTCTATAATTATTCAATGTTTACTTTCAGAACAAGAATGAAAAGCATGCATGTAGAAAACTTGTCTACGTGGTTTGCTGAAAGTACATTGTCAATGAAGTCCTACAATTGTGCCCTAGATCATAAACCAATGTTCTATTCATAGCTAAAAGAAGGGTAAAATGTTGGAGTAATCTAGCTAATATGCAGGATCCCAATGTCTATTGATGTACAATTCAAGATTTAAAATTGAAAAATCAGGTATCAAGGCATTTTTCATTTCGTGAGGGGAAATGTAGGACTCAAAGTACATCGAGTAAGCCTCACATTTAAAAAATTGTGTAAAATATTGTAGAAAATATAAAGCATGAAGTAAAAAATAACATATTAATATTCCAACTTATTAACAAATAAAAAAGTAGGGGCATTTACAAGCATACCACACAATTCCTACGTATTTACAAATCTAAAACCTAAACATTCATATTTTCAGGCATATCACCCAAATCTTTATCATCACTATCTTTTTAAAAGTTAAATACATCTTTTAAAACATAGGTTTATGACACCAATGTATTAAAAAAAACATATTAAACTCTGGCTGTTAGAATATAAATACATAAGAATTGGGTAGTATGTATGTAAGTTTTCTTAAAAAACTAATACAACAACATTCTAAGTAAATAGTAATACATTACACAAAATTAGAAATAACAACTAAATATCCTAACATCAAATTATGAAATAAGATGGGTTACAGAAATATTAAACTATCAAAGTTAGCTAAGATATTAAAATAAAATATTAAAACATCCAAACATAACAATCAAAATAAGTTCAATATAAGTCTTTCTTTTACATTCATACTGCCTCCCATCGAAATAAGGATATAACTGTCGGCACTATTTTGGGTGTGAAGTTGCCTGTTGGAAGTTGTCGGTCGCCGGAATCAGAATCCCGTCGTCTGCTTCTGAAGGACGTTTTAATTTATATATATATATATATATATAACTTTAGAAAAAATATGAAATTAAACTGACCCCATATTTTTCATAGTTTAAATGAAAGAGCACTATACCTCAAGACCTGCATCTATCCCGAAAGGTAAACACAAGACTTGAGAGTGAGGCTCGATCAAATAAACTAAAAAATATATGACATCCGTTTGGTCTGCGAAACCATTTTATTTGCCGACAAATTCTCCTATTTAATATGAATAATTAAATAGGGTTTATATTAAGTTGGGTTCGGAAAAGCTTTCTATAAGGGCATATTAAGAAAACTCTCGAAAAAACTCTCGAGAAAAAACAAGGAATATTATTTTCAAAGAGGTCAAAAGGATATAACTTTTCAATGAAATTAGACGAAGATGTGTGAAGGGGGATTGACTCAAATTTATAACATTTATTGTAGAATACAAAGGAGGAAGAACTAGGGGATGTCACAGATCCTAAGGAGAACCTCGGTGACTTCCTAAGCTATCCTATGGTTTGGCTTGAATTTAGGGGAAAAATTATTTAAGGTTTCATCCTGCCAATTTTTATTAATTAAGGCTCACATTTGTGTGAAACAATCACACAAATAGCCTGGAAGATGTGAGGATTTAAGTCGTAACGAACGACAACCTCGGAATCCTAAGACGAGTTAGGGTTTATATTGTACAATAGAGCTATACGAAATACCTAAAGAGAAATTGAAGATTTATGTTGCACTAGGCAAACAACCTCGAAATCCTATGGATTGTTGTTTAATTACTAAGGAATGATTTAACTCGTGTAGGCATGTTCTGCTATTGAAGATTTGCCCACAATGCTAGCTCCAAGCTCCTCGTTGTAGCATCTTCGGTGTTAGTTTTAAATGTACATGCAATAGTTAATGATCTGCCGCCGGGTACCTCCTATCAACTACTGGCCTCCTACTCTAAGGCATAATGGTGTGTAAAAGAAACAGTAGCAGGTACAGCAAAGGAAAGTAATGACAGCACAGTATGTATAGGAGTTGTAAAGATGCAGTATAAGAAAGCAGTAGAATTTACAATGAAAAAGAGCAATAAAGTTTGTTGTAAAGTAAAGCGTTGTAAATGTAAAACAAACTTGTATACCTAGGGAGTCTGCTGCTCCTTATAAGTATAGTGACAACATTTAAGAAACGAGTTAGCATGCATTGTATAAGGAAAAGCGAGCAACAAAAGAAACACTTCGAAGACTCGAGAAAAAGCGGTAAATGACCCACGGTTGAAAACTCGAGAAAAACAGTAAATAACAAATGACAACCCAAAGAAAGTCAATCGAAAACACGGGAAAATCTCGAAAAAAAGACCACGAGTGCTTTATCAAAATCACACGAAAAAAATTCAAAGAGAGAAAACCGCAAGCACTCGAGTTGGGGCTAGGCTCAGAAACTATATATTTGTACTCGAGGGACGTCGAAGGCTACTATTGGTCACCCGGATGTATAGAGCCCGCTACTCAACTAGAAGGGTGTCCTACTGAACCTAACATAAGAGAGTGTTCCTTAGCCCAGTACTAGTAATTAACAAGTGGACAACCAAGCTACAATATATATTTAAAATTTATATTTTTAGCATGCACATGGATTTCAGGCATACAAAAGAAAGCTGCATCAATTTTGTTTTATAATAAGAATATATTTTTATAAATATTGCATCTGTTCTTATCAAATTTTATTTTTTATTAGTTTTTTTGAAAATTATGATTGTCCACAAGTCGATCAAGTCGTCGGGCACAGAACCGCCAACGACCTAAGAAGGTACGGGTACCCCGCTAGTCTTGTAGCAGTGAATGATATCATCATCTTACGGTTCACCAAGTCCCTGGATTGGGCTCTGATGCCGTAGGATGAAATATCATTTCACTCTACCACCGGTGTGCCTTTGTCATCACCACCCTAAGTCCCAAAACAAAACCGATCTGCTTGCAACCTTGCTTGATGGTTTCATATATAGCAAAAGGCTATATATGCGCACTTATGTATCGGACATAAGTGTCGAAAAATCTAAACCAAGAAGCAAGGAAAACAAACCAAAAAGCAAGAGAGGAAAAGAAGAAGACTCACATCCAAATTTGATTTAAAAAAGAGGGGCCAAAACGGTAGGAGGGTTAATCTAAAACATGCAATTAGCGAGGTGTTGACCTCGCTTTTAATCGTGCTCGTGTTAAAATTTTGCGACGATACCAAATTTCGACCTAATTTTGACGCGACCGTCGACGAGGTTGTCCAAACGACCTCGGACGACGAAATGGACTGCGCCGATGCGCCCAGAACGTCGATTTCACTTAAAATTGACGTTAAGTTTGCGACGACAGCCTGTCGGGGACTAAAATTGTGATTTCGGGTTTAATTTTTAATAAAATAATAATAATTATGTATTAAATTAAACCTAAGCCCTAAAACCCACTTACCCCGCTCGGTTGACTTCGTCTCTCCAGCGTGAGCTCCCTGGAAGCTTCGCTCGATCCCTCTCCCGCGCTCGATTGTTCTCCCTTTGTGGACTTTTATCCCTCGAGCATCTCGCGATCACCCCCATTCTCATCCTGCAGCATCCCTGCGGCATTTCTTGCGCGAGGGTTATCCCTGCGGCGCGTGCGCAAGTGGCCCGAGCCTCCTTGCGGCATTCTTCCCCATTCTCTCGTACCTTACCCGAGCCTACTTGACTCCACAGGTATGGAACGGCACTCATCTCCTCCTTTCGCCTATAAAAACCCCATTCTGGGATGTTTTAGGGTTGGCCCGAATTTCTTGTGAAGAAGGGGAGGTGCCGTTGGATTGTTCCTTGAGCTTTTGTCTTGCTTCCTGTGTATTCTACACGACCTGGTAACTCTCCCTACCCCTTTCTCCTCTTCGGTTTGGCCCCAGGCACCCGCAACTTTGCTGTTAGTGCGGTTCTTCCCTGTTTATCGCTTCGGCTGAGAGCTTATATGCCATGGAATGTTTTGTTCGGTTGCTTAAACGATGCTTTCTTGCTTCCTCTATATAATGTCATGTTAACAAATTGATTTGTGGATGTATTATTACTTGGAACATGCGAAAGATAGGACTGTAAGCTTATAGAAAGTTTGGGTTTTGATGGCATGCTAATATCTTCCTCTTTATTTTATGTTCAAGGCAAGTGTAAGATGTTGAAAATGAAGCTTTAGGTTCATGCTAGCTCTTCTTGCAAAAGTATTGAGATGTGTAGCTTGGAGCTTTTTATTCATTCTTGTTTGTTAAAGAATAGTAGGGGAGCTCATTTTGGGTTCTCTCATAAGCACATGAGATTCATTTCTTGCCCCTTTTAGTGCTTTCTTTATCAAAAGAGCATGCTAGGGAGAAGTTTAGTTTAAACTAGAGTAACTTCATGCTTGTTATCATGTAAAGCATGTGGTGGCTTTATGTCTTGAATATATGGAAGTCTAGTCCTTTATGAAAGCACGTTATGAAGATTTGAGATATTTCTATGTTTATTCTTGCTTGCAAGCATGTTGAGATAGGTATTGAGATGTTCTTTGCTCATTTTAGCTTGACATGAAGCATGGAAGTATTTACTTAATTTTTACATACATGTGGAGCTCATTTCTTGCTCCTTGAGGCTCTCCTTTACAAAAGTTGCATGTTAAGGTGAAGTTTTGATTCAATTCGAAGGAGCCCTGTCTTAACTTTCATGATAAATGTGTAGAGGCTTTATATCTTAATGTGTTGAGCATATGAAAATGTTTATTTTAGCCTCATGCTAGTTGTGGTTTTAACTCTATCATAACTTATTTGAAAGCTCGGTTGGCTTAGCTTAGCCCTTACCCGAGAAGCTATTTCAATGTATACTTGCTGCTCTTATTTCAATGCTTGGAGAGATTTATTTTGGCTTTGTTTGGGAGCTTGGTGGGTTTGATTTACTTCCTATTCAAGAGCCTATTTTGGTGTTATGGATTCATTCTTATATCGGGTTTTGTTGAGCCATGCTATAGTTGTTTTTTTTGTTTCGAGCTCGATTTGGGATTTGGATTTTGGTCTTGTGTGGCTCGGTTTCCTATTAGTCTTGTTGTTTCCCCTGTTTTAATTTGAAGCTGGCCTCATTCCAGCCCAGCCATGGCTCGGGTTCGACCCTATATGGGCTCGGGTTTGGCTCTTTTAGCTCCCTTTTGCTTCGGCTTTGAGTGGGGAATGTTGTGACTTGATTTTATACTGATTCCCACACTCACTATGGCTCGGGTTTAATTTTGTTTTGGAAATGTTGTGATTTGGAGTTGGGCTAATTCATTTGGCTCGGTTGAATGCTTCATGATGGCTCGGGTTTGATCTTATTTAGGCTTGGATTAGAAATTTGGTGCTTTTTGCTTTAGCCTTGTGTTGGGGAATGATTCAATGTGAAGCTGGGCTAATATTTGGCTAGATGAGGACTCGGGCTCTGTGTCTCGAATTGGCTCGTATATGGCTTTGTGAAAGTTTAAAACTTCATGGTTATTTGACAAATACCTTTATATACTTTGTTATGAGCTTGGAATCGAACCGATTTTATGGGACTTGTCCTCTCATCGGGATCGGCCGCGAGCCTCATTATGATGATTTGGAATTTAGGGAGGGCTTTACCTTTGGCGCCCTTTGTTCTAGCTTGGCCGTGAGTCCCTCTCACTGCTTGTAGCCCTAGCCGAGGGCCTTGGCGGAGTGGTTGATGTGGTGGTGACCTTACTTTTAGCCACCCTTGCCTATGGAGCTTATTATGGTGATATGAGGGTCTTCTCTAGCTGGTTTGTGAGGAGAGATTACAAAGGTTATTGATATTTTTGAAGTTTGAGGAGGTTTAGCTTTAGCACGGGTTTGGAAGGGTTGGCGACCGGCTCTCCCTAAGCCGGTCCTTTTGTTTGATTTTAAAGACTTCGAACGATTTTCTCGCATCTCGTTTCTAAACACTCTTTTAATGTAATCGCACCCAAGCGAGAAAGGGACACCCTAGGGGTCGATTCAAGGAGCTTGGATTGTACTTTCAATGTTTTACATGTCTTAGGGGAGTCTTAGATTAACTCACCTGTCGAATTAACCCTTCAAATTCGAAGGTGGGTTAGTTTTCTTTTCCCCTCCTTGTTGTTTGACACGTCTTCCCCGCTCCACTCGGAGTTTGGTTTTGTTTTGTTTTTGGGGCAATGACGGCGATGATGCTAAAGGCATGTCAGTGATAGAGTAGAATGATATCCTATCCTACGACACCAGGACTTGCTCCAGGGCCCCGGTGAACTGTAGGATGACGGTATCATTAGCCGCTATAAGGCTAGCGGGGCACCCATACCTTCTTAGGATCGCTAGTGACCCTATACCCGACGAAATGATCGACTCGTGGACAATTCTAACTTTCAAAGAAAATCTGATAAGGATATGATACTACATTTTGCAATAAAAGAAAATGTTTCTACCACAATCAAAAATTAATATATAAAACTCTCTTTTGTATGCTCGAAATCCACGTGCATGCTTAAAAATATAAAATATAAAACCATTTTTATAAAATCTAGTTGTCCACTTGTTGACTATCGGCCTGGGTCGATGAACACCCTCCCGAGTCGAGTTTAGTAGGACACCGTTCTAGCTCGAATAGCGGGCTTTATACACTCGTGCGACCGAGCAGCCTTCGACGACCCTTCGAGCAAGCATTACATAGCTTCCGAGCCTAGCCCCGACCCAAGTGCTTGCGGTTTTCTTCGAATTTTCGTATGATTTTGGTAAAGCACTCGTGGTCCTTTTTCCGGGACTTTCCCGAAATTTTTGATGATTTTATTTTGATTTTCGTCGCTTTTTCGAGCTTTCTGTTGTGAGTCGTTCACCGTCTTTTCTCGAGCTTTTTAGACGATATTTCTTTTTCTATCGGGCTTTCGCCATGCAAGATGCACTTCGATTTGTTGCGATAACGGATCTCCTGAGTATATAGGTTTGTTTATACTTACAAGACGTATTCTTCGTATCTGCTATCGTTCTTTTAGCACATTGTACTCTACTACATGTTTTACTGTTTTTCCTGTGCTTTATACCTTGCTATACACTGTACAACAATTTAAACATACTGGCATAAGATGTTTAGAAGAACTCGACCATAGTACCACCTGATCGAATATTTTAACTCGTCATTTTAGAAAACTCAACCTCTTCATAAGCAAGGAGCTCTTGAGTCAGTATGGTGGGCAAGACGATCGTCTTCAACAGCGAAGCGTGTTTTCATCAATCAAACCATAGGATAGCTCGGGAAGTCATCGAGGCTCGCTTTCGGATCTCTGACATCCCCTAGTCTCTCTCCCTTTGGATTCTGCGATAAAATATTCCAAACTTGAGCCAATTACTTTTGCACACTTCTCCATCTTATTTCGTTGAAAAGTCCTATCCTTTTCGACTCCTCGAAGATAATATTTCCCGATTTTTATCAAGAGTTTTCTTAAATGATTTCGGTCGTTTAAGATATAATTAACTATAGTGTCGCCTTTATAGAAGCATTTCCGAACCCAGATTTAAGATAAACCATATTTAATTCTTCATATTAAATAGTAGAATTTGTCGGCAAATAAAATTGGTTTCGCAGACTAAACGGACGTCATATATTTCTTAGTTCATTTGATTGAACCTCACCCTCAAGTCTTCGTGTTTGTCTCTGGGATAAATGCATGACTTGAGATGTAGCGCTCTTTCATTTAAACTATAAAAAATATGGTCGGTTGACTTCATATTTCTTTTCATGTTGAAGCATCCTTCCGAAGCGGCGACGGGATTTCGAATCCGGCGACCGATGCTCTTCTTACGGACACTTCACACCCAAAACAACGCCGACGAGCTTCTCAGCGATCTCATTGAGGATTTGCTTTTCTCTTCATTCAAATCAGGAAATCTTATCTTCATATATCGGTAATGTGTCCATATCATTCTTGGACCAGAACTCTTCTTCTGTTGACATGTTTTACCCATTTCTTTCTTGGGATAGCACGGTCAACTCTTTTGGACTTCCGAACCACTTGTTCGACCACCCTTTCGAACGAAGAGTTCGAAGCGCCACTTAGGACTTTTTGATTTCTGTGCGGGGTCGAGCCCCGATAGGTGTGTTGGTGAACTAGTTTCACCTAGATGTTGTGCGTTGTAGAGTCAGTCCCACACTGGGTCCCGGACTTTACTTTCCTATTTGTGTCCTTTTTGATTTTGGTTTGCTATTTTGCAAATCAAATCAAGTGGTGTCGCGCTATGATTGTTCTTTGACGTATAATTAAATCTTCACCACTTTCACTAAAAACTTTTAAATTTTCATCAATTAAATAAAGATTTACCCGGTCTTCAGGTTTTGGCCAAATAACTAATACCAGAATTTTCTATTTTTGAAGTTTCTGCAATGGCGTTCCCGACGCTCACTTTTTCCTGCAACCTGTCGACGAGCCACAACGCCCGCAACGTCACTCCTGCTATCAAGTTTGGAACAGGATTTGATGAATTTGAAGTTATACTTGGGAAAGCTCCATATGTTGTAGCGAAAGTCGCTGTTCCGGAAGTTCAAGAACCGTCTACTGGGTTCAACTTGAATTGCCTACAGGATTTTCCTTCTCACCAGGAGGAAAAGACCACTGCTACCACGACACCTACTGAGCCTGTTTTTGCTAAAGGGAAAGAGGTTATGATTGTTGGAGACTCGACTGAAGGATTGGTTGTCCCGCCGTTAGTATTTGAAATTGGATCAAGCTCGAAAGTTGTGCCATTAACTCGATCACAAAGAAGAAATCGCAGTCGAAATATTAGCAAGGCTACTAAAGCTCAGATTTCTGAAGAAATGAATGTTGATGAAACTTTTTGTCCTAAAGAATTAGGGTCGTTGAGTATCTCTCCGCTTTTGCAAGGGAGTAGGTTCCATCCCCTAACGGACACCGATGGGCATGAGAGTATTCAAAAGATTGTCGCTGCGTTGTTAATACCTCATGGACGTGGTAGGGAGAAGAGGAAGTCTACTCTTATCACTCGAGTCAGTACAGTGTGTTTCAGAGACTAGCTGCCAAGGATGGTTGTTCGGTCAATGAATTGCTTAAACGAGTGAGATGTGCGGTATCCCCTCACATGAAAAGAGAAATACTAAGAGATGTCAGATTTGTCAAACGGTCTCAGATACCTGTTGGAACTCCACCTGCTCGCATTCCCGTCAGGTTCCGCTTGGGAAACAGAGTTGATACTACCACCGTTACTACCAATTCTCTCGTTACTAAATCAATGGGCCGTCGACCGGTTAAGTCACGACTGGGTCCTAGAGTTCTACCATTTACCAACCATAAAGATATTTCTAAAGTTTCAAAGAGGAGGATGAAGGGGTTGCTTAGTACTGTATCTGGTCTTCACCATGGGGAGCATACCTCTCTTCGACATTTTGATGCTTCTGTTGAGACACCCCGTCTCAAAGCATCGCCGTCAAAGGAAGGGGTGTGGATACCTAAGGTCGTCGCACCAATACAACTTAGCAAGCCCGTAAGACACAGTTATGGGATAAAACAGAGATCTGACGTGTCCGACAAGGTCACAGTAGTCGCAAGCAAGGAAAATGCTCCACAACAGTCTCCAGATCTCAAAATAATACGAGGTTTGATGATTGAAGACAAGATCGAAAGGCTCAAAAGCGAGATTTCGTAGTTAGCTCGTGGACGAGGAATTCCCACCGATAATGAGAATGAAGACCTCGAAGATTACCACGAAGAGGACCGTATGGATATCAATGTTATCGAAACCGCAGTTGCTTCATCCGCGCGCGAAGCCCAACCTTCTACGGAAGGAACGTCGTAGATGAGCCGCGTAATACCATCTCAATAAGAGACGAGCAAATCGGCCGGATGGAGAGAAAATGGAAGAGATGGCCACCGCCATGGCCTCCATGGTCTGCAGCCTCGAGGATCGTCCCGGCCTCCACGGATAGCTTCTCCGAAGTCAATCGACCGTAAATTATACATACGGATCATAGATGAAAGGAGAGAAGTTACCTCGACTAATAGAGATGATCAACGTAAGAATGACTCGCCCAAAGCGTCATACCGTAAAAGAATTCAAGCAAATGGTCGAACAAGTTCGGGAGGCCATAGCCCAGTCTAAGAGTGGTGCATTGATTTTAAAGGGTAGACCCTACCCGGAGGAATTCGATGCCGTACCTTACCCTAAAGGTTATGTGTCACCGAACTTCAAGATATTTAATGGAATTGGAAATCCCAGACAGCATATAGCACATTTCCGAGCTGGTTGTGGCAACACCGGAGGTAACGAAGCATTGCTTTCACCGTCGCTTGTCGACAGTTGTCGTGAATAAGCATTTGATCGGTATGCCGAATCGCTCTAACGGATCAGTGAAGACATTCTCCGAGTTAGAGCAGTTGTTCGTGAAAAGATTTGCAGGAGCACAACACCATGTCTCTATTGGAGATCTCATGATAGAAAGAAAAAAGCCTAACGAGACTCTAGTAGATTATATCTTGAGGTGGAGAAACCTTAGCATGAAATGTGAACCTCAGCTACAGGAACATCATGCGATTGAGATCTTGCTCAAAAGCATCCATGGACCGATAGCTTTCATGCTCAAGGGACTCAATATCAAGTCTTTTGAGAAACTACTCAGCAAAGCGAGCAATTTGCAAGAAGAAATCAAACATATGGATTCTCGTGAGAAGACTGAGAAACCTAGGACGACTGTGATATTCGAGAAGAAATCCGGACGATAGCGATATCGATAAAGGAAAACAGCCGATGAAGATTTATGCAGAAGATTCTCGTCAGAATTTCCAATCACCGTCGCAACATAACCAGCAGCAGCAGACACAACAGTTTAGCCAACCTAAGCAGCAATCGCCTCAACCAGGATCATACCAACCCGTAGAATAAACAGATGTCCATCGAGGAACCGAAGAGGAAGGTGTACTCTTTTAAAGATGAAGCAGTGCCCAAGATGTTCAGGAGTCTGATGAAGAAGTCTGAGTTCAGATTACCAGATCCGAGAAAACCAGAAGAGGTCGATAAGAAAGATCAGCCTAATTATTGCACATATCACAGGATGCTCGGACACACCCTGGAAGATTGTTTCGTCTTCAAGGATTGGCTCGAGAGGAATCTTAAAGAAGGAAATATGACAATCCCGAAAGAATACTTAAAAGTACCTGAAGGAGGTTCTATAAATATGATTTCGAATTGAACCAATTACTCCGATAGATCCGTACTCAAAAGAAGACGAATGGACTACAGTTTGGAACAAGTCATCCAAAAAGATATTGAATCAGATTCAGACTGCTTCAGTTCAGGAAGGCATTCAGGGTCCGCAACCCGTTCAACCAGAGATAGAAGTTCCTTCAGAGAATGAGAAGAAAGGAAAGAACGGCATCGCGAAGACTGATAGCGCGGGGGGTAGGATAGGGGCTGCCTCTGTTAGACTTGTTGTCTCAGATTCGGGAGAGAAAATCCTCGAACCTCTGAGCTTGTATGATTATCTTTCTGCTCCTCTGGAGTATTATAAATATAATGATAATGATTTCGGCTACGTTTTAACTGTTTCTGTTGATGGTATGATTGATTCTGGTCACCCTAGTTTTGATTTCGATTCCCAAACCTATCCTCAAATCGTGCTTAAGTCCGATGAACCTGTTAGTCAGAATAAAGAAGACATCAACGTCACCGCCTACGATAGTTCAGAAAATGACGAACCAGTCCTTGAATGTAAAGGGACGTTGATCGCCATCAACTTGGATTTTTCCGATTCGGATTCAACACCGGAGCGATCAACTACAACATCGAAGAAATAACGGAGGTCTACTTAAGAAGAGGAAGAGTGATGCCCTCGGAACGACTCCGATTGATAAAGGAAAACAAGCAGATTACGCAAGAACAACCACCCCTAGCGATGGAAGAAACACGTGCTCGGGAAGAAATCACAAATCCAAACAAAGTAGATTATAACATGTTAGCTCATCTTAGGAAGCTGTCGGCCAAACTGAGCATCTATGACGCTCTAATCTTGTCAAAAGAAATAAGAGAATCTCTGGTTTCAGCTCTGCTTGATCCAGATATTTGCTTAGCCCAGTTAGCCAGCACCTCCTCGGATGTATTTTGATCGTTGAAAGGACAGTCTGGAGTTACTTTCACAAATGAAGACTTGTTGCTCGGTACCGCCGACCACAACCGTCCGCTTTATATCTCCGTCAATATTGCGCATTTGTGCTATCCAGCAGTTTTGATTGATCCCGGGGCATCCCTCAACCTCGATGAGTTTACGGACATCGGTCTATTTGGATTTTGAAGTTCGAAACTTGTGCTCGATAAAATGATGCTAAGAGGATTCAACCAAAAGGAGAGAGAGCCCTTGGATCAATTACTTTGCTTATGAAAGTTGGAGAACTAAGTAACAACCGTTAAATTCCATATCATCGACGTCGAGACCTCTTTTAATGCTCTACTTGGTCGACCGTGGATTCACGAGCATGACATGGTTCCGTCTTCGTTACACCAATGCATTAAGTACTACAAAGAAGGACAAGAATACTGCATCAAAGGAGATTTACAACCATTTTCAATTCATGAAGTTGGTATTCATGAAGACGCCGCTTACTACTCACCTCTCGAAGAAGAATCGTTTTCTCTCGTGAAGTGATTACAAATAAAGTGAAAGATTCAGAAGGGTTACAGAGAAGAGGCCATTCAACTCCGCTTCGACAATCTACTGTCATTCCTTCACAATGAAATGATAAGGGTCCTTTTAGTTCATACACCCGAGATCGAGGCCGGGGACGTGGACGAAGAAGAGCCAATGTGGTTGTTGAACGGACTAGGCCGATTATCAACATCGACGAAGAAGAAAGTTCTAAAGAAGAAATAGTGATGACAAAACAGAAGAAACCTCAGTATGAGATACCATTGGAAGATATAGAGAAAAGTGAATACGAGACGATGTATGATCGAATAAACCACTATGTGAACGCCATGACCCTTACTCCAGTCCTTCCCCAAAAGGTCGAGAGTTTAGAGGTCAAGGAGGTCCTCAGGCTCGGTTCTAAGCCGATCAAGTTTTACTGTGCTTCTACTTCTACCAGTCTTGAAAATCATGTAAATTTGGATGAGAATTCTAATGAATTAATGGAATTGTCTTTTCGTTATTTCTCGCCTTATGTACAAAAATTAATTCAACAGGGACATTTGCCAAAACATATGCCAAAAGATAAATTGCAACTCTTTGAAGAATTATGGGAGGTTAGGAGTCGACATCCTAACTCTAAAGAGGGTCTCAGATTTGGTACAGTTGGACCAGTCGATGATTCAGAATTTTGCATGATTGTTACTAGTGAACCAAAAGAGAATTGCCTCAATGTGGAGGAGGACTCTACCGATCAGCTATTGGAAGATGCTCCACCGGAATTCGAAGAAGAAATAAAGTCAACAATCGATGAGTTGAAAGAAATCAACCTCGGGACTGAGGAACAGCCCCGCCCAACTTCATAAGTTCTCTACTCGATGAAGAAGAATCCACAGAATTAATACAGTTATTATCAGAGTTTAAAGATTGTTTCGCATTGAGTTATGATGAAATGCCGTGACCGTCGACGGAGGTTGCGATACCATAAACTCAGAGTCGATAGAGATATACCGCCAATAAAGCAAGCTCCAAGGAGAATGCGCCTCGAAATAGAGCAGCAGGTGATTACCGGGGTAAAGAAACTGATAAACGCTAACTTTGTGAGAGAGGAGCAATACCCCACATGGTTAGCTAACGTTGTGCCAGTTAAGAAAAAAAATGGACAGATCCGTGTATGTGTCGTCTTCAGGGATTTAAACAAAGTATGTCCGAAGGACGAGTTTCCGTTACCGATACTGAAATGATGGTGGACATCGCCTCGACACATGAAGTTTTCTCTTTCATGGATGGATCGTCTGGATACAACCGGATCGAATGGCTCCGGAAGATGCGGCCCATACAGGCTTTCGAACACCTATTGGAATTTTCGTTATACAGTGATGCCATTCGGATCGAAGAATGCCGGAGCAACTTATCGACGAGCATGATGAAGATTTTCGATAACCTCATTCACAAACAAGTGGAATGCTACGTGGATGACTTGGTTATCAAAAGTAAACGAAAATGTACCATTTGCACGATTTGAGGATAGTGTTCGAACGATTACGACAATTTAATCTCGAGATGAATCCCTTAAAGTGCGCTTTCAGCATTCTCCGGAAATTTCTAGGATTCGTTGTCCGTCATCGGGGAATCGAAATCGATCCGGATAAGATTAAAGCTATCATGGAAATGCCACCTCCTAAAACACTGAAACAACTACGTTCCTTCCAAGGAAAGTTGGCATATCTGAGACGTTTTATTTCTAATCTCTCAGGTAGGTATCAGCCCTTCTCGGCATTAATTAAAAAGGACGCCAAATTTGTTTGGGAAGAGAAATGCCGCGGCCTTCGAGGACGTTAAGAAATACTTAATGACACCTCGTTTTGGCGACTCCTATCCCGAGAAAACCTTTGATACTTTATACCGCAGCTTTAGACGACTCTCTTGGAGCTCTACTAGCTCAGGTCAATGACGAGGGTAAAGAGAATGCACTTTACTACTTGATTCGACGTCTAATCTCGACGGAGATAAAGTATCCGCCTATTGAGAAGCATTGTCTAGCTTTAATTTTCGCCGCCCAAAAGCTTAGACACTATATGTTTTCTCATAAGATAACCCTGATTTCGAGAGTTAATCCATTGCAATATTTGATGACCCGACCAATACTTATCGGACGTTTAGCAAGGTGGTCGATGATTTTATTGCAATTCGATATAACTTTTGTTCCCCTCCGCGCTATCGAGTGCGGATTCCGCAGATTTTCTCGCTCGCACACCCACTTCCAATCGGGTCACCTCTTAATGACGAGCTACCGGATGAGCGAGATACTACGGATGGAATTCTCCAAGGCGCAACGCCGGGAGATGTACTTCGACGGAGCTTCTTCGAGCCGTAAAAGACAAATGATCGAGAACGGTTATACCGGAGCAAAGCGAGAATTGGTCTAATTTTCATCACACCGGATAAGGGTATGCCGAGATTCTCCTACCACTGACAGAGCGCGTGTACAAACAATGAAGCGAGAATATGAAGCCTTAATCGCCGGATTGGAATTGGCAATCTCAATGGATATAACGGATATCGTCGTCTATGGTGACTCTCGACTTATAATTCAAGCAAGTTGTCAGGCAAGTATAAGATTTTGAAACCAAGATTAGCGAATATCACCGATACGCGATAAAGTTGCTGGAGCAGATTCCTAGTGTAACGCTCTATAGAGTTCCTCGGTTGGATAATGCCCATGTTGATGCTTTAGCAAAACTTGCAAAAGAATTGGCATGTTCCCTGCAGGATTCTATTGACGTTACAGTATAAGGAAAACAAGTTTTATCCCGAATCAACCTCGAAGATCCACGGAAGTTCGAAGGAGAAGAAGAGGCGACAGTTGTTGTTGCCGATATCAACGAAGATTGGCGTAAGCCATTGATAGAATATTTGCAAACTGGAAAGTTACCAGAAGACAAGTCAACAACGCATCATATTACAAGAAGGGCTATGTCGTACGCTTTAGTAGGTGATGTCCTCTACAGAAGATCGTTCGATCAGATGTGGTTGCGATGCCTAAGCAGAGCTGAAGCACAGAATATTGTCAAAGAGGTACACGCTGGACTGTGTGGAGCTCACCAGTCATGACCAAAGATGAAAATGAAGATTAAGAGACTCGGATATTATCGGCAAAGAATGATGTCCGATTGCATGGATACGACCGAAAGTGTCACCAGTGTCGAGTGCATGGGGTGGTCTTACACCAACCTCCGAATGTGCTACACCCGATCGTCGCTTCGTGGCCATTCGAGTGTCGGGGAACGGACATAATAGTCCGATAGACCCTCCATCCTCTAAAGGACACTGCGTTCATTCTTGCAGCTACGGATTACTTCTCTAAATGGGCAGAGGCAGTGCCGTTACGAAATGTCACAACACACCATGTCCTCTTTTTCAAGAGTCAGATAGTTTACCGTTTTGGAGTTCCGCGCAGAATAATCTCCAATAATGGAACTGCCTTTAAAAGCACTAAAATCAACAACTTCGTCAGACGACATGAGATAGATTGGAGGTACTCAACGATCTACTACCCCAAAGCAAATGGTTTAGCAGAGGCTTTCAACAAAACACTGGTACAGATTTTGAAGAAAACACTCGATGAAAATAAAAGAGAATGGCATAACAAATTGTTAGAAGCTTTGTGGGCATACCGGACAACATTCAGGACTCCCACCCGATGTACACCATACACACTCGTCTACGGATCAGAGGCCGTACTACCGTTAGAAGTTCACACGCTGTCTCTCAGAGTTGTCGTCGCTAATCAAATTACAACAGAAGAAAGTACAAAACTCAGACTCAAAGAATTGGAAAGTCTTGAAGGAAAGCGACCGGAAGCACAACAAGCATTTGGAGCTTTACTGTGCGAAGATGGTACGAGCCTCATGACAAATCGTCCGCCCGAGGACGTTCAAAATTGGTGACCTTGTTCTTGTTCTTAAGAGACCTATTCTTGCACACCGCAAGATAGGCGGAAAATTTTAACCAACTTGGGAGGGACCATTTGTCATAGATAAAGTCTACTCCGGAGGAGCCTACCAGCTTGTAGATTCCCAAGGCGGAAAACCTTTGTCGCCAATCAACGGACGATACTTGAAGATATACTACGCAACTTGACGCTGCTTGAGTTGAAATTTTGAAATCTCGATTATCCTGGGATTATGTGTTTGGTCAAATACCTGTGACCGGATTTAAGATTTTGTAATAAAATTAACATCAATAAAATGAAGATTTTTGAGAGTGCATGTTTTGGCTTTCTTTTCTGTTTCCACTTTAAAGTTTGATACACATACACATAAATACCAACACAAACTAAAGCCTCCTCTCTCGTAGGCATTTTGTTTTGTTCTTGTTCTCTCGGATTTCATTGCACCGATGTTTCTTCTGTTGTCTGCAGAGAAAATGTCAGGACAGAGGTTGATTTTGGCTTTTAAGGATGGCTTGAACCTCGCACCTAATGAGGAATGGGCACCGCAACGTGGCATCATAAACTTCGATATGGATTTCAGTCAGGTCAACATAGACTATGAGAGCCCCCTGATGGATACAGTTAGCCACCAGGAGATTGAAGGACTACCGTCGCTGATGAAGATCAGCACCAGAAAAGATACCTCGCTGAAAGGGAAGAAGATACTACAAGATCCGATGGAAGGGACTAGTCGCCTGCCATCCATGATAACTGCACCAGTTGGAGGCCTAGTCGCTGCCAATGATGACAGGTTACTGTATGCACCACTACGGAGTACTATACGCAGGAATGCCAACCGACGAAAGCGCAGAGCATTCCGACGTGAAGAAAAGAGACACTTTCAAGAGACAGAGAACTTACTTAGCTCTATCCCAGAAGGAAAGATCTACGATCCAGGCATGAGAGAGACTTCTTCCAGCCTGCCTGCTGCAAAGGATGAGTCCGAGTTTGTTACAAAGCCAAAGATTCTGGACATACCAGAGGTTCCGACTGAGCTTTGTCCAGGTTGCCCGACATGCAACGCAGAAATTCCAGTGCGTTCTTCAGCCGCAAGAGCATTTGTGGAATGCCCGGACTGCAACGTCTTACACCTAAAACATTACGTACTGCGAGGAGTACATGTCTACCGATGATAATTTTCGGACCGCCGATCATCCAATGGGAGAGTCATATATCCCACTCGGATACGGAGACGTCGACTTGGGTTCCTACCGATAAGTGAAATGAGGGAACGCCCTCAACAACTACCGATGATTACCATAGCAGAGCTTGACAAACTCGTTAAAGTGAAGAAACGAGAATTTGAATTTTACGAAGAAGTTCAAGGCAGATTCAACATATTGGAAGGCCTAGTAGCTATACACCGCAGTTTTCTCCGAAAGCGACGAGAGGAGCATTCTCGATCGCATAGATGATTTGCAACTCGCAGGTCGGGCAGGTCTTTCGAGAGAGGACCTATTCGGAACCAAAGAAATGGATGCGTGGAAAAGGTAGAATCACGCATCCAGATGCGGTTGTCGCTACAATTTCACTACGGACAGACAAGGAATCCCCGTGGATTTTGAGACATGATCAGGTGGATCCTATACCTCCTATGATAAAGTGGATGATTAAGAGGATGGTTTGATGGAACATACTTCCAGTCGACTGCATTCTCAATAGCTGCATTATCAATATTTACAAGGAAGCTGACTGCATTCCCCCTCATATAGATCATCATGATTTCGTCAGACCTTTCTCTACGGTCTCTTTTCGGAGCGTGGCGATATACGGCTTGAAAAGAAATTGATATTGTTGGCCCCGGCGAGTTCGCAGGATCCGTGCGATTCCGCTACCAGTGGGTTCGCAGATTGTTCTTAAGGGCAACGGAGCGAGATATCGCCAAGCATCGCATTCCGGAGTGCGATACCCCGCAGTTTCTATGACTTTCGGAAGAATGGATGCTACTAAGATGCCTTATGGATTCCGTCCCGGACCCGCAGTCGGAGGAACCGCCGCCCTACGAGTCGTGAGAGGGTCGTACCTTTAAGCACATGCAAAGGGATTCTTGTCCTGGAGCATGGCTTAGCAGGTCAGCTCGATCAAGAGCTCGCCTCACCGAGACAGACTTTCAGAGGATACTCTTTGCACTGCGTTTTGACACGACGGATATGGATGATATTTGTATCAGAGAGGCTCAGTCTATGATATGTACTCAGCATAAGATGTTTTCAGATGTACTTTCGATGCGTTCGAAGCATACTATACCTTTGATATTTCAAAGCATGTAGTCGGCTTGTAACTCTTGTTTGAAGTTGATTAATGAAATCTCTTTCAGAATCTTGTCTGTTTGTCCTGTTGCCCTTTGTGTGCGATGGATAAAAGCCACCAAACCATGCGTTGGTTTTGAGCTACGATGAACAAAGAACGAAACAATAAAAGATATGATAATAATGGAATTCAAATAAAATACTCTTTTGAAAATCAACCAACAAAAAAAAATCAGATTTTGAAAAGTGTGTTTTGATATGTAACATAACAAAATGAAATGAATTTGTTGAGTGTATTTATCTCGATCTCGAGATTTCTCACTCTCTGCTTGCATAGCGCGATTATTTTGCACCGTTATTTCTACAAATTCCCTCAGAATATCACATTTTGCACAAAATCCCACATATGTTTCTCACCGATACCGATCTTGTCGTATGACATATCTCTGCGAGAGTACCGCCTTGCACTCTCTACACATCCTGATGTGATGATCTTTCTACACTCGTTTTCATGATCCTTTTCGAGATCGGTACTCATATTCTGATTTTCTCATCTTCCGAGGCTAGTACTCATATTCTAGTCCTCAATCTCGAGATCAGTACCCATATTCTGATTCTCTATCCTTTTGTAATCTGTACTCATATTCCGATTTTCTCATCTTCCGAGGCTAGTACTCATATTCTAGTCCTCGTTCCTGAGATTGGTACTTATATTCCGATTTTCTATCCTTTCGAGATCGGTATCTATATTCCGATACTCATCTTCCGAGGCTAGTACTCATATTCTAGTCCTCAATCTCGAGATCAGTACCCATATTCTGATTCTCTATCCTTTCGTAATCGGTACTCATATTCCGATTTTCTCATCTTCCGAGGATAGTACTCATATTCTAGTCCTCAATCTCGAGATCAGTACCCATATTCTGATTCTATCATTTCATAATCGATACTCACATTCTGATTTTCTCATCTTCCAAGGCTAGTACTCATATTCTAGTCCTCAATCTCGAGATCAGTACCCATATTCTGATTCTCTATCCTTTCGAGATCGGTATCTATATTCTGATTCTCATCTTCCGAGGCTAGTACTCATATTCTAGTCCTCATTCTGATATCAGTACTTATATTCCGATTTTATATCCTTTCGAGATCGATACCTATATTCCGATTCTCATCTTCCGAGATTAGTACCCATATTCTAGTTCTCAATCGCGATATCGGTACTCATATTCCAATTTTCTCATCTTCCGAGGCTAGTACTCATATTCTAGTCCTCAATCTCGAGATCAGTACCCATATTCTGATTCTCTATCCTTCCGAGAACGGTACCTATATTCCGATTCTCGTCTTCCGAGGCTAGTACTCATATTCTAGTCCTCAATCTCGAGATCAGTACTCATATTCTGATTCTCTATCCTTTCGAGATCGGTATCTATATTCCGATTCTCATCTTTCGAGGCTAGTACCCATATTCTACTTCTCAATCGCGATATCGGTACTCATATTTCGATTTTCTCATCTTCCGATGCTAGTACTCATATTCTAGTCCTCAATCTCGAGATCAGTACACATATTCTGATTCTCTATCCTTTCGAGATCGGTATCTATATTCCGATTCTCATCTTCCGAGGCTAGTACTCATATTCTAGTCCTCAATCTCGAGATCAGTACCCATATTCTGATTCTCTATCCTTTCGTGATCGGTACTCATATTCCGATTTTCTCATCTTCCGAGGCTAGTACTCATATTCTAGTCCTCATTCCTGAGATCAGTACTTATATTCTGATTTTCTATCCTTCCGAGAACGGTACTCATACTCTGATTCTCCTTCTTTGAGGCTAGTACTCATATTCTAGTCCTCAATCTCGATACCTATATTCCGATTCTCATTCTGATATCAGTACTTATATTCTGATTCTCTATCCTTTCGAGATTGGTATCTATATTCTGATTCTCATCTTCCGAGGCTAGTACTCATATTCTAGTCCTCATTCCTGAGATCAGTACTTATATTCCGATTTTCTATCCTTTCAAGATCGGTACCCATATTCCGATTCTCTTTCTTCCGAGACTAGTACCCATATTCTAGTTCTCATTCTGATATCAGTACTTATATTCTGATTCTCTATCCTTTCGAGATCGGTACTCATACTCCGATTCTCCTTCTCTGAGGCTAGTACCCATATTCTAGTCCTCAATCTCGATACCTATATTCCGATTCTCATTCTGATATCAGTACTTATATTCTGATTTTCTATCCTTTTGAAATCAGTACCCATATTTCGACTTTCTTTCTTTCGAGGCTAGTATTCATATTTTAGTCCTCATCCTGGGATCAGTACCCACATTATGATTCTCTACCTTTCGTAATCTGTACCCATATTCTGATTTTCTTTCTTCCGAGGCTAGTACCCATATTCTAGTTCTCAATCGCAATATCGGTGCCCATATTCCGATTTTCTTCATCTTTCCGAGACTAGTACCCATATTCTAGTCTTCCCTCTCGAGATCAGTACCCACAATCTGATTCTCTATCATTTTGAGATCAGTACTTATATTCTAATTTTCTATTCTCCATCCTGCGAGATCGGTACCTATATTCCGATTTTCTTCTTCGAGGCTAATACCGATATTCTAGTCCTCATTTCTCGAAGCCGCATTCATATACCGATTTCTATTCTCCGATACATCTTGAAACCCGATAATTCGAAGTCCACTCTCCAATCCTCGCCGAGAGTTTCGGCCTTCGATTCCGATTCGATATCCACTAACCCTTTCCCCGCCGAGAGTTTTGGAGTCTTCGCTTCGGAGACCTACCTTACTCCCCAAAGGGAAACCCTCGTCACTTTTCTTTATTCCGTTCGAGTATGATGGCTCGGGACATCCGTGTCGGTTTTGTTGATCTCGTTGGTCAACGACAATACGCGCGGTGTGCTCGGCTAAGCACACCACACCAATCGTGGTCCTTTGTTGACCTCGCTTTTAATCGCGCTCGTATTAAAATTTTGCGACGATACCAAATTTCGACGCAATTTTGACGCGACCGTCGAAGAGGTTGCCCAGACGACCTCGGACGACGAAACGGACTGCGCCGATGCGCCCAGAACGTTGATTTCACTTAAAATTGACGTTAAGTTTGCGACGACAGCCTGTCGGGGATTAAAATTGTGATTTCGGGTTTAATTTTTAATAAAATAATAATAATTATGTATTAAATTAAACCTAAGCCCTAAAACCCACTTACCCCGCTCTGGCTAACTTCGTCTCTCCGGCCGCGAGCTCCGTGGAAGCTTCGCTCGATCCCTCTCCCGCGCTCGATTGTTCTCCCTTTCGAGGCCGTTTATCCCTCGAGCCTCTCGCGATCACCCCCATTCTCATCCTGCACAGCATCCCTGCGACATTTCTTGAGCGAGGGTTATACCTGCGGCGCGTGCGCAAGTGGCCCGAGCCTCCTTGCGGCATTCTTCCCCATTCTCTCGTACCTTACCCGAGCCTACTTGACTCCACAGGTATGGAACGACACTCCTCTCCTCCTTTCGCCTATAAAAACCCCATTCCGGGATGTTTTGGGGTCGGCCCGAATTTCTGCGAAGAAAGGGAGGTGCCGCTGGATTGTTCCTCGAGCTTTTGTCTTGCTTCCCGTGTATTCTCGCACGACCCGGTAACTCTCCCTACCCCTTTCTCCTCTTCGGCTTGGCCCCGTGCACCCGCAACTTTGCCGTTAGTGTGGTTCTTCCCTCGTTTATCGCTTCGGCTGAGAGCTTATATGCTATGGAATGTTTTGTTAGGTTGCATAAACGATGCTTTCTTGCTTCCTCTATATAATGGCATGTTAACACATTGATTTGTGGATGTATTATTACTTGGAACATGCGAAAGATAGGACTGTAAGCTTATAGAAAGTTTGAGTTTTGATGGCATGATAATATCTCCCTCTTTATTTTATGTTCAAGGCAAGTGTAAGATGTTGAAAATGAAGCTTTAGGTTCAGCTAGCTCTTCTTGCAAAAGTATTGAGATGTATAGCTTGGAGCTTTTTATTCATTCTTGTTTGTTAAAGAATAGTAGGGGAACTCATTTTGGGTTCTCTCATAAGCACATGAGATTCATTTCTTGCCCATTTAAGTGCTTTCTTTATCAAAAGAGCATGCTAGGGAGAAGTTTAGTTTAAACTAGCGTAACTTCATGCTTGTTATCATGTAAAGCATGTGGTGGCTTTATGTCTTGAATATATGGAAGTCTAGTCCTTTATGAAAGCATGTTATGAAGATTTGAGATATTTCTATGTTTATTCTTGCTTGCAAGCATGTCGAGATAGGTATCGAGATGTTCTTTGCTCATTTTAGCTTCGACATGAAGCATGGAAGTATTTACTTAATTTTTACATACATGTGGAGCTCATTTCTTGC
The DNA here is from genome assembly GCA_022702705.1 of Papilionanthe hookeriana x Papilionanthe teres. Classification (NCBI taxonomy): domain Eukaryota; kingdom Viridiplantae; phylum Streptophyta; class Magnoliopsida; order Asparagales; family Orchidaceae; genus Papilionanthe; species Papilionanthe hookeriana x Papilionanthe teres. The sequence continues at coordinate 148,365,418 of CM040422.1, read as the reverse complement.
TCCTTGAGGCTCTCCTTTACAAAAGTTGCATGTTAAGGTGAAGTTTTGATTCAATTCGAAGGAACCCTATCTTAACTTTCATGATAAATGTGTAGAGGCTTTATATCTTAATGTGTTGAGCATATGGAAATGTTTATTTTAGCCTCATGCTAGTTGTGGTTTTAACTCTTTCATAACTTATTTGAAAGCTCGGTTGGCTTAGCTTAGCCCTTACCCGAGAGGCTATTTCAATGTATACTTGCTGCTCTTATTTTAATGCTTGGAGAGATTTATTTTGGCTTTGTTTGGGAGCTTGGTGGGTTTGATTTACTTCCTATTCAAGAGCCAATTTTGGTGTTCTGGATTCATTCTTATATCGGGTTTTGTTGAGCCATGCTATATTTGTTTTTTTGTTTCGAGCTCGATTTGGGATTTGGATTTTGGTCTTGTGTGGCTCGGTTTCCTATTAGTCTTGTTGTTTCCCCTGTTTTAATTTGAAGCTGGCCTCATTCCAGCCCAGCCATGGCTCGGGTTCGACCCTATATGAACTCGGGTTTGGCTCTTTTAGCTCCCTTTTGCTTCGGCTTTGAGTGGGGAATGTTGTGACTTGATTTTATACTGATTCCCACACTCACTATGGCTCGGGTTTAATTTTGTTTTGGAAATGTTGTGATTCGGAGTTGGGCCGATTCATTCGGCTCGGTCGAATGCTTCATGATGGCTCGAGTTTGATCTTATTTAGGCTCTGATTGGAAATTTGGTGCTTTTGCTTTAGCCTTGTGTTGGGGGATGATTCAATGTGAAGTCGGGCTAATATTTGGCTAGATGAGGACTCGGGTTTGTGTCTTCGAATTGGCTCAGATATGGCTTTGTGAAAGTTTAAAACTTCATGGTTATTTGACAAATACCTTCATATACTTTGTTATAAGCTTGGAATTGAACTGATTTTATGGGACTTGTCCTCTCATTGGGGATTGGCCGTGAGCCTCATTATGATGATTTGGAATTTAGGGAGGGCTTTACCTTTGGCTGCCCCTTTGTTCTAACTTGGCCGCGAGTCCCTCTCACTCGCTCGTAGCCCTAGCCGAGGGTCTCGGCGGAGTGGTTGATGTGGTGGTGACCTTACTTTTAGCCACCCTCGCCTATGGAGCTTATTATGGTGATATGAGGGTTTTCTCAGCTGGCTCGTGAGGAGAGATTACAAAGGTTATTGATATTTTTGAAGTTTGAGGAGGTTTAGCTTTAGCACGGGTTTGGAAGGGTTGGCAGCCAGTTCTCCCTAAGCCAGTCCTTTTTGTTTGATTTTAAAGACTTTGAACGATTTTCTCACATCTCGTTTCTAAACACTCTTTTAATGTAACTGCACCCAAGCGAGAAAGGGACACCCTAGGGGTCGATTCAAGGAGCTTGGATTGTACTTTCAATGTTTTATATGTCTTAGGGGAGTCTTAGATTAACTCACCTGTCGAATTAACCCTTCAAATTCGAAGGTGGGTTAGTTTTCTTTTCCCCTCCTTGTTGCTTGACACGTCTTCCCCGCTCCACTCGGAGTTTGGTTTTGTTTTGTTTTTGGGGCAATGACGACGATGATGCTGAAGGCATGTCAGTGATAGAGTAGAATGATATCCCATCCTACGACACCAGGACTCGCTCCAGGGCCCCGGTGAACTGTAGGATGACGGTATCATTCGCCGCTATAAGGCTAGCGGGGCACCCATACCTTCTTAGGATCGCTAGTGACCCTATACTCGACGAAATGATCGACTCGTGGACAATTCTAACTTTCAAAGAAAATCTGACAAGGATATGATACTACATTTTGCAATAAAAAAAAAACATTTTTCTACCACAATAAAAAATTAATATATAAAACTCTCTTTTGTATGCCTGAAATCCACGTGCATGCTAAAAATATAAAATATAAAATCATTTTTATAAAATCCGATCGTTCACTCGTTCGATTATCGCTGGGTTGATGAACACCCTCCCGAGTCGAGCTTAGAGGACACTCTTCTAACCGAATAGCGGCTTTATTTATACACTCGTGTGACCGAAGTAGCCTTCGACGACCCTTCGAGCAAGATCTTACGCTTCCGAGCTCTAGACCGACCCGAGTGCTATGCGTTTTCTTCAAATTTTCGTATGATTTTGGTGAAAGCACTCGTGGTCCTTTTTTCGTGACTTTCCCGAGGTTTTTGATAATTTTATTTTGATTTTCGTCGTTTTTCGCGCTTCGTCGTGAGTCGTTCACCTTCTTTCTCGAACTTTCTGAGACGATATTTCTGTTTTCTACTGGGCTTTCGCCATGCAAGATGCACTTCAGTTTGCTGCGATAACGTATCTCTCAGGTATATAGGTTTGTTTATACTTACAGCATGTTACTTTCTGTACCTGCTACTGTTCTTTTAGCGCATTGTAGTCTACTACATGTTTTACTGTTTTTCCTATGCTATATACATTGCTATACACTGTACAACAATTTAAACATACTGGCATAGGATGTTTAGTAAGAACTCGACCATGTGGCCACCTGATTGAATATTTTAACTTGTCATTTTAGAAAACTCAACCTCTTCACAGCAAGGAGCTCGGAGTCGGTATGGTAGGGCAAGCACGATCGTCTTCGACAGACGAAGCGTGTTTTCATCAATCAAACCATAGTGATAGTTCGGGAAGTCATCGAGGCTCGCTCGGATCTCCGACATCCCCTGTCTCTCTCCCTTTGGATTCTACGATAAAATATTCCAAACTTGAGCCAATTCCTTTCGCACACTTCTTCATCTTATTTAGCTGAAAAGTCTTATCCTTTCGACCTCCTCAAGATAATATTTCCGATTGTTATCAAGCAGTTTTCTTAAATGATTTCGGTCGTTTAAGATGTAATTAACTATAGGCGTTCGCCCTTATACGAAGCATTTCCGAACACATACTTAAACATACCGACGATAGTGATGTTTGAAGAACTCGACCATGAAAGCTACTCGATCGAATATTTTAACTTGCCATTTTAAAACTCAACCTCTTCATTGCAGAGGAGCTCTGAGCCGGTATGGTGCGGCACGATCGTCTTCGACAGCCGAAGCGTGTTTTCATCAATCAAACCATGGATAGCTCGAGAAGTCATCGAGGCTCGCTTTGGGATCTCTCGACATCCCCACTTCTCTCCTCGGATTCTACGATAAAATATTCCAAACTTGAGTCAATTCCTTTTGCACACTTCTCCATCTTATTTCGTTGAAAAGTCTTATCTTTTTGACCTCCTTAAAGATAATATTTCCTGATTTTTATCAAGAGTTTTCTTAAATGATTTCGGTCGTTTAAGATGTAATTAACTATAGGGGCTTGCCCTTATATGAAGCATTTCCGAACCCATACTTAAACATACTGGCATAGGATGTTTAGAAGAACTCGACCATAGGGCAACCTGATTGAATATTTTAACTTGCCATTTTAGAAAACTCAACCTCTTCATGACAAGGAGCTCGGAGTGTTGGTATAGGTGAGCAGACGATCGTCTTCTGCAGCGAAGCGTGTTTTCATCAATCAAACCATAAGATAGGTCGGGAAGTCATCGAGGCTCGCTTTCGGATCTCTGACATCCTCTAGTCTCTCTCCCTTTGGATTCTACGATAAAATATTCCAAACTTGAGCCAATTTCTTTTGCACACTTCTCCATCTTATTTCGTCGAAAGTCTTATCTTTTCGACCTCCTCAAGATAATATTTCCCGATTTTTATCAAGAAGTTTTCTTAAATGATTTCTGTCGTTTAAGCATTGAAATTAACTATAAGTACTTGCTCTATACGTAAGCATTTCCGAGCCTCAACTTAAAATAAACCCTATTTAATTTTTCATATTAAATAGTGAATTATTTCAAGAATAAAAATAGTTTCACGAATCAAAACGGACATCATATATTTTTTAGTTCATTTGATCGAGCCTCACCTCAAGTCTTCGTGTTTGTCTCTCGGATAAATGTATGACTTGAGTACAGTATACCCTTTTATTTAAACTATGAAAAATACGGCCGGTTCGACTTCATATTTCTTTTCATGTTGAAGCATCCTTCCGAAGCGGGCGACGGGATTTCGATTCCGGCGACCGACAGCTTCTTACGGGCACTTCACACCCAAAACAACGCCGATACGAGGTTTCTCGAATGGGTAAAGAAGTTAAACACTTCCCCCCAACCTAGCTATGAAACATCCTCAAAAGACACAAATTAGAAATATCCAAATCAATCCCAAATTTTCCCAAATATCAAAAGATTTTAACTTTTTCTTTTCTTTTCCTCTTCTTTTTTTTATTGCAATCAATTCATCCGCCATATTAGACCTCAAAACATCTCCAGGCATTCCATAAACCATCCCCTAAAAGGGGACACTCGAATTCTTCCAAATACCAAGAATTGAGACACTACACCTCGCAAACATTCAATTTCACCTCAAACCCAAAGTTTCCAAAACCATATGGACCCGACACCATTCAAGCCCCATTCAAGAAACCCATGTGAGTGCTCACGGCCAAGGACGGCAAAGAGGAAACCACCAACCACTAAGGATGAAGGAACCACAGCAAGGGGGGCTCACGGCTAGGGATGGCAAAGAGGAAGTCAAGCCCAAGCCAAATGTTCAAGTCAAAACAAATGCTCCCAACATATATTATAAAAGGGGCAGCAACCATAAGGGGCAATCAAACCCTCAAAAACAAGTTTCAAAAATCCTACAAACCCAAATTCCAACTGAGGAAGCAAAGGGGAAGCACAAACCAAGCCATCAAAAGGCCAAAACCGAGCCAAGCACAAGGCCAAAAACGAGCCCAACACAAAACCAAACCGAACCCCCCATAGGGGAAAAATTTCAGTCCAACATAGGGGCAAAACCAGGCCACCAAATCGAGCCACAAAAAGTCTTAGAAAATCGATATTTTCATTTTACAAATATTTCAAATGTGAGAAGGCAGCAATATGGAGCAAAATCAAACCATTGCAAGCTGAAAACCGAGCCCAACAGGGGCTGAAACCGAACCCAGTAAAGAGCTAAAACCAAGCCCGGTGAAGGGGCTGAAACCGAACCCAGTAAAGGGGCAAACCGAAAGCAACAAAGAGGTAAAACCCGAGGTAACAGAGGGCCCTAAAACAAGAGAAGTGGAATGAATATGTAACAATGTCCAACTCTTCCAACAAATATCTCAAAAGCCACATAACTTCAAAGCCACATATCATTCTTGAATTTTAACAAGCCACTATATATAGAGGTTGAGTGTGGAGGTAGAGGGACCCTCCCAAAGCAATATTCAAACCATACCATAAATGAGATTCAAAGTATCCATGCACATATCTAGCATATTCCAATCTTGAAGTAAAGAAACATAGGAGTAACTAAATAACCATAAGATATTCAAGAGTAATGTTAAAATGAAGCTCCCCCTCCCCAAACAAACATACTTCTTTCCCTTCTTTCATTTCTCCTTTTTTTTTCTTTTTTTTTTACCTTCTCACATGCATACGCCTCACAAAGAGAAGCCCCAAAACATTCAAGTGAAGCATGCTAAAAATCAAAGAAGCATAAGTGAAGAGAATATAAAATGCCATTTAAAGCCTCCTCATGAAACGTACCAAGCTTAAAGAAGTATTAGCAAAGAGAAGTGTAACATTTGTAAAAGCATCCAACAATTCTAACATGTACCTTCTCGAGGCATCCATAAATGTACTTTAGTAGGATAATGAGATAGGGAGCAAGTGAAGAGGAGAATGCCATTTTCAAAAGCTAACAAACTACAAGCCACACATGCCATTTAAAATCTCTTCAAATGAGGTACATCAAGCCTTAAAGAGATATAGTAAAGGGAGGTGTAATATGCTATTCACATCAAGCTTAAGGGGAGGTTTAACATGCCATTTAAAACCTCCTCAAATGAAACACATCAAGCATTAAAGAGACATAGTAAAGAGAGGTGTAACATGCTATTCAAAACCTCCTCAAATGAAATACATCAAGCTTTAAAGAGACATAATAAAGGGAGGTGTAACATGTTATTCAAAACCTCCTCAAATGAAATACATCAAGCTTTAAAGAGACATAGTAAAGGGAGGTGTAACATGCTATTCAAAACCTCCACTAAGGAGCTAAACTTTAAAACCATATTTGTAAGATGCCTTTCAAGCAAATAAAATGTCATAGAGTTCATAACAAGAAGGAAAAAGAGATGCTCGCAGGATGGCTAGTTAAGCATTACCACCAAAGTGCCTTCAATCAAGCAAGCATATTACCTCAAGCTTCAAACCAATATCTAATCCAAAAGACAAGCATACATATGATATTACTTTCCAACAAAGTATGAAGGTTAGAAGGCTTGCAATAAAAAGATCTCCATTTTTTTTTTAAAGGAAACTATATTGCCATTAGGAAGGAGGGAGCAAGAAACAACCAACTAATTAAGCAAGTAAACAAGCCAACTCACTGCATCAAGTGCTCAGCCGAACAACCAAACAAAGAAAACCAGGTAAGCAACACAAACCACAGCCAACTCAAGTAGAATCGAAAAAACAGAGGAGAGAAAAGGGATCACCAGCTAGTGTAGAGCACACAAGGATAGCAAGAGAGCCAAGAGTCAATCCGGCAGCACCTCCCCCCTTCCCTTTGAAAATTTCGGCCAACCCCTGAACCTCCCCCCAAATGGGGTTTTATAGACCAAAGGGAGGAGAAGCTAGGCAGCGACAAAATGCCGCAGAAGGGAGCAGGATAGGGCTCAACGACGGGATTTGAGAGCAGAGGGAATAAGGATCGAGCAGGAGATGGGAGCATGCGTGCGGCTCGAGGGAAAGTCTGCAGGGGATACGATTGTGTATGGGAGCAAAGGAGGATGACGGGCATGCGAACGGGAGAGCCCGGGCTCGCTCGAACAGCTGGATCGAATGCGGGAGAGGAGGAAGGCGCGGGTCGAACGAAAGATAGGGAGGATTTAAGACTTTTTATTTTATTAGGGAGAGAAAGGAAATATATATAATAATAATAATAATGATTTTATCATTATTATTATTATTATTATATTCATTTTCAGCATTTTCTCCCCGACGAGCTATCGCCGCGGAATGAACATCTACCTTAGACAAAATCGACGTTCCGAACGCATTGGTGCAGTCCATTTCGTCATCCGGGGTCATCTGGGCAGCCTCATCGACGATCGGTTAAAATCAAGTCAGATTTTGATTTCCGTCAAAATTTTAGTTCGAGCTCAATTGGTCAGGATGGTGCACATGGTTGTCATGAGGTGTTTAGAAAAGGCTCGAAGTGATTTTGGGTTGGTTCGGGAGTTTAATTTGGTGGATTTTGGTCGCTTAGTCAATTTGGGGATTTTGAATGTGGGTCGAAATTGAGTGAAATTGAGGCTTAACCAATGCCAATTAAAGGTCCAATTTGATATGTAGGATCGTAATGAAGGATTTAGGATTCAAATTGGGGCAAATTGAGATCAAATTGACTTCAATTGAAGGGTTTAAGTTTGTTTTGGGGACAAAAGGCTAAATTGGGTAATCTGGTGCAATTGAGGTGCCAACCATCCTGATTTGAGCCACAGACCAATGAAAACTCCATTTAGGTCTTCTATGTACTGGTGTTGGCTAAACCCCAGCCCAAGGCTAAAGGGTTTAGGAGACCAACTACATGAATTTCCCAAAGGATCAGGGGACGGAAATCAACAAGTTTAGGTCTGAGGTTTTGAGTGAATGGGGGTGAAAGTGAGTGACAGTGAGTGCAAGTGACCGCAAGCGAGTGAACTAGCTCCAGACCAACATCCAAGGTCAACCCTAAGGTCAAGCAGTCCTATGGGAACTCTACTCGAGCTCCCCCATATTGACCCCACCTATTAGGTGTTAGAGGTCTGGATCAATATATGGAACTTCAAGTTGAGCAAAGAAGAGTTTAGAATTCCTAATGGTGAGGGTTCCTTTTCTAGTCTTCTAGGAATAGTCAACGGGAAAGTCATATGGCTAGACCCTAGGCTACTAAAGAGGAAAAACTAAACATCAACCAAAAGTGAGGTCAACAATAACAAATCATTAACATTTGAATTTTTTAAGGGGAATTTACACACATAGCACACAAAACATTCAATTTTACATATTTCACACCCAGACTTTATTATTTACATCTAAAACATATAAAACATTAAGATTAAAACAAAAAAATACACCCTTAACTTCTGTCACCTACACAAGCTTCCTTCATAGCTGGCCAGAACTTGGAGGGAGTAGAGGCCAAAGAAGAAGCAGGGCTTGGCCTTGTGAGGTGTGAGAGTTAATGGGTGAGGTATATTAATGAAACTTTTAGTTTTATCACAAAAAAAACCGGAGAGTTAAGAATTTAAAGTATTTTTAGAAGTGAGGCACACCTCAGACGTCTCACTTTAGGATAATGAGGCACAAGCCTCATTGTAATTTTTTGAAAAAAAAATTGTTGAGACAGGCCTCAAGACACATTTCGTATAGCACAATTTTAAATAAGGGTAATATTATATTCTTATCCAATAGCCCAAGTCGTTGATGTGAAGTACTTGAAAAAGCTGAAAAACAATCATTCATTCAATTATTGTTAAACTTTACAAAATTTAAAGAAAGCAACCTTCTTATATATATTATTTATACATATATATATATATATATATATATATATACATATATTTTTTTTCAGAGCCCTAGGGCATGATTTATTGAAATAAAGCGGTTATAGAAGATTTGAGGATAAGGCCCAACGATGAAGTTTTACCACTACAATACAAAACAAACAATGATACAAAAGACATAAAGGAAAAAATGCAAATAACAATGTCTAAGAACGGTATCGCCAAGGCAGTACTCTCGTTTTGGTTCTTGGCGTTCCAGAAAGTAATCTCTTAAGTGTTAATCCGTTGCCAGGAGTAACAATTGTATCATCAATTAATTCTTCAAGTATACCATCAGGCTTCTTCTTCTGTCGAGAAGTGTAAACTTGCTAATTTTCTTCTTTTTCTTCTTCTGGTTCTTCTTCTTCTGAAGACTGATCCTTCTGATTTATGAAAGGAAAGATAGGTGCAAAGATACGGTATAACTTGGGGGTTTCTTCTCTTTCGATTGAATTTTTGAATATACTGGTTGAACTTCACAGCTTTAGTAGCCACAGGAACATCACGAGGAGAAACGAAAGGAGCCTCCTTTTCCACCTCTGAAGTTCTAGCCACAAGAGTAGTCTCAATTTGATCCACCTCTTCAGCAGGTGAATCAGAAGATAGTGAATGAGTAACAATAGGAACCAGTTCATTAACCTCAGCTAAGCACTAACTTCAAAAAATCCTCGCTCTTCAGGGGTACAAATGAGGGCGATGTCAACCAAACCTTTGGCTTTCTGACCCACAGAAGTCCCAACATTTCCTTTAGATCTCTTAGTTGGGGGATAAAACCTATAACACCTATCACTGGTGTGCCCAAACATTACGCAGTCGACGATGCGTAATAGCGCTTTTGCTCCATAACCACCTCCTACCAAACAACGTGTGTGTGTGCGTGTATATATATATATATATATATATATATATATATATATATATATATATATATATCTCTATGGGCTGTTTTTTCCGGCTCTGCTAAAGTTTCGCCTCATAGCATCTATCAGTTTCGTCTTCGACTACCAGTGGAGCACGCGCGTCTTCGTCATTTGTTTTGTCCGATGGAAGAGCTCACATCATCTGTTCGCCTGCAGGTTTCGTGTCGAGCCGCTCGACTGCTGCTCGTGTTGTCTGGCATCTTCTTCGTATTGCAGGTTTCGTGTCGAGCTGCTCGACTGTTGCCCGCATGTCTACGGTCTGTACGGTGCTTCCCTGCAGGCTTTCTCTTCGACGTCTGCTGCGCTCAATAACTTCGCCTCCCTGCGTCTCCCTCCTTTGCCTCATCCAGAGCTTCGCTCGCAGTGTTTGCGGGTTAGATCCCGCAATCCTGCAGGTGGACCCAGCTCCTTCTGCAGGTCGACCCAGCTCCTCCTGCAGTCAGGCTTCATCTGCAATCCTGCAGCGAGCTCGACAACTGCACAACAACCAGTTATTTCTACTCTTGCGGTGTCCTCTGTGAAGCACGCTAAAGGAATCATGGCTTTCCTACGCAGTCGCCCTCTCCGGTGACAACTCCGCCAAACCTTCCAATACCACAATGGCTCACAAACGCAGCTCCCCTTTCCACCTCGCCGATAATCTGATATTCCCACAGCCGTACCATGATTCAGTTACAAGACGTGGTGATGCAATCTTATTAAAAGAGTAGGAAAAAAAGGCGGGCAAACCAATGTTATTTTTCACTGATGCTAAAATCTCAACTCTTGCAGATAAACACAAATTCACACTAGTTGGAAGTTTCAATTAGGTCGCCCTAAAACAGAGAATATCAGGAAGATTTTCGAAGATTTTAGGCTAATTGGGGATTGGCAGGTGGGTCTTCTCGACGGAAAACAAGTTTTGATTCAGTTGTGCATAGAAGAAGACTACATCAGAATTTTCTCGAAGAAATTCATCACAATTGAGGGCAAACCTATGAAGTTGCTCAAATTGACCCCTGATTTTGATCTCAATCAAGAACCCTTATTTGCGCCTATCTGGTTCTCATTACCTGAACTCAAGCTTCAATTCTTTGACTATCCTACCACATATGCAATTGAGAATTTTCTTAAAAACCTATGCAGGTAGACACACCTACAGTTCATTGTTCAAGGCCTTCCACTGTAAGGATTTTGATTGAAAGAGATATTACACTAACAGATGCAGAAAAAATCTGGTTTGGTTCTGCTCACAATGGTTATTGGCAAAAAATCATAATGAAACAAAAACCTCAATACTGCAAGCAATGCAGGATGTTCGGACACCCGCAAGAGAAATGTTTCAGATTGCACCCACAGTTGAGAACCTATAGTCAAAAGCAGGACCCCACTACTCTGGACACAGTTCCACCAGAGGAGGGACTCATCACAAGAAAGGAACTAGTATCTGAGGTAGTTCAAGAACCCCCCACTGCTCTAGACACATTGGCTCCATCTGAGGAAGAACTCACCACAAGACCGAAATTGGTACCTGAAGCAATTGCCTTTGCTTCTGACCTTAATGCAAGAGATAATGCTCGGATTGCAAATCAGGATAGTTCTGCAGCTCCTCTTCAGGATGCATCAGGTGCAGAGGTGACATTACACACTGAACCTCCTGCTGTTGCAACGGTTGGCTTTCCTTCTAATAAGTTTCTACCATCTAATCAAACCGAAAATCGCATGAGCCAATCTTCAGATGAAGAATGACAGGTTTACACTTCCCGGCGGAAGAAGAAAGCTGGGGGCACACTCCAGCTTGGAAATTTAATGGAAAACACTATCGTTACTCCTTGCAATGGCACGACACTTTGAAGTTTGATATCTGACTATGTCACTGCAATTAGAGGAAGAGGCAGGACAAAAATGGCTCGTCCCTCGCTTCTTGTTTTGTTTTGTATGTTTTAGAATTTCTTTGAGTCTGTATCCCCTTATGTTAGGATTTTTATGATTTGTTGCTTTCTAATGGGTAGGGTCCTCTTGTGGGTCCTCTCATAATATATATATATATATATATATATATATATATATATATATATATATATATATATATATATATATATATGAATTCAAACATTCATCTACTATCAAACAAAAATATACAGCCTAAATATGTTCCTGAAAGCTAAAAATTAAAATTATCTTGATTTTTTAAAAGTTGACATCATTTTATAGCATGTAAGAGATCATGCCATATATCATAGCGTGCTTACAACAAGAGGGAACATAAATGAGAAAAGATGAAAGACTTGTTGAAAAATATGAATGCGACAAACTTCAGTAAACAGTCCATTTGGTCCCCTCAGTCATGCAAACTCAGCTTGCCAGAAAAAGTAGATCACAGAAGGATCAAATGCGGACAAGTAGGACAAAGAAAATCATTTCATATCAACAAAAAGCAAAGATATAAGATCAAATACAATCAGAATCTGAACAAGGAGAAATGACCTTAGAAGGAGGTTGATAAATATGCAAATAGAAAAAAACATCATTACAATTTAAAATAAATTTATGGAGATAGAAGAAGTGATGTATAATGACCCTAAAATGTTCTTGGTGGTACATGTAAATAATGGAGCTGAAGATTAAAAGGATATTTTGTGCCTCATAATTTAGGTAAAATTATAATCATTAATGCAATTATGGATCTTGATAATGAGAAAATGATCACTCCACTAAATCCAAATCCTTATTTTCTAATTTGGTTATATAACGAAATTAGTTGTAGGCCTTTAAAACAATACACTTTCAGATTTGCTCTTTCTATAGAGTTTATCGATGGCATTGCATGAGAGACTGTACCACTAGATATAGGAAATATATTTTTAGCAGTCCTTATCTGTGGGATAGGGATGTGATACAAAATGCATGCGCTTATAAATAAGGAAATGATATTTAGAGACAATCAGCCAATGACTCCACCATTAGAAGAGGTGGAAATTGCTGGCTAAGCCAAGAGACTAGAGAAGTCGCAAGGAACAAGAACCCTCTTTCTGAAGAAAAGCACCAATTCCACCATATAAGTATCAAGCCAGCACCAAAAGATTTAAGGCCGCGTCATTTAATCCTAGTTGGTTAAGATTAGCAGAAACATAGCTTGTCAGATAACCTAATCGAGAGTCCATAATAAATCAATGAGTTAAGAACACATTGAACAGAGAGGCCTTCCTGTTCAGATCTAATATGCAGAAGAAAATGTTTTAAAGGAGAGTTATGCTTCGAGTGGCTCTCCAACATATGATTTAAGTTCATATGGTCAAACTTAGTCATATAAATCCATATGGGTTTATCTACCCTAGCCCATCTTAAGGTACAGTCATGTTGATCATAAGGTTAGCTATGTCAAATCAAATTAAGAATAATTCTGTTGACTGTAACCAATGTTAGAACTCTTCTGTGTTAAGCCAATGAGGATCTAATTTATTTTAAAATGAAAGAAGTATTGATGTTCTAGCACTTTCTAATGTGTTCAGCATGCAAAGATAAGTTCCAACTTTAAAAATCCCATCAGAAGCCCAAGGACAGAGCCATGGCCAATCACACCTTTATTTTAAAGTATATTAAATATATTTATATTGTTTGCTACAGATTTCGGATAAGTTTCCCCATTTCTAGTTGCAATTAATCTAGGATGGATTAGATTTGCTATCATTTGAGTTAGAATGTGTTGCAAATTCTATTTTTATAAATAGGACAATTATATTTGTATTTATGCATAGTTAATTATCCTTCCTCATAATGTCTCTCAACAATATGGCCAAATCCACCTAACAACTCCCTCCTTCCCTCTCTTACCAACTAGAATAGCTTGTGATACCCAATCTATTGAATAATTTTTGCTCCAATTTGCGGCCTAAAGGATAAATGCATGAATCCCAACGAGTCAGGAATTGCCCATATCAGCCCTTGCATGAATTCAAAGAAAGGTTGATCGGCCTCGTCACTCTTTTATCACGATTTGAAGGATGCCTTAGCCAATTCTCTCTCCCACACAACAGAAGTTTGAATGGAAAATAAACAATTATGAGGATTTGGGAACACCAATTGCATGGTAAAGAACACTTCTTGCTTCTCGTAATTACATCTCCATAACTCTTTTATGATTCATCTTCTTAACTAAATCACATAGAAAAACCATTTTTCTTGTATAGTCCAAGAAACCCAGGAGTTCACGACAAAACATATATTACCTTTTGCTACAACAACAACAACAACAACAGCAACAATAATAAGAATAATAATAATAATAATAATAATAATAATAATAATAATAATAATAAAAGGAACATGTAACATTACCGATGGGGTACATGATCTAGGGAATGTTGCACCCGCTCAAGAGAAACAAGCTGTCCGCCAAAATCAGACTTAAACTTATTGATTGCTCGTATCATCTCTGTTGCAGGCCTCTGATACATGAAAAGTCATAAAACTTCAATCCACTATGCTTGACCCTAGCACACATAAATGGCAGGCAATATATGCACATTGTAAAGAAGCAACCCACATACGCATCTCCCAAAATGCCCCCAAATAAATAACTTCTTCAGGCAATTAATAAAACAATAGAGCAGATATGACTCACTGGCCCATTATTAAATGATCTGCACCCCATTGTTTAGAAAGAGTACTGTCGAGTAGAATAAGAACATGAGGATAAAGGAATAACAACTAAGGTTGCAGATATCCGGGGCATAGGACAAATCGAGAGAAAAGCCCTGACACTTAAAGGATTCGACATTAACTACAACCACCTAACAACTTCTTTTCTTGCAACTGAAATGCTGAAAGGATGCAACTTATCAAGCAAACTGTTAATGCTTAAAGCCAAGCTAAAATGAACCCAGCGTACTCAGAAAATAAACAAAGTACATAGCGGCTTCAAAAAGGCCCGGCTATCTTAGAATTACCGCAATGCATGCCAATGCATTGCATCATAAACATCAGACAAAACAACTATCTATAAATTGGCAAAAGAGAAAAAAAAAATCAAAAATCAAAACAACACTCCGAAACCTTTAATAAGTGAGCTCACAAACGCAGAATTAAGGCAAACCTTGCCCTAGTTTCCATCGAATCCTAACAACTAGGTTAGAGAATGGACCTTATACACGCACTCAGCAAGCACCATAGAACAAAGAATTTCTTGGAGATCAGCGACGGATTCGGCTTTGGCAGCACCGCAGAGATCGTGCAGTTGTCTACGCTGCTTTTCGTACTCCTGCCGCAGCAGCCGCTCCTGCTCTCGCCGGTCCTCTCGTCCCTTCCACGGCGGCCACCGCTGCCAATGCCATTTCAGCGGCGCCGGCGAAGACAAGGACACCGCCATCCTCGCCGTCTGATCTCTGATCCACGATTCTACTCGACTGTAGATGGATTCCATCCGTTCTCGAGACCGAATCAATCCCCTCGCTGATGAATGGACGGAAGTTAGAGAATAGAGAGCTAGCGCGTCGGAAATTTAAGTGCCCCCGAACGCCTGAATCGCGGAAGCTCTTCACGCAAAAATCTGAGCCAGAGAGAATTCAGAGAATTTCAATATATATGAGATTTCACCTCCTCTTTAAATTTTCGAAAAATAAAAATATTATAATTATGTATGTGTTCTGCAATACACAAAATTGATTTTATATATATATATATATATATATATATATATATATATATATATATATATATATATATATATATATATATATATATATTACATGCATAGCACCCGAAATATTCATATATATATATATATATATATATATATATATATATATATATATATATTACATGCATAGCACCCGAAATATTCATATTTTCGAGCTGAGTCAGCCCGATCTCTTTTAATTTTCCTACCTAGTCTTATAAATAGCCGAATAACCCAACTCGTCGCTTACACATAAAATATTTCTCCAAATTTTCGCGATAATAAAATTTAGGCTTCATTTAAGAACACAGTGACGCCCCATTGAGTAAATGTAGATGTATAAATTTATATTTCGTTTGATAAAATAGCGTATTCGATCATCCAACAAAATTATTTTAGAGGAAATTTTTAGTTCTTTTAGGGCCTGTTTGGATGGGCTTTTTTGGTGTGGCGCGGCACTGTGCCGCGAATTCGTGAGAAGTTTTTTCGTTTGTTTCGGCGTCCCGCTCACCGTGGGCCGCGAATTTGGCGAAAAGCCGGCCGCGGGATCGACCCCGCGGCCCTTGTTAACGACCTGATTCTTCCTCTTCTGCCCCGCTTAGCGAAGCCGAGAGCAATCTTCTGTGCTAGATCTCGTCTCGCTTCCCCACCCGTCCCCTTCTCCCGATCTCTCGCGAAGCCAAAGCCGAGTTGCTACTCCTTCGCCAAAGCTGACTATTCCTTCTTTAACCTTTGACCAAAGAGCCAAAGTCAACTACTCCTTCCATCTTCTGCTTTTCATCGCCGCCTTTGACCATGATTCTGAGCAAAACCGGGATGAAGAAGGGATTGGGATTTTAATTTTGTTAATTTAAGTTATTAATAAGTAATGATTAAAATCCATATATTTTTAATTTAATTATAACTAGTTGGATTTATATATTAATATTTAATAATTAATTTATTTATTTATAAATATATTTTTATGTTTTTAATTATTTGATAAAGATATAAGTAATTACTACTTAATTATTAATTAATATAAATTTATTATTTAAGAAGTAATTTGTTTACTAAAGAAATTATTTTATATTATGTTTTACACAGTCTTATTGAACTAGGCAAAATAGTCATTTTTACAGAAAAAACTGCTCCACAGCTGTTTTCACACAGCTGAACTAAACAGACAACATGCTTCCCAGTAATAGCTTCTAGGCAGATAGCATAATGCAGCAATGCTGACTGCGCTAAGCTGCGCCCTTAAAATGGAGCGACGATTTCCATTGCACTGCACGACGTTTCCCTACACCGGCAGTGAATAGGTTAGTACAAATTGGTTGTCACATCTTGGGCCTGGAAAATGATACACCCTGATAATATATGGTATGATGAAAAGAATTGAATGTTTTATATTTTCGAAAGAAAAAGGATATGCATGTAGTGAAATAAAGAAAAAAGAAAACTTGTATTTTACTTTATAGATAAGAATACAGCCGATGAAATAGAAAGGAGTTGGGATAACTGAAATAAACTAAACTAAAAAAAAAGACAACTTCCCTGACCCTTAAAGAAATACACAATGAATAATACAAAACAGTAATATCAAAAGTTAATCTAATGCTGAAAAGTATGCTCAAATGGAGCCAACCCTGTAAATGATTGAGTGCAACATGTCATAACAAAATATAAAAGGGTGAGTTTGAAAATTGATCTAGGTAAATATCAATTATTTATTAAAGCATAAACAACAAGGCATACAATATGAACAATAAAAAATAGACAATTTCCTATTTAGCAAAATAAAAATAGAATTTGCAAATACTATCACATGCTTATGATCATAAATATGAATTACTTGGAAACATGCACTTTTATGTAGATATTTAAATCGTACAATATCATATGTTTTTTGCATTGATATGACTCATCAATCGTTCAACATTACATAATAATATATAATTTTAGTTTATACATATAATTATTTTTATATACAGCCAGATAGTACATCACTATAAAACAATGATAGGTGGACACCAATCCCTTGGAAATCTACTGATTTCTCTGAGGGCCCGTCGCTCCGTCAAAATGATACTTAAATAATGAGATTTATCATATCAAGCTATAAAAAATAATAGATATTGAAATCATGCAATGTGAACAATTAAATATAAAGCCAAACAACAATAAAAAATGTTAGTTTCATATAAATGTTGATATTAGCAAAAATAAAAACTACTACAAAAATATAAGTGAAATTTAAAAGAGCACGAATCACAACCCTACAATTAGCTAGAAATCTAATACAATTAGCAATGAAAATGTCTCTAAATAGGATTTATATAATTATCACAAAAAAAAAGTGGGTGGCGACAAGCGCGATTCTACACCAACTTGAAAATAAGACATACTTAATACTTATTTATTTACGAACTAAATGCAACCAACACGACCATATTATTTGTTATTATTATTATTATTATTTAAAAATATAAATTTATGAAGCTAATTAAACTTTGCTTCAACATCAATTAAAATAATATATTATTTTGCTTTATTTTGATAGGGGGACAAATAAATTTATGAATAAGTTTTATTAAGGAAATTATGTGTAAATTTATAAAATAAACAATAGAAAAACATAGTTAATTATATTGTTACTTGCATCTCGTTTCTCTTTTGATTTGCCTTAAATCCCAGATGATGAAATCCAGTTGAATGAGGGATCTGCAGTATAAGTGTATATAAGAAATGTATCAGCATGAATTTTGAAGCAATCTAATGGCCTAAGTGAGATAACATAGTAAGGGTAGGTCCAGTGGAGCACGACATGGCGGCCTAGAAGACTGATCAGGTAGAATTCATATGAGTTGATTTAACAATAGACGCCCAAAAGACTCACCCGAATGTTAAATACGACTGAGGGTTCCCTCAAGACATCATGGAGTCACAAGCTCAAACCACTGTCATTGGGTTCTCTTCACCAAAAAAGTAAGCTAGTTGTAGCCTTGTAGGCAGGGTTGTCAAAACTACTTGTTGTCTGCGAACATTTCTTGTTCGACTAGTTAAGAAGCTCATGTTTAATTTGTTTGCTAAGCAAATGAGCCGAATACTAATAATTTCTTTGAGCTTGATATATAAATGAGCCGAACATGAACAAAAATTTCATTGTTTGTATTCGGATCTTATTTGTTCAAAATAATTAAATTATATATACAAATAATTTAATGTCTACAAGGCGCAAATCAATTAAAATTATTAATTAAAAAAAAGTAAAATAATAATATATTAATTATATTTAAATTATATTTTTCATATAAATAAAAAAATTTAAATCTTTTCCTTGCCCTTTGCCGCTACGTGATTAAGATTATTAAAATGACTCTTTATTTGCGAACAACTCGTTTTTGGCTTGCTAAATAAATGAGCCAAACACGAATATATTTTTTATGTTCAAAATATAAATAAACCGAACACAAACAGTAATATTTTTTTAATGAGTTGAACACGAGCTGAGCCCCTCATGTTCGACTTATTTACACCCCCACTTATCGGGTTAAGTCCTACCTGCCCGGCAGCCTAACTCTAGGCAGCTAGCAAGAGCTCACTCACCACTGCTCTCTCTTGCTCGGATGGATGCCCTATGCTTGATGGGTGTGACTCATATCCTAGATTCAATCTCAAATTAAACAGTGAATTATTAAATTTTAATAAATCAAATATTTAAATCTATATAATTGAAATCAAATAAACATATCATCATTAAATGCATGCTATCAATTTTAATGAGAAACAGTGAAGAGATATTTTGTGATATGGGACAAAAAAATACATGAAAAAGTGTAAACACTAAACAACTTTTCTGACATGGGGGCACTTACATTCATGTCAGTATAGCACTCAATTTCATGTGTTCATATATCTAACATATAGACTCTATCTTTACATTTATACCATCCAAATAATTCATATACCCAAATCAACTTTTATCCAAATTTAACTACCACTGTGACAATTATTGCATCAAATCAAACTCTTGGTTAAACTTTTTTTTCCCCCAAAAAATGAATTCTTTTGTAGATAGGGCTAGGCCTAGGGCCGTCAAAAAAGCTCGTTGTTCGCGAACAGTTCGTGTTCGGTTCGTCAAGAAGTTCGTGTTCGATTCGTTCAATAAACAAACGAGACGAACACTAACCAATTTTTTCGTTCGATTTATTAAATGAACCAAACACGAACAGTGATGTGTTCGTTCGTGTTCGGTTCGTTATTGTTCGAAATATAAAATAATTTAAAATAATTATATATATAAATTTTATAATATTTTAAAAGTAATTATATATTAAAAAAATTTATCATATTTTAAATAATTAAACTTCTATAAATTATAATATATGATAAATTATTAATAACAATAATAATATTATAGTATTAATTATATTAATATAAATATTATAATATTATAATTAATATACTATATTATATATTAAAATAAAACCGTAACTAAAACCCTAAATGTCTTATTCTTTTTGCTTCATTTTGAGGAAGTATGGATTACCTGATGTGTACGGTATACCTGATCAATTTGCTTCATTTTGAGGAAGTATGCTATCAAAGATAGGGCTGTCAAAAAAACTCGTTGTTCGCTAACAGTTCGTGTTCGGTTCGTCAAGAAGTTCATGTTCGATTTGTTCGATAAGCAAACGAGATGAACACGAACAATTTTTTTTTTTCGTTCGGTCTGTTAAACGAACCAAACACGAACAGTGATTTGTTCGAACATTTCGAACACGAACACTAGCTCTTTTCGTTCATGTTTAGTTCGTTTACACCCCTAGATAGAGCTACAAATAAACCACTCGAGCTTATTTATAAAATTCAAACATAAGCTTAAATCGAACTTCTATGTTTATGTTCAAGCTTGATTGGTTTGTCATTCTATGAGTTTATCAAGTTATTAGCAAATAAATCAAGAGAGATATTATTAATTTACTTAATTTCTAATCAAACGACATTCTTTATTAAACAAATTAAAATTATTACTATCAAATAATTGCTTTTCTAATCAAATAAATCTTATCAAGCAAATTAATAAATATTATGATTAATATACTTATTTTTTAATCAAATGAACATTATTGAGCTTACAAAAACCAAACAAACCTTTAAATGAACAGACTCCTAAATAATTAACTACACGTAACATACAAACTTATAAAATAAATGAACAGCTAAATAAGCAATTTTTATCTTATTTTAATTTAATTTAATATAAATAAAATTTAAATCACTTTAATTGAATTTATTCTTGACATTTAAATTTATTTCACCAGCATTAAACTAAACTTATTCACGAGCTAGTTCACTAGAACTAGATTAAACAATTCATCAAATTGCTTAACAAAATTATTCGCTAGATTTAAATTATATTATTTGTGAAGATTAATGAATCAAATAAAAAATTATTCGAATTCGTTTATTTAACAATCAAGTATTTACAA
Source organism: Papilionanthe hookeriana x Papilionanthe teres (assembly GCA_022702705.1). NCBI lineage: Eukaryota > Viridiplantae > Streptophyta > Magnoliopsida > Asparagales > Orchidaceae > Papilionanthe > Papilionanthe hookeriana x Papilionanthe teres. The sequence goes on along the minus strand of CM040422.1, from coordinate 148,344,728 downwards.
AAATATTCAAAATTTAATAATTAATCAAACAAACATGAACTAGCTTCTAATCATTTATAACCCTACTTGCATATCAGAGAACCTCACCTAAATTTTGTTGCCAGTTGCCTACCACAGTAAATTAGGGGTGACCTCGTGTTCGGCTCATTTATATTTCGAGCTCAAAAAATATGTTCGTGTTCGGCTCATTTGCTTAGCGAGCCGAACACGAGCCGTTCACGAATAAAGTGTTGTTTTGAAAATCCTAATCACATACCCATAAAATATTAAGGATTGGGGCAAGATTTATAATTTATTGTTTATATTAAAACATCATTTTAATCTAATTTAATAATTTTTATTCTATTTTCTTAATTAATACTTTTAATTGATTATAAATCATTGTAGCCTTGTAGTCAATTAAAATTTTTAAAAATACTACTCATTATATATATATATATATATATATATTTGATGAGTAATATTTCGAGGCAAAACGACCCGAACACGAACAAACAAATCTTTGTTCGTGTTCGGCTCGTTAACTTAGCGAACTGCCAAGCACGAGGTTCTTGACGAGCCGAACACGAGCTGCTCGCGAAAAAACGAGCCGTTTTGACAGCAATACAAAATAAAAAACCTAATTCCCATATACATAAAAGAAACAAAGGGGTCATTTACTTACCTAACACCTAATTCCTAGGTATTTACATATCTAACATCAAAATTTAACTTTTTGCATTTATACGACCTAAATCATTCATATCACATCAAAACTATCACTATTTGAACTTCCAAAAGGTTAAAAAACACCTTTTTATGCATAGGTGCAGGGGTATGTATGTAAAAATTGAACTTTTGGTGTTATATATGCAACTACATAAACAAAAGATAATTTAAGTGAAGCTGCAGAGGAAAGCGTTGGAATGTGCAGTGCAGCCCCTAAAGATTTATAATTTCAGCTGAATTTTAGAATAGAGACAAGAAAACAAATCTTCATTACTTAAACAACTTCTTGTGAAGTCACTGAGGGCATACTGAAACAGTCCCAGAAGAAAAAAAACTGAAAGAAAATTCAAAGTTCTATCCCATCTCAATCAATGACATAAAAAATGGTGCGAACAATTATAGATTTACAAATCTATCACACGAGAAAGTTTTTGGATACGGTTCAATAAGAAATCACCCTGCTTGATAGTTGCCTGATAAAGAGCATTCTTGGCATCTGGTCTGTTGGTCTCCAGAACTCCAGCAACCTTATCAATCTTACAGTGAAGCTTCCCAGCTGCTATGAAGCGAGATAACTCCCTGGATAAGAAAATGAAGCCATTTCCAGTCGGAAACATTATCGTATGTATGGATTATAAAGTACTCAGCAAGTAAGTTATATCAAACTTTGGGTGTTAGATATGTAAATACATAAATATTGTGTGGGATGTATATAAATTTCTCAATAATACAGCAATGAAATAGTGAAAAGCTCAAAACAGCAGAAACCTGCGGTGTTCAGAAATACCCAAGCATGAAAAAGTGTTATTTCACTTTAAAAAGAATGATGGTGATATTTTATGTGATGTTAAAGATTTGAGTGGTATTCGTGTAAACATGAATGTCTAGGTGTTCGACATATAAAGAATTGTGTGGTATGTATGTGAATGGCCATACTATTCATTGAGAAATTATAATATTTGCTTTTCAGTTCAAGCAAAGAAGGGGCATTTTTTTGGCTCTCTTGTGAATTAATTATTTTGATTGTCCACATTAAAAATTAAATATATAGTGACATGATAAAGGCTCCCTATATCACATAACTCCTGCGCATCTAAATATATAATACCTATATTTTAATATTTTTATAAAGTACTCGAACCTTTAACATCAAATAAAAAATAACACCAATATTAACTTCTTTAAAGTAGAATGTGTCTTTCCATGCTTATGTTTGGAGATGATTATACACTCAACATTATAAATGTAAATATCAAATCTTAGGCATTGGACATGAGAATATATAAAAATTATGTGGTATGCATGTAAATTCCACTGACAAGTGCATTAGTATTAAGTGTGTAATACAAGTAGACGAGAAACGCTGATATACTTACAGATCAATGAAGTCTACAGAGACCCCAAATGCTGATGCCATTGCTTCCATTGTTACACTCTTATAGGATTCGAGAAACTGAGAATACACGACGGTTCGGACTTCCCTCATGTAATACCGAAAATGTGGTTGGAGATAGCGATCTAGCTTTATCTGCTCAGTCAAGCCAGCTGAAAAAGAAAGAAAGAAATGGAAAACGTCGACTTATCATCTAAAAGGGAAGTTATGATAAGAAGGCAAGAGAAGCAAATAGTTAACAAACAGTTCATCACTTGGCATAATCATGAGATAATTACACAAGAGAGCACTTCTCACCAAGCCACATTTGGATATGGATGGTAGATATATACTAAAAACTTAACTAATTTAATGCTCTTGTTTAAGATAATCTATTACCAAGAAATTTGACTTTTTTGAATTTTGAATTCAATGAAACTTGAAAGTTCATAAACTTTCCATGCTTGTGATGATTATCACTAAACTCTTAAAAAATATTCAGCATACTTGAAATTAATCTAAAATTGATATAATTACTTCCTTTTTAGCATCTCATTTCACTCAGGCAAATGCTGAACACCAGAGATGTCGGAAAAACATATTGTCTTGAGAATATCTTTCATTGTTTACAACATTGAGAGGGAAACCAGAGTAGAGTTCCTAACATACTTTATAATTGCATTTATCTATTCGCTTAAGTTGAACCGGTTGATGGAAGTCAATCAGAGCCATCTATATAACAATATTATGTCCAACTTGGAACTCCATCGTTCTAGCCTCATAAAACATTGAGCAGTTACAGATACTGAATTATTTTTCATTGAATGCCATTAAAATCAAAACCATTTAACAAGACCCCATAAAAAAAATATGTTTAATGAGCTGATTTATGTACTTAAAAATGGTTATTGCAAAAAATTGTAGAACTCACAGAAAGCAATAAAGAATGACTTGTATTGGCATTCATGGAGGGAGTTCAGGAAGTCGGATAAATGAGGAATCTTCCCAATCACTGCAAGGATTTCAGGTGCATCCACAACCTGAAATTTGATGCATAAAAATAATCCACATTGAAAAGGAGATTAAACTTCTGTATAAGCAAAGCGCCTCTAACCTTTTCTTTGAGTGATACTCTGTCAAGTGATATAATGCTTGTAAGAACAGTATAGAATATGAAAGTGTCATAAGGAAACAGCTCATAAGTTGTAAATGTCGATATAGAGTCCAAAAATAAATTGGCTGCTCTTTTAAAATTCCTGGTGGCCATACAGTACAGGCCATCATATACTTTCAAACGATTTTTCTCTCCCAGTCACCACCCTCCTCAAATAAACTGCCATAAGAACAGGATATTAGAAAAAGTACATCATCAGAATATACTACAGCAGGGAACTAATTATGTTCTGAATGCGAATTTTTACTACATACTTCTTAGCTTTGTCAAGTGATCGAGAAATTAGATCAAAGTCCAAGTGGAAAAAACCAATCTGCAAAGTGTAGAATACCAAATCCATCTTCTGGCCAACTGCAACCGTTTTACTTTCTGTTACTTTTAGCTGCTCGAGTGCTTTCTCCTGCATATGCAGCACGAGATTTCCAAATTATTGTAACCCAGGACCGCTTGAGATCACTTTTTATTTCGGTGATTGATTTTTTATTTTTTATTTTATTTTGTTTATATTTTTACTTGAAATAAAACATGTTTGATATGTTACGACATGTTATATTTAAAAATGCTCAAAAAAAACTTTTTGATGCTTCAAGTGTTCTTAAAAATAAGCTAATTTATTTTTAATTAAAAAATTAAAACATGTAAAAAATGCACTAAAAAATATGTACTTTAAAAGCAAAAACTAAAAACAAAAAACAAAATTGATTCCATACATGCTCTTAAAAAAATATTGGCTAAACATACTCGCATTGAGATGAACAACATAGTGATTTAATCATAATATTTACCTTGTCGCCAATTCGAATGAAGTACAGTGACTTCGCAAGGTGAGCTTCACGAACTTCACTTTCACCGAGATTTTCCTCAGCATCGGCAATCCTGCATGAAATATGACCATAAAATTTCTTCCTATAAATTAACCATTCGATGCAGGGAATTGCAAAAAAAAATATCATTATTAATATGAATATCATCATCAGCCTTCAGCTCAATTGAGAAATATTAAGGGTTGATGTTAAATTGCTAAGATGCGTAATGACTTGGCTTAATTGTGATAAGAAATAAACCATGATCAGCTAGGATATTACCATAGGTCCATCAGTGATACACCGAAATTTAAACTGATATTGGAGTACAATAAAAAGGGGTGGCCATCAGTTGCAATTGATGCAATATACTTAATGCTAACTGTGTTGAAAAGCAGGGAATTGTTGACCAATCTAAAACTAAATAGAGTTTAACACTTAAAATTTGGGAACTTAAATCAAAAGGTTAGAGATTTAGGGGGCTGGGGCATGCCAATTAGAAGAGAGAGAAACATCACATATTTCAAAAAAATTTAATGAAAAGGAGGAAATTTGAAGATAGTGGGAAATGGCATATACAATTGCATGAGACTAAATTCAAAAATAAGGAGTACAAGTATGGATAAAATTGAAAAATAAAAATGTTGATGCTAGGTGCTATTAAGTTAATTATTATTGAGTGTGTGATATATGTGAATATGTTTATGTTCTGTGAAATTGTTTTAATAAAAGAAATTTAAAAAATAATTTTTGGACAAAATAAATTTATCTCTACGACATATACTCGGGGAAAAAAAAAAGAGCTAAATTTTGGTCATGACAGAAATGGGCAAGCAGAGTAGGGTAAGTCTGAGAGCAAAGCATGGTGGTTAGAGAATGGTAGATCATGCTTTCACAATATAGCAAGTACTCTAATAATGAACATATGCTTCGATAAAAAAATACTATACTCATTTGATATCAAAAGTGAAACTAGTTAGTCAAATAGAGTTATTTTTTCACTTGAAAGGAAAGATTTTTTTTGGTAATGATTATGCAGTATTCTAAGATAAAACTGGCATGGAATGTAAAACAATAATTATGTATTTATAACACCCAAGCATAATAAAAGTAATAAAATAACTAATAGCCAGAATAATATGTAAGAACTTCAAATGTGAGGAGTAAATTTCCAAGATACGTTGTTAAGAAGTCAAAACCTTAAAAAAAAGAAACTTGGCCCAAGAGAACGTCGCAAAGATTTCTTAAAAGAGTTTATGATAGATAAGTATCTTAGTAAATCCACATTTAGTACCCGTTTTAAGCTTTCTTGATTTATAAAATTTGAATAACCTAATATTGACTGATAGGCAAAAGCTCATGGTGCGCTTGCACCATCTCCATGGGTTCAAAACCATGACAACACATTTGCAAGATAGTTTGTCATCTCTGATAGTATCAACGACTCATTTCATACTAAATAACATAGCCAAAAGAGAACCTAACCATTGCAATTAAAAGCTCGCTTTGATGAGCTAGGCGATGAAAGGCTGTTTTGTGTCAGTTGACAGTCACAGAGTGTGCTCACATAAAGCATGCTTCAAAGCTATCGTGGCTGATCCTCATACAACATGTGCAGCAAAGAAGCTTCTTCTAATCAACCAAGTTCACGAGCTTAGACACAAAGCTAGAACTCCAATGATGCAGAGCTCGACTTCCATTGACTCAACAGTAGCCATGGACTTGACATCCACAAGCTTCGACAACGACCTCTAATGACTATGACATACTTAGGGTTTCATAGTATTTATACTTTAAAATAAATTATTAAACTTGCTTGAAATTTAAAAGAGATCAATATTCATTATTTTGAAATAATTTTTTTAATATTTTCAAAATAAATTTTAAAAAATGCCACTTAAAAATAGATTAGTTCAACAAAATTTATTTTAAGCAGATATATAGAATCACTAAGTTCAACAAATATTATTCACTAAATTTGGCTATTAAGATTTTAGGATTAACTTACAATGTTACTAGGTGTATAAAGAAATAGGGGGGCGTTCAAGTAAGTTAATTATTAATTAATTTTAAATATACTAAATAATTACTATGTTTATTCATAGAAAGAAATTGATAAGATCAAAAGCACTTAAATGATTTAATGCACATCAAGTACTAACAATTTTAGAAAAGAAGATATAATTAAGAGAAGTTTTTCATCCAACAAGCCCAGATTCTAGGGCTAAAAACTGAGAATGGTGAGCAACAGTCTGATGATGAATATCTCACTTGGAGGCAAATTGATAATTTATCAATAGAAATTGATGGAAAGTGATCTATAAGATTTAAAAAATCACAACAAAATAGTGGTTCATCTATAATGAGGGTTAGCTCATCCCAATTGGCATCCATTTCTATTGCGCTTTATGGAACTTGATATTTTATTCATGCATTTAACTTTAGCCTTTGTTATGAATTAATGGCGTTTTTACACAATCTTCAAGTTTTAAAATCTTACAGCAAACTATTACTCTAATTTAAACTCATAATCCTTAGCTAACTCCTATCCATAATAGAAATTGCTGAAATTTCAACTCATAGGTTATCGTTTCACCCTCCAAATATGTCTTCAAATTAGGCAATATGCATCACATTCTTTACTATGCTATATCAAAATTTAAGTCATCTAATAAATATTTCATGCTTTATAAATGTTAATGAATGTATCATACATTTATAATTTTGCATAAGTTATAATTGTTATAGTTCAAAAAGCACTGCCGCACTCTGTGCTTTGAAGCAAGGTAAATTCTTGCACATAGTATGCACTTTATGCTCTAAAAGCACCAAAAATAACACTACCAAACAAAGTTTGAAGACAGAATGGTAAGGTATCAATTACAAAAAGCTTATTTAGACAAAAAAAACATGCCTTTAAAATACAAAAAATAAGTAAGTATTATTAAGACATGATAATTATCTTTTTTCCCATGACAAAAAGTTATTAAACCAAAGCTAGACTTGCAATTCAAGATGATTTACACATAATAAACTAAATATTCCATGTTTTATAATTGTTAATGAATTTATCATATATTTTTAATTTTATACAAGTTATAGTTGTTTTAATTCAAAAAGCATTGCTTTGCTTTATGCTTTGAAAAAAGATAAATTCTTTTATCGATAATGAAGTAAAAATCACAAAAAGCTTATTCAGACAAGAAAACATGATTTTAAAACGCTACAAAAAATAATTACGTATTATTAAAACATGATAATTATCTTTTTTCCCATGATAAAAGCTAGTAAACCAAAGCCAAATTTACAACTCAAAATGATTTACATAATAGGCAAAATATTCTATGTTTTATAATTGTTAATGAATGTATCACATATTTATAATTTTATTTAAGCTATAATTGTTTTAGTTAAAAAAAGCACAGCTTCACTTAGTGCCTTAAAGTAAGATAAATTCTTTTATTGATGGTGAAGTAGCAATCACAAAAACCTCATTCAGACAAACAAACATGCTTTTAAAACGTTACAACAAATAAATAAGCATTATTAAGCAATTATCTTTTTCCCATGATAAAAGTTAGTAAACTAAAGCCAGAGCAACAACTCAAGATGAATTACATAATACAAGCAACTAACAAATATATACAACCCAGACTAACCCTTATACAATCGGAGGGAGAATTGAAATCATCATGATAACAAGGAAATAAATAGAACAAAATAATGGATAATTAAAGGGAGGATAATTTCTCCCCCTCAAATGTAGCAGCGGACCCACAATTTCCTAAACTGTGGGTGGGCCCATGTGATCCACGAATATGCATATCAACTTATCATCATGTACAATCAATTATAAAAAATAATTAAATCATTACTAAATCAACATTTTGTGGAGCACTTAAATAAAATACTTGTTACAATTGAGCATGTTTGCAAATGTAAATGAACAATTCTATCAATGTTCAAGCTTGTTCATTCATATGTCGAGTTTTAAAAATTTTGTTCATGCTTGTTTAGTTTATAAAAGTAATGAACATAAACAAACTCATATAAATGAGTATTAAGTTGCTCATTGAGTGCACCGGTTTGCTTATAGCTAAGTGGCAAAAATGAAAATATTCAGATGAATGTGCAGCAAAACTATAAAGTGTAGATCAATAATTGATTATATTAAAGGGGCACCGAAAATAACACTTATTGATAATAAAATAATAGAAGAAATAGAATTATGCGCATTGAAAATATACAAGGAGGAAAAATAAAGCTATAAGATTAGAATATGAAATTAATGCCAACAGATCATGAAGTAAAAGAGGTAAATGGTATGCATCAAAGAAGTGCAAAATAGTACTTCCATGGAATATGTTTAGCACCTCATGTAGAAATAAATAAAGAATGATAATTCACAATGCCCCGAGCCTAACTAATTGGCATAAAGCTAATAATGATGATAACAATGCTAAAGAAGCAGATCATGTAATAAGTTGAATGACACGTAAAAGTTTCTATTTTATTTGTATCAACAAAAATTGCTAACACCACGTTCAACTAAAATGTCTTGCCATTGCAAACAAACATTAGAAATTATTATAGTATCTTTGTTGGGTAGGGTTATATACTACTATAAATTTAGAATTCTATCTTTTTCTATTCTTAGAATTACTTTAATAATTTATCCCATTTTCATTTTAGCTTTAGCTAAACAGACATAAACCTAACTCAATAACTACAATGACTAAAGCACACAAACTAATATTGATCCAAATTTTTTGAAAGCAAAATCCCTGCCAACTTAGCTTATACATTGATATAAAGATGAGAAAAATGCCAAGCAGAAGCGAAACATGCAAATCATACAATAATAATGTCCTTCTGATCTTTTTATTGTGTTTTTGCTACATAGCCATCAACATTCCCTTATTTGACAAGGCTATCCTTACGGATATTTTTGAGCAAAAGTCACTCATTTTTGAGCAAAAGTCACTCATTCTTAACCATAATCCATAAGAAAAAAACTCCCTACTTCATGATTTATATGTCTGTTTTACTCCTCAATTATAAATTATTTTTATTATATGATCAAAAAACAAGGCAATACTAAATAATATTTGAAACATGAAAACTTTACACAAGTTACTGAATCAAGCTATGAGCTAACACTACTTATGGTTGCACTAAAGAAAACTTTGCTTTTGTGCAATGAAGAACATATCTCCATAAGCCAAATATTAGCAGGCCACTTAAAATGTTCAAATAATTTATGCAAAAAATTAGACTAAAAAACAGCACAAGAATAACATTAAAATGTGTCAGTTGTACATCAACACAAAGTACTAACTTAGTGAAAATATGTTTTAAATCTGCAATGTAAATTTTATTTCAAAGTCATTTTAAATTCACAAAATAACTTGTGATAATATTTGGACCAAGTCTGCTATTAACGTTCAATTTTGATGGCTACCAAATTAAAAATCAGAAACACATATTTCCTAGCTTCGTACGTACCTACTTAAGATGTTCTATAAAGGAGATAAAATTAAAAGGTGGGATGCAACTTTCAGTTTCTCCTTGTGGATATTATTGTGGGCAACAAGGACATCTCTCAATTGAAAAGGAAGAAGTCGGTGATTAGATGATGAGCTCTTTACTGAATAACATAAATTCAAGCATTAGTAACAGTACAACTATCTTGGCTCATGATGTGGTCAACAACAGGAGATCGCTACTGCGGTAAACAAAAATGTAATCAAGCTCTTGATGGTCGATAGACTGAACAGGTGAAAACAGCAGCCAGGGATTGAGTCTAGGTAGCAAGCACTGTGAATTGATAAGGAGGGTTGCTACAGAAGCAAAAGTTAGTCGAAGTCTAGCAAAAAGTTTGCGGCAGTTGGGTGTAAGGGCCTGCAACTGAAATATCGAAGGAAATAAAAAAACCCTGCCATTATACAATCATAAAAAGGTGAAAGAAGAAAAGATATAAAATATTATATATAAATATAATGATTGATATTATTATTTCTAGAGATTTCTGTGTTTGAGTTTTCAAATGGTTGATTTAATAATCATGAGAAAGGCAACGGAATATAAAGAGAAGGAAGAGAGAGAAATAGAGAGGAAGACAGAATAATCTAATAGAATAAAAAAAATATATTTATCATGCAACATACTGTGTCTTATAATAGTACTTGGAGCAGTAGATCATTTATCTCTCTATGCGATCATGGATGTAGGTCTTATTTTTGGGTATTCTCCTTTGCGATTATTTTTCTCATTCTTGTGAGTCTGTTACTATCATTTTTTTCAATCATACACTTTTCCTTAATAATCTTTAAAAACTACATTCTCCGCTAAAGGGCTATTTAACCAGATGTTTTTAAAAAGCATATATTTAGGCATGTAAAGTATTAAAATACACTTATTTAAACATAAATGAATTGTTTGTTTGGATGCAAATAAAATGCTATCAAATTTTTTTTAGTAATAATAAACTACAAAATGCACCAAAAAATGGCAGATGGAAACAAGCATAGTCAAGGGCAGGGCAACAATGAGTAGGTGACAGTGCTGATGAGAGGGGGCCATAAGTGGGAAAGGAGAGGTCATGACTTGCGAGTTTTCCCTGTATTTGGAATTTTGCCGATTTGGACAAATTTCAAATCATAAAAATAGGTATTCTAGGATATTACGAATCCACTACAAAAATGCTTTTTATCTACCTAAAGTAGTAGATTGCATTGCAGATAAAACATCATGCGTGGAAGCAAATTTTCAGGTCAGGAGTTTCCTCAAATAAAGCATAAATACCTAATTTCAGAACATCCAAAACAAACAGGTCTCGGTCCCTTGCACATTTGACGTGAAGTTCTAATAACTATCAAGAAAAACCTATAAATCTCAGCAAACCTTCAGAAATATAATAAGATAAATGTTTTTTTAAGCTCAAGCCTAAAAAAAACACATGAGATGACAATCTTCACAATATTAGTGCAAGTTATGTATATTATTGTAGTTTTTGGCAAAGCATTACTGCAAAAAGAACTCATATGAGCTCCTTCCAAATACTGCATGGCCCACAACAGTGTTTTGTGATTTGTTTATCATCAAATCAAAATCATTTTCTTAAATTATTCTCTCTAAAGTTACTTTACCCTTCATTAATGACCTTTCAATCTTTGGATCTCACTACCACCCATCACCCTCAAGTTGCACTTAATCTTTGCCCTGAATTGGGGGATGAGACAAGGATACAAAAACTATTAAGTCGTTCAAGCTTTCATTTAAATTACAAAGTAGAAACATTCCCTATTCCCATGAATCATAAATCCAAGCATCTAAGCTTTTTGAAGTTGTTTGGTATACCATTTAAAGCAAGCTTACCGCATAATTTCTTCTATATAAAATTTTATGGATTTTAAATTAAATTGCTGTAATATATCACATTTCATCCATCCTGTTATTGGTTAAAACAATGATTTATTAAATCAGAACCTTCATGAGATTTAACAGTTTTAAGATATTCCCTCTCTTACAAATCTTAAATTCTCAAACAAATGGGCAAACAATCGATTACGATTTAAATATATTCAAAAGTTGTCCCGCCGCCAAGTGTGCCCCAACAAAAACCCAACTCCAAAAGCTTGTCTAATTTGCTCCACTACTCTATAACCCAATAGAATCGGCCATCTAATAGTATGAAAGTTACTCATAATTACCCCCAAAGGAACCAATCCAAACCCCAATACGATCTTCATTGTAAACTTAATTCTCACCCAGTAGCCCTAAATGTTCTCCTAACCGAACAACCCGAACACGCAGATCTAATCGCCGACATCAAAACCCGAAAACTTAAATAAATAAAAAAAAACTATTCGTTTTTTCATCACAAACTCACAACTGCATGAATTAGGTGTCAAAACCAACAAAAAGAAAGTCATTAACAAATTTTATGAAAAATCGATTAAGCTTACTTGTCGTCCAGCTTCTTGATCTCGTCTTCGATCCTCTTACGCATGGAATCAAGTAAGACCGCATCCATCTCGAGCACGGAAGCGGCAGCGAGCGACTCGTATAAAGACGCCATGTCGTCGGCTTTGACGGCGGCGAAGACTTCATCGCGGAGCCGTACCTTGTCGATATCCTCTACGTCCGGATGCGTGAGGTGGAAAAGCTTGTGTGCAAGCACAAGCTGCGGCTGCTGGCTACCTTCTTCTCCCTCCATTCTCTCCCTCTAACAACTCGATCACCTTGAAACCACTGTCCAGTTCAGGAGAAAGGGTTGCAGGTAGCGCGATAGTTTCCCCCTAATGTATTGACATATTTTCTTTTAAGGTCCATCGATTTCAATTCTTCTGTTTTTCCTTTTTTTTATTATTTTTTTAATTTTTTATTTTTTATACATAATAAAATACATTGTATATAAAAATTAAAGTTTGGGCAGGGGTGTAATTAACTTTTTTTTTTAGGGAGACAAACTATCTCCTTAGATCCATCATGAGATAAGTTAGACAACGTTTAGAGCTATGTAGACGGGCGTTTAAAACACACTGACTGTTTAGAACGCATTTTGATATTGCTTTCAAAACGAAAATTTTCACACCGCACTTATCTGATGCGATGATTTCGAAAATGGTCGATTTCGAAAAATAAAATTTCGTAAATTACCGCATCTAATCATAAAGATTATTTTAATCGATTATTACAGATTATTCAATAATGCAATGCTCTAAACATATCGTAAGTGATATTTCCAAAGAGTCAAAATTTATATTTCATGATGGATGAAAGACCAAATTACCTTATCATATAAGTAAAAATCTTAATTTAATTGGGGGGAAGCAATTTCCTCCCAAGACCTTTCTTGAGTCCTCCTCTGTGTTTGAGCGTGAGATAATTAAATGCATAAAAATTAAGTGTCATATATATAAATTTTTCTTCTTTTAAATTAAATGTCATAAAAATTGAAATTTTAGCTCTCTTTTACATGAGAACGATCAAGATTCCTCATGTCAGATGTAAAAAATTCTCTAGATCTTAATAAAAGTTTATATTTGCTTTAATATATATAATCTCAATTTTTATACTTTTTCTAGCATTCTATAGTAAATATCACACATGAAAAAAATTATCATCTTATATGTGTTAAGATTAGAGACATTTTTATGTGATTTAATAATAAAGATATTATAGTTAATAATAGTAATTTAATGTTAGATATTTTAATAGATGAAAATTTTTAATAAAAGAGGGATTGGCAAACAAAGACTTAAACATATATATACTAACTTAAAAATTTAATGAATAATTTTACATACATATAGACACTAATAAACATCAAAATATAATATGAAAACCCAATGTAGGTTACCTAAGATTCTTCTCATTTTCTTGAGGAGGAATGCATCCTTGACTTGTATTAGTAATGTTACTCCTTTTTCATCTCAATCAATTTTGATTTTTCTGAAGGTATTCTAAAATGAATCCTTTAAAGTTTGTATTCCTTAGTTTTACATATTTCTTAGCCGCAGAAATTGTAAAGGTCATCTTCATCTTTAAAGTTCTTTTTCGGAGCATTTACTGTCGCTTCTTATGTAAATAATAGCTTGACAAAGTATTCTATTAAGATATAGTAAATCAAGATGCTAATGCTAAAATTTTTAGAAATTTCTAGCGTTATTATTTCGGATTGGAAGATGTTTCCCCTAAATTAGAAGGTTAATGGATTATAACATTGTTGGATGGCAAATGAACAAAGATCCAATGTTGGAAGGAGTTTGAAGAAAAAAAAGAGGTTAGCCACCTATACAAAGAACACAAATAATGATTTATATTCAGTTGAATATACATGCATATACTATAGTGAGATGCATTCACTATAATGAGATAAAAGGATATGCATTCATTGTTGTGATGTAGAATATCTCTGCTATAATAGATGTTAGAACTGGAATGTCTTAAGCAAATTGATATATTGGGATGTTTGATATTCTTTCTTTACTTGTTCACTTCTCTTTAGAGTTGGTATGTTCTCAAAAAAATATTTTAAACATGGACGACTCACATAATATTTCAAATAATAAACATCCTGATTTAAATTCAAGATCACCAGGAGCCCTGATTCCAACAATTTTATAGTCAAACTGACCATCTTGACAAGGTGAGCCTAATAAAGCCAAAATTAGTTTGATACGAGTTTGATCAAGCCCAAATCAAACCATTTTAAGTGCAATCGGAGACCTTAGATGAGCAATTGAATATTAAAATGTATTCCAAATTTTAACCAGCTTATAATCAAATTGAGCGTATCATTAATCCAAATTCAACGAGCACAAGATTAGTTGATTCTGGCATTGTCAGGGCACTCAAATACTGAAAAAATATCATCCGATCAAAGGGAGTACTCTGGTCGTCTGATGGAGTTGTTCGGATTCATACCCTATTTACCTATAATGTTACTCACAAAATCTATAAATAAACTCCCACACTCTTCATTAAGGTGGACCTGAACTTGAAAGAGAAAGTTGAAGGAGCTCCAAGCTCTTAAGGAATCCTTGCCCCCACTATTGTAGGACCACCATCGACAAACAACCGCAATTATAGACTACCATCGTCGTTGCTCGACTGCCACTGATGAACCGCCACTGTCGAATTACCACTATCTAGCCACCACCTTCAATTCACTGTCGACAGCAAATCACTGCCGCCCGACCACCGTTGTTGAGTCGCCATCACCATCAGATCATCGTTGCCCAGCCACTGTAATCTGCCATTATCATTGCAGATCACCATCATCATTGTAGGACCACCACCATGCAACTGCCATTGTTGAACTACTGCATCATTGTACCATTATTGCCCAACCACAACCACCACCAAAGCACTGTTGCCAAACTACAATCATCTAGCCATTGCCAATGTCTTGTCACCATTGCCTCCATCAAACCACCACCGTCTAACGCCACTGCCATCGGGCCACTGATGCCCAACCTCCATCTTTGTTGATGCCAGACCACTGTGATCACCCCCCATCTACTAGCATATTCGCCACATTAGCTCTGTTGCCTAACCATCACCATCACCACCACTACTGTCAATGTTGGTATCATAATTTCTGACACTCGAACTCTAACCGTGGCTTTCACCAAATCAGCCAGGTCATCGCTACTTGTTAAGTATTTTTGTCACTTTTCTAATGAAAGTCACATCTCACCCTGTAATATTGTTTATGACTATTCAAGGGTCAATAAAAATTTATAACGAAATAGTGAAATTATTTCAATTGGGCTAAACCCCAAGGTTTTTGCTCAATTGCTTTTTACTTATGTATATGACAAGTCGTCATACAACACTAATATATTAATATATCAGTCTACTAATGTAATTTTACGAGCATGCAACAGTTTGGCGCCGTTTGTGGGAAAGATAATCCCATCATTGAAGAACTTATAAAACTTATGAAATAACCAACAGAAGCAATACTCATAACAATGAAACATCTCAGTCTAACACCTAATATTTTTCAGTTATACATCAAATTTATGAGAAACAATTGAAGATTGGGGGAAACATTAACTATAACCTTGAATGGTTACTCATGTAAACATCTTAGACATGACTTTAGTTAAACAAGTTATTATCATTCAAGGTAATATTATCAACTATCTACATACAGTTCCTAGCTGAACTTCTACCCCCAAAAAGAGGATGTAGCCATGACCTCAAAAGGGTAGTAACGATCTAAATAAAAGCTAATTTTACCTTTGATTTGAGATCCATGCAACAGTCTTCATTTCCCAATTTAGATATAATCGATCCAAGGGAGATTTGATTTGACTCTGTCCATACATGTTAACTTCACCGAGCAACACTTCTGCGAGTAATCTTACATAGGTAAAATATCCTTGATGGATTTCCTTCAACTTTTTAACACATGCTAATATTTTAATAGACAATCTCAGATATGTCCAACATCCTTGATGAATTTTCTTCGATCTATTTCGTATAGGTTAACAAAGCCGAGTAATGTTCACAAACAACTTTCATATATGTTAATGTCACTGAATAATACTTTGATAAACAACTTCGAATAGATTAAACATCATTGATTGATTTTCTTCAACATCATTTATATGCGGTAATATTATCTAATAAGGCTCCAGCAAACAACATCATATTTCTCAAATGTCCATGGAAAATTTACTTTAATCTCATTATCGCATGACAAACAAAATGTTGCTTGTTTACCATTATTCAATGATTAGGTCGGGCGCTTATTACTCTTTTACAACCATTTAAACACAACATGCATAATCTCTACTGTTTAGCTATAGTTATTTGGCCATAACTGTCATTCGTTAATACGTATATTGATTTAATCTACTTTAGGAGATTAAGTTATCACTCACACCGGTGTCAGATGACCACCGCTGCTACCATCTCCATTGTTAGGCTGTCATCATTGATTAACACCTATATCATCACCAAACTAATGTTGCTAGATCACTGCCATAATATCAAATCACCTTCACTCGATAACACTTCCATACCCCCACCATAATCTCCTCACCAACAACGTTTCTACTACCTTTACTAGATTACCATCTTCGGTGATTGCTATCAGATCACCATCGCCATATCAACATTGTTGGAAAATATTCATTGTTACTATACTATCATTACCATGCTGACAGAATAACTGCCACTGTCACCATCAGACTACCGACACTCAATCGATGCCCAGCCACAGCCTCCATAGTCATTGGGTTACTTCCTTTATTATCAGACTATTATTACTCGGCAGACATTGTTAAGCCACAACTGATGCAGCAGGAACCCACTACAATCATCACATTGTCGCTATCTAGTAAAAGGAACTACTACAACCACTAAATTCATTGTGGGACCACCATCTCCCAACCAGTGTTGCCACTAGACCATTATCACCCTATTGATGCTATTAGATTATAACCATTATTGTTGAACCACTATTGGCTCAATGACATTGTGCAAGAGCACTTTGTCTTCT
>CM040422.1:148311617-148327150 GCA_022702705.1 Papilionanthe hookeriana x Papilionanthe teres | reverse complement strand
TTCAAAGAAAAGTAAGTGGCATTGAATATTCAAATTTAGGCAGTGTTTGGTAACATGCTAAGATGGATTTAACCTAAATTCAACTAAACAAAAAAAAAAAAAAAAAAAAAAAGAGAAAAATAAATTCAAGGCTTTATTAAATCAATTTATTTTTGCATTTTGTTATTTTTTATCGCATTCCGTCTGCATTATGACAGATTTAATAAATTCATTAGAGACAGATTTAAAGAATTTATTATGTCATCGATCGACGAGCCCCGTCTCCATATTTACTAAATCATATTTAATGTAAATCCTGGTTGCAGCCTAAATCCGCCAAATCAAAGGATTCAATAGATTCGGGATTTACCTTAAAATGAGAGGAATGGGATTTATGTTTTAAGATTTAAGTTCCCCAATCAACTGTTTGGTAAGATTGAAGTTTTAATCCAACTTAAAGTTTGTATTAAAGCTACACCACCAAACAGCCATGTAGAAACTCCTAGAAAAAAAATCAGACATGCATTACAAATCTACATCATAACGAAGCCATATTGGATTATAATAACTACATTGGCACATTTCTCTGTACCATCCCGTATAAACATATAGCATGCCATCAAGATTTTTTTGTCAATACCTTTGCATCGCTAACAGCAAAGAGATTCTCCTCTGCCTGATCAGCAACATCCATTGGCTCTCCTCAACCAAATCTACTCTGCTGATAAAAGACAAATTGATGGCGCAGAGATCGAGATAAAACTGCAAGTATCATTAAGAGAGAGAATTGGAAAAAGACAAATCGAAAAGTTGGCGAAAGTTGTCTCATCGATGCGTAACTAAGGATTTGTTTGGGGCAGTTTATAAGTGCGGTGGCGTTTTTAAAAACGCCGCCTAACTGTAACAATAAACATCCAATACATCAATCTAGAGCCTCAAGAAACAAATTAATTTTCCTGCCATTTTGTTCGTAGGAGATCAAATCGAGACTGGAAC
Organism: Papilionanthe hookeriana x Papilionanthe teres; assembly: GCA_022702705.1. Classification (NCBI taxonomy): domain Eukaryota; kingdom Viridiplantae; phylum Streptophyta; class Magnoliopsida; order Asparagales; family Orchidaceae; genus Papilionanthe; species Papilionanthe hookeriana x Papilionanthe teres. Next base: position 148,326,175 of record CM040422.1, on the reverse strand, counting down.
CCCTTCCAAAATCACATTAGGCTTTCATCTCTTTCGTCACCTCTGGCTCGAAATTTAGGTTTTTCCAGACGTGATGCTCGGGAGAATGATGCAAGCCAAGGGACCGAGCTTGAGTTTAAATGCCAAAAAAAAAAAAAAAGAAATGCTAGATTTCACATGTTATAATTATTAATTATTTTATTGAATAAATACACTATAGATTCCGCTCGATGGTTAAAACACCAATACCTTTATTGATTGATTTGATCTTTTTTCAAACTGATTAAGGGGATGTTTAGCTACAATTTATGTTATAAGTCTGGTTAGTTCGGATTTATGGATTTGATGCAATGTAGTAAATTAAGAATAGTAAAAACAAATTTGTTTGGCAGAGAGATTAAGAAAAAACTGCAAGTATCATTAAGAGATGCATAAAATAAATCTGACAAACCATAAAAAACAAATCAAACTCATTGGCAATTAACTAAGAAAGAAAGTGGTGAAGCATGTCCCATCCAAAACCAAAACAATGAGCGTCCAATCCATCAATCAAGAGCCTACCGAGAAAATAATTAATTTTCCCACCATTTCGTTGCTAAAAGATCAATCGAGAAGGGAAGCCCTTCCAAAATCCCCTTGTGCTCGTCTCATTCTTCTCCTCCGCCCTACAATTTAGGTTTTACCATACGTGATGCTCAGGAGATTTCGTAGGATATAATTATTAATATATTTATTTAAAAAATACGGCATAGATTCCAAACGACTATTGATTGAGATCGTGCTTGGCTACCTATAAGATTTACATTAAATAAGATTTAGTAAATTCGGATTTATAAAATCCAAATGTTGTAAATCCAAAATCTATTAGGTCCAATTTAAGATCAAAATAATCCAGAATAAAAGCAGTGTGATGCCTTTCTCGTAAATAAACACATTTTTAACACCCAAGAAATATAAGTTTCTTCAACCAAAAAATCAAAAAAAAAGATGATAGCAAGAAGATTTAGAAAGAAGTTTGTGAAACCTCTCATCGATGTGTAACCAAAACCGGATCAATGATCATTCAATCCATCGATCCAGAGCCTGTCGAGAAAACAATTAATTTGTCTGTCATATTCATTGGAGATCAATCGAGACACGAACCCCTTCCAAAATCACATTGCTCTCCCATCTCCTATGTGGTGCTCGAGAAATTGATACGAGTTGAGGGAGCGAGCATTGCTGTAAACACCAAAAAAAAAAAAAAAAAAATCTACTACATTTCACAGGATATAATTATTAATTACTTTATTGAATAGAATTTGATCTTGATTTCATTTGATGATTAAGATATTGATTTCATTTGATGGTTAAAATACTGATACGATTATTGATTGTTTTGATTATTTATTTTCAAACTAATTAAGGGCGTGTTTGATTGCCTATAAGATTTACGTTAAATAAGATATAACAAATTTGGTAAATCTAAATTTAGATTGTAAATCCATAATGGTGTTCGGATCAATTTAAGGTTAAATCTGTTAAATTTGTTTATCATGTTAGGTTCGAATAGACATCAAAGTTATCCATAATCAAAGCTGAGAAATATCTTTCTAATAAATAAATCCATTTTGAAAACCAAGAAATATAATGAGCATTGCGTCACCTCATTGGCAATTAAGTGAGAACATGTCTCGTTGATGTTATGAAAATTAGGACGAAGAAAACGCAAATCTAGAAGAAGAATAAAGAGATTTAACGAGGTTCGGCAAAGATGCCTACGTCCTCGAGAGTAGAGCGGCGAATTTCACTATTTCAGAGCAGTCACAAGTTCGGTTCAAACATACCCAAAGGATTACACATCTATTTATAGATAAATCCCACATATAAATTATAAATACGCCCTCGCTCCCCCCAACCCACTAAATATGAAGAGACACGCTTCTTCACCAAGAAAAACTCCAACTACCTAGATATGAGCCATACCTAACAATTGATGTGTAGCCAAAACCAGAACGATGAGCATCCAATCTATCGATCAAGAGCCGATCGAGAAAACAATTAATTTTCTCGTTGTGTTGTTCGTCGAAGACCAATGAATATGGGAACCACTTCCAATCACATTACGCTCTCATCTCATTCATCTCATCCGTCCCAGGATTTAGGCTATCTTGTGATGCTCAGGAGATCGATGCCAACTAAGGGAGCGGGGTCGAGTGTCGAGTGTAAATGACCAAAAAAAATTACTAGATTTTGCATGGTATAATTATTAATTACTTTATTGAATAAATTTGATTATTTCCATTGATTTGATTTTTTTATTTTCCAACTGAAAAACGGAGTATTTGACTGCCTATAAATATGATTTAGTAAATATGATAAATCCGGATTTATCAAACCCAAATGAAGCATGTCTCGTTAATGCTTAACCAAACAAGAACAATAACAATCTGTAGGGGTGTGAACAAACCGAACACAAATGAATTGGGCTTGTGTTCGTGTTCGATTCATTTGAAATTTAGTTTGTTTGAAATAAGCTCGTGTTTGAAATTGTTCGTAAAGTCACTGTTCGTGTTCGTTTCTTAACGAGCGAGTCGAACACGAGCCGAACACGAGCTGATCGCGAACGACGAGCCAGTTTGACAACCATAATATTAATATATATAAATAATATATTATATTAATTATATAACTTATATTATAAAAATATATAATATCTATATTAGTATATTACTAATATAGTATATTAACATATTATAATTATTAATTTATTATATATTATAATTTATAAAATTCAATTTTTTTAAATTTCATAAACTTTTTATATATAATTTTAATTTTTTTTATATTTCGAACAATAACGATTCAAACACGAACAAACATATCACTGTTTGTGTTTGATTCATTAGCTTAAACGAACGAAAAAAAAATTGTTTGTGTTACATCTCATTTCTTATCGAACTAATCGAGCACGAGCTCGCTCGACGAGCCAGAACACTGGTGTTCGCGAGCAACGAGCTTTTTTGACAGCACTAACAATGCGAACGCTCTGCCATATTTATGGATTAATAATTTTAAAAATAATTTCAATTTATTTATCTAAATTGGGAATTAATTTTTGATGGTTGTTTTTATTTTAATCTAAATTTGATAAAAATATAATAACTAAAAATAATAATAATTATTTATTTAAAAGAGTTATGTAATCATTTTATTATAATATTCTAATTATCTTTATTTGATATTATAACATGAGGACTTTTTAATATTTTTAAATTCAATATATTTCAGATTTATGAATTTATTTAAATGCAAGCGCTACACTTTTTTAACATAGAAATAAGATTAAAAGTTAATTTAAAATTAAATAATTTTTATATTATAAGCATAAAAATAATGAAATTCTCTCAAATTCCTCAAACAATATTGCATTTTTATTTTAATTCAGATATATTTTGAGAGAAACCAAAACTGATATATAAGAAATAAAATATCATAAATAAGGCGAAATTGTTGCTTGTTTAGCATGATTTACTTGAAGTATCATTTAATTCCAGATCAAGATGGACTGTAACGATCGCGTAATCTCAATTTCTCGGCCTCGTCATCGAAAGCGGTTTCCAATTGCTCGGAAATTCTCAGCTATATGGGGGACTTGGATGGTGAGCAAAAACAACTAATCAAGAAGTTGGTCAACTTTCGCATGATCGATAGTAAATATGTAATTACGTAACTAAAACCTAAACTTCAATTTTAACACCTAAGACACCTTTTATGTCCATGAAAATGTATATTTTCACTTTTTAAATTACATATTTTTGATGCGATGTAAAAGATTTGGGAGTATTAATGCAAAAATAGAGCTTAGAGGTTAGATATGTAAATAAATGTGAATTGGGTGGTATGTATGTAAATAATACCGTTATAGTCCCAACTTGAAAAGTAACATATTATCACAGCTCTTTAAATTGAGAACCACAATAAAAATGTTCAAGTAATAGCCACTGTTGTGTCTAAAAAATTAAAAGGATTTTTGCAATTTTAAAAGAATTAAGAATTAAATTGACTACAAGACTATAAAGATTTAGGCTTTAAATGGGGCAGTTTATTTGATGCAGTTGTGTTTTGAAAATGATCTGGAATGATTTTGGCAGAGTTTCCTTAAGGTTTTGGTTCAGCACCCCCCATGGCCGAGAGGGGTGGTGTTTAAATAGGCGTAGCTGGAGGCTCTCCGGGGTGGCGAGGGTTGGGATTAGTTGCTTAGGTCGAGGGCAGAACGGCCATGGTGGCCATTGGGCATGGGGCGGCTCAGCGAGGTAGAATTTCAAAGTTTGGCTTCTCCCCAGTGTCTCGGTCATGGAGTTTTCCGGCGACCCGGGCGGTGGCCAGCAGCATGGGTCACCCTCGAGTCCAGAGTGGGTCGGGGTGGGGTTTAGTGCAGTCAAATGGGCCTTGCCATGTGTAAAGGGGATGACTTGGAATGGAATGGGGAAGAGGCCATTTTGGCTTGGTTTGGGTCAACCCATCATTTTGGGCTTGGTTCACCCTTCAAGGTGGCTAAGCATGGTTTAGTGTGTGACATGCTTATGGTTAAAAAGGTTTAATGAAGGATTAGGAAAGGAGGCCCTCCTTTTGCCATTAGTGGCTTGGTCACATGTCAAACCTTCCATGGCTTCATATGGCTTGTAAATGGCTTGCTCATGGCTTAGGATAAAGCTTGGTCAATTTCATGGAAATAGAATTTAGGAATTTTGGTATTTTGGTGGAGAATTTTCATGAAGCTTGATTTGGAATGGCTTAATGATGATTTTAAAACTTAGGGGTGATTTTGATTAAATGGATGATGTGGGTAAATGTCATGTGGGCTTTGGATTAAAAACTTGGGCTTTTGAAATGGTCTTGGGTGGACTTTTTAAAGTGGTTTAAGGAAGTGGGCCTTTAGGTTTAAGAATGAGTTCATGGATGGGAATTTTTGTAAAAGGTTGGGCCAAATAATTGTTGGTTTTGGTTTAGGGATGTTTCATGAGTAATTTGAAATAGATTTAAGCTGTTTGGGTTAACTTATTCGTTCCACTAGGCAATGCTGTTTGTGTTAACTTATTCGTTCCACTAGGCAATGACTAGAAGTCCTAGATCGAATAGTTTTATCTTCCTAATGGGTCATTTTATTAGTAAACAAAGTTCAACAAGCTAAACCAAAAACTTGCATGTACGATAAACACAAAAAATATTATGCAAAAATCACATGCATGAAAAATCACAAAAAAATTAACTATCCTTACATCATAGAAGCACAAAAGGAATTTAGCTTCATGACATGTGAGAGAAAAATCAAGAGTCATTGAAATTATTGAAAACCAACACATATATGAAAATAAAAACTTACCAACCAATTAATTTTTCTTCTCTACAAAAGTAGTGATCCCTCCAAGATTTATTTCTCACACCGCCCACAATACCACCCTTACTAACTTAACTCTCAAGGAGTTCAAGAAAAGATACAAAAAACTATCCTAACGACCTTCTTTCGAGATAGAAAAGAGAAACATCTAAGGCACTGAAAGGAACTCTTCTTACCAAGAAAATCTAGCCTCCAGCCATCCAAAAAACCTCTCCTCGTTATAAGAAACATATTTATATCCAAGGCTGCCCCAAAGAAAAGAAATCTTCCCATTATTGAAATTTGTTTACTGCTTGCTGCCACACCCATGCTTGTTGCAGGAGTGTTGGGTCTGGTTAGGAACGACACGAGTGTGTTGTGTAGGTAGCACAGGGTTGGTTGGTTCTATAGATGTGAGGCACTGGCGTGTAAAGTATCGAGCGCAGGGGCTGTATCATCCGGTTAACTTGGGTGCAGGTGTGACATGTACTGGGTCCAGAGGCACTGCTCATTGGCCTAGCATGGGGTGCAGAAGCGCTGAATATGTGGCGCGAGGGTGATGGTTTTTATCGTTGGTGTGCCCTGATCTTGGAAGGAATATTCCAGCCGCTCTATCTTAAATGTTGACTCGATATGGGCTTGATGTAGGTGCGCGAGAACTAGGCACACGTGTGCGAGAACCAGGCGCAAATGCGCTTCATTGTGGTACTCGGCCGTGGATGCGCCTGTTCAATTTTTACTCATTTTGCTCCCAATTCGCCTTTTTTCTCCTTCAATTGACTTAAACCCTGTAACATGCATAACATGCTAAACATACATTTTTCAAGTGTCATATGTTCATAAAATATACAATAAACACAGATTAACATGCAGAAAAAATGTTTAACATGACATTCCTAATTAACATGCAGAAAAAATTAACACTCCTAATCAGAAGCACTAAACCTTGTTATTTGTACTATATTGATAATTATTTTATAAGATTGTCAATTATTTCATTGTTATTGCAATTATAATTTTGTACTTGTTATATGCTTCAATTGGTGCACATAATAGAAGCACCAAATACATTAATTAATTAATTGAAAATTTCTGCAAATCTGAGTAATTTTGTAATTCTAGTGTTTTCTTTTTCTTGCACTTTGCTTTATGAAATTACACAGAGATGCACATTATAACATATGTTTGTGTGAAATTGCGCACTTATTGCATATTATATATGTGGAGTTTTTGTATGCTCATGTGTCAGAGCATGTAGGTTGGTGGAACACTTCTTGATTTTGGCTAGCCGGGCGTACGGTTCACAAAGTGACAAATCTATAAGAAATAACCCGGTTTTTTTTGTTACTTTTGACTTTCTCGATTTCAGAGTGTCTGCAAAAATCGACTATATAAATAATAAATGAAAAAATTTAATAATAAGAAACTTGATGCAACATGATTACATGTTTTTAATGATATGCATACTCGATATTTATCACTCTTTTGTTGCCTTACAATATTATATATGCACGTAGTAATCGTCTTTATTTGTTGTTCATATTGCATGCCCCGTTTTCTTTGTCGTTTATGCTTTAATAGATAATCGTTATTTCTCGCGTTTATTTGTCAAACTCGCTCTTTACTATTTCTGTATAACATATTGTATTCAGTCACTAATTGGACTGTCTCCACTGAAGCAGATTTTTCAATTTTAAAATCCTGATTTTTATAATTTTTTTTCAGTATTTGCTGTAGCAATTATATCTTTCCTCTGGTGTCTGAGTGGTTATTCGTGTTGTTCTTTCAGTTTTGATTTAGTCAATTTTCTGTTTTTGTTTCAATTATATCAATTAATTATTTAATATAAATAAAATTTATATTTCTCTTTTTTTTTGCATGCAAAACTTTATTTTCCTAATACAAAACAGTTTCATTTCATTTCATAATATTCCGGGTTGTCGTGATGCATCGTCTTCCACATCCAAGATGTGATAAAATCACTATTTTTAAAGTTTTGAATGATTGATATATTTAACTTTTTGAATGATTGAAATATTCAAACTCTTAATATAAAATATTGATCTTTTTATATAATATTTCAATATCATTAAAATTTTAAGAAATATTTTAATCTAAAATGTACATTTGAATCTGAACGGATAACATGCCACCTATTTCGAAGTGAACAGCAGCCCCCATGGAGGATTACGAAGCCTAGAGGGCCATTTTGCTCGATCCAATCGCCTGTTGAGTTCGCAAGCGATTAGTAGCTGTTTCCCACTTTATTCGGCGACCATCCTGTCTACCGGGATGGGGGGTGAGAACTTTACTCTCTCCATCACTCTAACAGATTGTAGATGGGGGAATCCTTAGGGATTTTCTATCTTAGTCGGTAGAGATGGGGGTTTCCTCTGGCTTTGTTTAGTGGGTTTTTGACCGTTTCTTGATACAGGATTTGAAGGGGAAGGAAGGGGAGGAGGCGAAGGAGTTGGAGCAGCGGGAGGGACTGAATCTAGAAGTCTATGGCTGGCTCCGAATCCGAGCAAGAGATGGGGAGAACTCTTCTTTCTGTTCTATACTCCGTTTTGGCTCACACTCTGTCTTGGAATCATCGTTCCTTACAAGCTTTACGAGGTCCGTGCTCTTTCTTTAAATGTATTCTCTGTTTTTCTATGTAATTGTACGGGACTGCTTGAATGCAGCTTCAATGGAAGCTTTAAATAGGATTTAAAGTCACTTTTGTCAAATGGAGATCTTCAGAAAACATAAATCTCTTATTTCTCCCGTTTACCTGTAAATCTCAGCTTTAATCCGAACGTTTAGCTATTTTTTTGGTATCTTAAGCTGCTGTTTGGCTGTAATATTTGATTTTAATAGGATTTGAAAAATCTGTAAATCCAAATCATCCAAAGTAAATTTTAGATTTAGGCTGAATCGAAGACAAATTTGGATGTAGTAAATCCATAAATTCATCAAACTTCTACATCTTACAGTTTACATTATGAATCTTATTAAAAGCCTCTAACACACATCCTCTAAGGGCCGGCCGTATGACTGCATGCAGGATTTACTTTAAATAGGATTTTGAGAATCCTGTAAATCCAAATTTCTTAAATCCCAAGGCAGTTAAAACTTGAAAATTATTTGATATGGTTGAGGTTGATATAATTAAATACTTATAAATTGTTTAGTATCTCATTTTAGAATTTAGTTTGATTTAAATAAAATTTAAATATCAAATGTTGATGATATAACTCTGAATGCTATTTTAAATTAACTTTAATTTCTTCAGTTTATAGGTATATTCAGAAAAATTTATGAGCTAACTATCTGTTAATAAGAATTTTGTTATAGTAATGATTTATTAATTAGTATTTCACCAATAAAAAATATAATATTTCTATTAGTCTAACTAAACTACACAACGATAATAATTTATTACTAAATTTAGGGAGATTAAAAATAAAAAAAGTGATAAAAAAAATTCAGGAAAGTTACCATTTAGAAAAAAATTATTAATTTAAAGTAACGTGTTCAGAGAGGTGTAAAAAAATAGCATTAAAAGCAATCGCCAACAAAAAACTGTATAGAATTATATTACAATTTTTATTACATTTTTCTAACAATGAATTACTACAAAGGAATAAAAAGAAAATCTATCATAGTTTTTGTAACAACATTATCCAAACAATGATTCAAATAAAAATACAAATCACCACTGAAAGAAGTCGTCGTAAGTTTTGAGAACCGCATATACATTTCTAAAATAAAATATAGCCAGATAACATATATACATCATAAATTTCAGCAAGCTTTTCAACTTGATCAATATTTTTGAGTCACTGATTATAAAAATGCACAATTAAATAAAAAACTTTTGAATAAAAAAGATTTATAGTTAATAAAAGTAATTCATACATGTGTTTCCCATAAGTAGCTTGCAATCACATGTCATCATATAATATCTTCTTGAAGCCTCTCTCTCTAATTATTACATGCATGTCAGGGTCTTCATTATTGTTGAGAAATTTAGGGCAAATAAACGCAAGAATCGACACAAATCAAGAAGGACACAAAGATTTAACAAGGTTCGGCAAAGATGTCTACGTCCTCGGGAGCGCAAGTGACAACTTTCCTTTCACTATTAGAAAAGAGTTACAAAATACATGATACTTTCCTAGGGTTACAACAAGTCCTATTTATAACTCCAGAAAGAACAAAAAAAGAAACCATTGAGTACAATATGTAATTACCAAACTTACCCTTGCACTGAACCCACATAATAAAATTCTCCGATTCGTTCGCTCCGCTCCAACATTTATTCCTTATTAGGTATATGAGTCATATTTAACAAATCTCCACCTTGACGAATATCCAACCCACCTTGGCGAATATCTAGCCCACCTTGGCGAATATCCAGCCCCTTAGGAGAAAAAATACCTTGGAGTTTCTCATGCACCAATGTGGGTTAGACCACCATGCTTCTCTAACAACTGTGAATGTTCAACAAGTCCAAGCAATGCAAGAACTTGTTGATAGTAATTGCCTTAGTCAACATATCAGCTGCATTCTCATCATTGTGAACCTTCTGCAACAATATCTCACCAGAAGCAATCAATTTTTTGATCTTGTGATACTTGACATCATTGTGTTTGGTCCGCGCATGATACACCTGGTTCTTAGCCAGATAAATAACACTCTGACTATCACAATGCAACTGAATTTCACCTTGCTCAACGCCCAGTTTCTTCACTAGCCCAATAAGCCATAAGACTTCTTTAGCGAACTTTCTTCTATCGTATGTCTTCCGGCTGAGTTGTAGATAATATCACAATAAACTGAATTGTTGATGTCCAGCATATAGGCCATCCACCAAGAGTAAACATATACCCAGTTGTAGACTTTCTGCCATTCAAATCACTTCGTATAGATTCGAATCAACGTACTCTACAACCGAAGGATCATTCACGTCGACTACCAAAAATGATTTCATATCTTACAGTGCCCTTTAGATACTTAAAAAATCACTTGACTGCTTCCCAATGTAGCCTTTATGGTTTAGACATGTATTTACAGACTTGACTAACAACATGAGCCAAATCAGGACGAGTATATACTATTGCATACATCAAGCAGCCAACTGTATTGGCATAAGGAACTTTTGCCATGTCTTCGATTTCCTCGTCTGTCTTCAGACACTATTCTGAAGAAAATTTGAAATGATTTGTTAATGGAGTGCTCATAGGCTCAGCATTACTCTTATCGAATATGTCTAGCACTTTCTCAACATAGTCTCGTTGAGATAAACATAGTCGCCTTGAGCCCATATCCCGCTGAATCTCCATTCCGAGAATCTTCTTTGTAGGATCCAAGTCTTTCATGTTAAATTTCTGGCTTAACAAAGCTTTCAAACCACGAACATCATTCATATTCTTTGCAGCAATCAGCATATCATCAACATACAGAAACGAAAAAATAATAGAACCATCATTAACGCTCTTAACATAAACACAACAATCATACTCACATCGTTTGTAGCCAATCTGAATCATGTAGGAGTCGAACCGCTTGTACCATTGCCTTGGAGACTGCTTCAACCCATACAACGATTTTTTTAACCTGCAAACCAGATGCTCTTGTCCAGGTTGAATAACCCTTCTGGCTGCTCCATGTAAATCTATTCTTTCAAATCACCATGCAGGAATGCAGTTTTAACATCCATCTGCTCCAAATGCAGATCCCAAATAGCTACCAATGCAAGCACCGCCCTGATTGAAGTACGCCTGACCACAGAAGAAAAGACTTTACATAATCTATCCTATTCTGCTGTGAAAATCCCTTTGCTACCAGTCGAACCTTGAACTTTTCCCTTTCTTTTTCTGATACTGTTGGCTTCATTTTGTAGACCCACTAGCACCTGATAGTTTTTTCCCTCGGTAAGGTCGAACTAGCTCCCAAGTGTGATTCTTCTGCAAAGACTCCATCTCCTCAACCATTGCACCATCTACTTCTCTTTCTCCTGGCTGGTGATAGCTCATTGAAAAGTGGCTGGATCATTACTGCTGGCGAGAAGAGCAAGAGAGACAAAGTCTTCATAACCAATCTGTGGAGGCCTTATATCGGTGCTTTCTCGTCTATCTTTGGCCAGATTGTGACTCGTGTCATCTCAGTATTGGAATCACCGGGTTTTGGATCTGAACCTTCAACTCTCTCAGCTGCTACTGAATGTTGTTCTAGATACATCTGCACTGTCTCCGAACTGGAACTGTTCTCTGGCACCTTGTCTTGATTTTGTTGCAACATGGATTGCTCATCAAAGACTGCATCTCTACCGATCACCACCTTTTTTGCAATAGGATCCCAAAACTTAAATCATTTCACACCTTTCTTATAGCCCGGAAAGATGCACTTCTTGAATTTTGGATCAAGTTTCGATATTTCATCTTCAGGTACATGCACATAAGCATGACAACAAAAAAGTCGTAAATGATCAAACTTAACTGGATTACATGTCTATACCTCTTCTGCGACCTTGCCACCCAATGATGCCCGAGATGATCTATTGATGAGATAGCATGTCATATTCACATGCCTTCGCCGAAGCTTCTAGGAAGCCCTGCATTCAGTCTCAAACATCTTGCCCTTTCAGCTAAGGACCTGTTCATCCTTTCTGCAACGCCATTCTGCTGATGCCTCTGAATCCCATGCTCATCGCAAAAATTCCCAAACTACGAACCTGTGTACTCTGTGTCATTATCAGACCTCAAATATTTGATCTTTCTGCTAGTTTGGTTTTCCACCTCAGTTTTCCACAACTTGAATTTAGAGAAAATTTCCGATTGCTGCTTCAAGAAATACACCCAAACTTTTCTAGAAAAATCATCAATAAAGGTAACATAATATCGAGATCCTCCCATTGACGCTTCTCTGGTATGGCCCCATACATTAGAATGTACATAATCAAGAATCTCTTATGTTTTATGTTCTCCAGTCGTAAAATTGACTATAGTCTGTTTTCTAAGAACACAGAACTTACAGAGATCGAGCTTGCAGCTTTTCATACCATACAACAAATTTCTTTTATGCAATTCCGCCATCCCATGTTCACTGAGATAACCCAGCCGCATATGTCATAGCTTTGTATTATCATCATCTGACCTAATAGAATGAACTTCACTTACAACTGTACTCCCCAACAGTTTGTAGATATTACCTGCAGTTAACTTTCCTTTCAAAGACAAGTCACGGCACCCTTAACAATCCTAAATCGTTTCCATATCCTCATCTGCCTTAGGAATAAAACTATTCCGATGTAGAGTGCCCAAGGAAATCAGATTCTTCAAATCTGGAATATGTCCGACATCACATAAAATTCTAACTGTGTCATCAGACATCTTAATTCTGACTTCTCTAATCCCAACAATATTGCAGCGTCTATCATCACCTAGATAAACTGAGCCAAAATTAGTTGACCTGTATGAAGTAAACCACTCCTCGTTAGGTGTTATGTGATAAGAGCACCCTGAATCAAGAATCCATGCATCCATGAACTGAGTTGATGAAACTGAATGCATATCACTATCTCTGCCATTTGAATTGTCACCCTGCACCACATTTACAGATTTCGATGATCCATCACCTTTCTCCTCAGTCTCCTTCTTCAGCTTTGGACAATCCCGCTTTATATGACCCGGCTCCTTGTACTTGTAGCAACGAATCGTCTTTTTGTCTTTAGACTCGAATCCGAATTTCGCCTTCCAGTAACCCTCCTTCTCTTCATCCTTCCACGATCCCGATTACCTTAACATATAAATCGTCGCTACGAGAGTTCCTCCGCATTCTGTTTCCGCTAGTTGCGAGCCAACAACGCCGCAATGAATCTACATCAACTCGATAGTTTCTTTCTCGTATGTTAGAATAGTCACTGGACGTTCGTAGAAGAAGTCAACAAACACAACAAAATCATCCCTCGGTCTTCATCCTCAATACTCACATCAAGCCTTAATAAATCAGTGATTATTTAATTGAAACCATTAACATGCTGCACCAGATCATAACCTTGCATCTTCAGCCCATACAACTTTTGCTTCAGATACAATTTATTCGTCAGAGATTTTGACAAAAACTGAGTTTTCAATTTCTTCCATGCCTCTCATTGAGATTTTAGATTCATCACGTGGTATATAACTTCATTCGCGGACATAAACTTCATGGTTCTTGCGCGCTCGTTGTTGCAGTTCTTCCCGCCTTCATCTTCCAGTAGCATCCGGTTTCGTTCGCATAAGCCTTTCAGGGATTCCTCGTTGAGCCAACAAATCTTTCACTGATTGTTTCGCCACAATCCGAAGTTACTGGGTTCCATCGAACTTCACTACATCGAATTTTGCACAAAAATCACAATTTGAAATTGATCCTGCAACAAATTTCTTCTGCAAATTCCTCTGTTAAGTTGCCAAAGCTAGAAATTTCTTATTTCTGTTTAATTAAGTTTCCCCTTGATCAAGTACTTCCCTTAATTATGTTTCCAAGAATTGCTTTTCCGCGGCAATACTTTAGCTTAATTAACTCAGGAAAATTTCCCTTCTTAATTAATTTTCCAGAACAGAAATATTGCACCAATATACTCTTGATTAAGCCTCAGAATCTTTCCTTGACTGAGCCCTTAATTAAGTATTTCCTTAATTAAGCTTTGCAGAAAGGTAATTCCTTTCCTTCCTTTCCCGTCCGCCTCCTGCCGCCGCGATTCGCCTCCTTGTCACGACCTCCTATGTCGCAGCACCAAACGCCAAAGTCCTTTGCCGTGACCAAATCTTCTTCTCCGCCAATCTCTCGTATGCCCTAGACCCTCACTCGATACCACTTCGTCGGGAATTTTAGAAACGAAACGCAAGAATCTACCCAAATCGAAGAACACAGTAAATTTAACGAGGTTCAACAAACATGCTACGTCGTCGAGAGCGTAACGACGACTTTTCTTTCACTATTCGTGAAAAGAGTTACGGAGATACGTATACTTTTCTAGGGTTACAAATGTTCTCATTTATAACCCTAAAAAGAACAAAAAAGGAATCTTTGAGTACAATATGTAATTACCAAAATTACCACTGTATTGAACCGAGGGGCGTTGCCCCCACAACGCAACCCACATAATAAAACTCCCCGATTCGCTCGCTCTGCTCCAATATTTATTTCTTATTAGGTATATGAGCCATACCTTACAATTATTTACTTTAATCTT